>JAKSZT010054458.1:9200473-9231631 GCA_026826555.1 Tolypeutes matacus
GAAATCCATGGGAAGAAGGACTTTATGTTGCAGTCTTGAGTCTTGAGGAAATCCATGGGAAGATCACTTGGCTGGAAAGTCAGAGAGGAGTTGATGTTGTAGTCTTGAGACAGAATCTTCTATGCTGAAAACCTCAGTATTTTGCTCTTATAGCCCTCACCTAATTGAATAAGGCTAGTCTACAATATCAAAGATAATCTCCTTTACTTAAAGTCAACTGATTATCCATGTCACCCACACCTAAGTACCTTCATAGGAGCATCTTGACTACTGTTTGATCAAACATCTGGACACCATAGCCTAGCTAAGCTGACACAGAAATTTTATCATCACAATAATGCTCTTGACACAAACATGCTTCCAAGTTTACAGTTATAGAAATCTTTCACTTCCTTCAATATGGTCCAAGAAACATTTCTCGGAATACATGTGATAGTGAGAATTATAATGCTACTGCTTCCAAGTTACTGCAGAATGATTTTTAATTGGTGACCAATAAAAGCCATATCTTTCTAGCCTCATTTATAAGTAACCTGGGAATTTGTAGGCCAGAACAATTATTTCAAGTTAGGAAAGTGTCCAAGGAACTTTTGATCTGCCACTCTGCTTTTATCACTAGAAAGTGATGTCATTCAATAAACCTTTATATTGACTAAATGCGGAACTGTCAATGATTTAACTAAATTTTAAAAACCCACTGTACCCACCTCTTCAGAACATACTATACTCTTTCCCTAAATTGTCCTTTCCTTGGGAAGATTAGAATTCTGTGAACTCATTTTCCCACTATAGATCCTGAAAATATTGGTTTATTGGATTGGAGACCTGGGAATGCTGTCCATTAATATATGTAGAACAAATGAAAAATGTAAGGAGTCTGCAGGTTGCCAAGAGAGAAATATTGAGTTTTGAAAACAGTATTGGCTGGGAATTCCAACTGTATCATGAAAACTATAGGTGTCATCATTAGAAGGGAAGTAAAAAAAAAAAAAATGAAGTAGACTCATATAGAAAGTAAATCTAGGAGTCAAAATTTCAAGTTTGGTGAGTAAATTAACAGCTTGAGGATAGATTTTGATCAATCTCAGATAAAGGGATACTTGTTTTAGGCAATTGTCTTGCTTATACTTCAAAAATATAGAGATCACACAAATGTGGTATGAGTTTTGTGTATGTGAGAGAGAACTGTCCAAACACAATCATTTTGTGTGCAGATTTCCTTACTACCAAATATAGTTATGCATGTTTTTTTTTAACCTTCATAATATTAAAGATAGATCAATAACTGTAACTGAATAATAGTAGAAACAAACTGATTTAACACTAAGTCAGTGGTCCAAAACCCTGTTTGTGTTCTAGAATCATTTATTTTGCATGATTCCATCTCTTGAGATTTTTATTCTAAATATCAGAATAAAAATCTGGAGCCTGAAAAATGATATTTTGATAAAATTTCATAAGTCATCTTCATAAACAGCTAAATTTGAGAACCGCTTTCATATGCAGAAATTACCTAATGATTATAAGATTACAAATCTAGTCTTTAGACTGTACTTCCCAATATCAAAGATTTATTTACTGAAGTATTGATATGTGAAAATCCCAATTTCAATGAATTAACATGTGAACATTAAATAGTAATAAGGGAACTGAAATTTATATAACAAAATACCTCTTTTTTTTTTTTCTTTTCTTTTCACCTCTCCTCTCTCTTTCTGAGTAACATGGACAAAGTTGAAGATTTAAGACTATCTGGCCTATTCCAATCTTCATTTGCAGAAGAAATTTCATAGGATTCTAAAACTCATTCATTTCTGATTGATTTGGCTCCATGAAAAGATGGATAGTCTAATGCTTTTATATTTCCTAATATCTATGTTTTAGATGTCTACTCTGAATTTGAGGATTTTGCTGTGGAAGTCATGGAAATGCCTAGGGACCATCTCCCAACCCTTGCCTACCCCTACTTCCTTTTCTAGTGTATGCAGATATAGATATTTCAACTTGTTTCCTTCCATAGCTGCAGACATTACATCTAACAGAATTGCTGGTTCCCACCTTAAACTTAGAAATCTGAACAATCAGTTCCAGCTACTAAACTGGGTGGGAATTCTTAATGTAAGGGCCCCCTCCTCATGGGGTTTTATAAATACCCATCTTGGTCAATACAGGTATCTCTCCCCGCTAACACATGTGGGAGCATGTGGAGCTGCCATCGACCCAGATGCTGTTCTCCCCAGGAGACCAACCATGATGGAATCTCCTCTCCTGCTCTTTTGGACCTTTTGTGCTCTATAAGTAATAAAACAGTCATTTGCTGAAATTTTCTGTTGTTCCTGGGCCTTTGTTCAATCCATGCATTATATAACAGCTCTCACCATATATATATATATATTAATATCAGAATACATTGAATTTAGTCAAGAATTCTTGGATATAACTTGGAGGATTATGTGTATTAAGATTTATTTTTCCATCAGTCATGGTAGTGGCTGGCTTGGGACTATAAAGGAGTATTCTAAATCTGCATTAAGTTTAAAGTGTTTTATAAGTGAGGTATGTCTAGGGCATGTCAGAAAAGGAAGTTGATACTGTAATTATATGAATATGCACCTGTAAATCCTGACCCAGGTATAATATTAAACAGAAATATCTTGCCAACTTTTCTTTTGAATTGAATTAATATTGCTAATAATTGAATATCAGATTAAATTATTCTTTGGAAAATTTTACCAGTGTGTGCCTGGGAGGGGGGAATGGTCAGCATGTTCCTGTTTTTCCTGTATTCATATTGGGAGTATTTTTTTCTTTATTAAAATATAATTTATTTCATTCTATAATGTTTAAATGAGGAGTAATTGGGAAAATCCCATTTTCAACCATGTCATAGCCATTAAGATTATATACCCTCTAGCTACAGCTTTTCTTTTTTATTTGTTTTTTGTTTGTTTGTTTTACAGCTCTTCCTAGGTTATAGATAGGTGAATGAAACCACAGTGATAAGAAGTCTCATCTGGACTATTTTTCCAGAGTATTTTTTTCTCATGAAATAAAACTTGTAGGATCTTGAACATGGAACTTTCAGTGGCTACCTATATACCTGTCTGTTAACAAAGCTATCAGAGTGAAAATCAGAGGCCCAATATGATAATGGTAAAGGAAATACTAGCACAATAATTTGAACAACTAAGGTAATACTAAGTCTTTTCTTTTGAGTTACCTGATCCTATAAATTCTTCTATGTTTGCCTTTTGGTTTAAGTACTTCTAAAGTGAATCCTTGTCACTTACAACAAAAGAGTTCTGCCAAATAAAAGTCCCAAGAAGCACTAGAAGTCTCTTGCTACAATATTTTGGAAAAGACTAAGAATGACATCTACTTTCCCATACAGTGTATTTCTTTACTTCTCCAAAATTACACAATCATTGTTTTTGGAAATATTTATAACATCCAAAAATACATAGGGATTAGTATAAGACATTGTATTATAGTTACCCAAAATAGTTTGTTATCATCATAAGGTTACATTCATGAAAACATATCAAACCACCATCATCCCTTATAATTTTATCTTGTACATTAAGAAATATAATCTCATAAATTAAAAGGCAAGGTTAGGAATTTAAGAAGATAGAATGGAGGTGAGGTATTCTTGAGTTCTACGAACAGTTTCCTACTACCTGAACAGTGCTTTAATCTTTGTTTTAATTACTTCCCAAGAATATACTTCTTCAATTCCTTTAAATAGAGTGTTAATAACTGAAACTTTAACCATATTTTGAAAAATTGAGACTTCATCTTTCCAACACATTAAATTGGATTACTCACCTATTCAAGGTAAGAATGTAATATGGTGTATTAGTCAGCCAAGAGGTACTGATGCAAAGTACCAGAAATCTGTTGGCCTTTATAAAGGGTATTTATTTGGGGTAAATACAGTTACAATGCCCTAAAGAGTCTAACTCAAGTTTAGTTTCTCACTAAAATCAGTTGCCACATGTTGAAGAAAGATGGTTGCTCATATCTATGATGGTTCAGCCTTCCTCTCTCTCAGCTACAGGCTGGCATAGGGCTTGTCTCTCTTCCTGGATACATAAGATTAAAGCTCTCTCTTCTTCCATGTCCTGACAAAGTTCTCTTCTCTGTCATCTATGGAGATCTTTCTCTTTTCTTATGTATTTTTTTCTATGTCTTCTTGAGTGAATGCCCACCAAGGGGACAGAGACTTAACCTGAGTTACACCCTACTGATGTGGTCAAATCAAAGCCCTAATCTTAACATAATTTAATCAAAGACATCTCAGCTAAATCTAATATAATCAAAGTATATCACACCCAGAGGAACAGACCAGTTTACAAATATAATCCTTTATATTGGAATTCATAAATAATATCAAACTGCAGCATATGGTATGGCCACTATGTAAAATTAAATAGACATTTCTTACAAAATTGGAGATATGTTTACACTATGACCCAAAAGTTGTACTCTTGGGCATTTATCTTAGAAAAATAAAAATTTATGTTCATATCAAAAACTGTAAATGAATATCTATAGCAGCTTTATTTCATAGTAACCCAAAACCAGAAGAGAGTATCTTTCAATGGGTATTATTTAGCAAAATAAACAAACAAAAAGGACTTCTGATGCACCTCAATACTTGAATAAATCTCAAGATAATTATACTGAGTGGAGAAAACTAATACCAAAGGTTCCATACAATATGACTCCCATTTATAGAACATTTTTAAATGACAAGATTATAGAGATGGAGAACTCATTAGTGGTGGCCAATGGTTAATTTGTGTAGGGGGAAAGTGGGACTCCTTCTATGACTATAAAAGGATAGCCCAGGGAATTCCTGTGATGGAACAATTATGTAGTTGTAGAGACAAGGATCTACACATATGACAAAATTAAATAAAGTTCATATATGAGTGCGTCTAAAACTAAATAAGGTCAGTAGATACAATCAATATTACTTTTCTGGGAAGCAGCTGTGGCTCAATCAGTAGGGCTCCCGTTTACCATATGGGAGGCCACGGGTTCGGTTCCCGGGGCCTCCTGGTGAAGGCAAGCCCGCCCGCACGGCGTGGTTAGCTGACCCAGCGAGCACAAGCAGCAAGGGGGGGGGATAAATGAATAAATAAATAAAATCTTTAAAAATATATATATTACTTTTCTGTTTGAGTTATTATACTATAGATATGACAGATTTTACCACTGGTATATGTTATTCCTCTATTATTTCTTATGGCTGCATGTGTATGTAAAATTATCTAAAATAAAATAAGTTATATCTCCCCTATGCCTACCTCCATAGACTTTGGCCATGTAACTTACTTTGGCAAATGGGATGTTGGAACAATTGTGAGGAAAGGCTTGAAATGCACTTGTGTGGTTGGGATTGACCTGTGTGCTTCTGCCTTTGTCACAAGAAGAACATGCCTCTGGAAACTCAGTGGTTCCAGAAGAATAAAAATCCAAGGAAAAGAGCTGAACGCATGCTTTAACCCATGGTTAAAACTATTCACAGCATAGTTCAGCTGAGCACCAACCATACTACAGAGGGCTGGTGTGAGAAATCAGTGCTTGACTGTCATGCCACTGTTTTTGAACTAGTTTGTTTCATAGCTGCATTGTGGCTATCATTGACTAGCACAGAACAAATAATTAATGAAAATTGATTTTTAGATTCACTTGCTGAGATTATGGCTTAGGTGAAACAGAAAAAAGTTGTAGAAACATACATCACAACTGATAACTCTCCAAGCATCAGCCTGACATGTTTCATTAAGTAAAGATCAAGATACACTTTATTTTCTACTCATGTTTATTACTGTTGATGCTGTTTTTGTTTTTTGTTTTTAAATCTCTGTCTCCAACTTCATAGGGTTAAAAGAAAGTTTTAATGGAACTATGGCCACAGCTTTGACAATGATTCATCACTGAAAGGTTAGTGGTAACTGTAAATGGTTTTAGCCATCTTTCCCCAGAACAATTGTATCTTGTTTTTCTCACTGATCTAAGTGCCAAGAGAAGAGTAACTGTCATTTTTATTTACTGTGGTGTCTCCAGAAGTTATACAAGTAATAATCATAAACATATATTGAATGAGGATTCAACATTTTAAGTTTCCTAATCCCCTAGAAATTTGTTTAGTGAGTTATTTTTAATATTTTACCTCAAATTTCTATAGTCTTTCTATTAATTATATGAGAGCTGTCTGCAATTTCTGGAAAACACCGTGAAAAATTTTTTTCATGTGAAAAAATACATACCAATTTCTCTCAGTTTTTTACCTGAAGGGAGACAAGTATTTTATCTGATGAAATCATATGCTTTTATACACAATTAAAAGAAACAAGATATAACATTTCTCTATTTTGTTTTGGCTTCCATAAATAGGCATCCAATTTAATGGTCAATTTTAATAACTATGTGGTTCTAATAAATGTATACAAAGCATAATTTTAATTATTCTTTTAACTAAATGCAATAATTTTTTCTACCCAATAAAATATTTAATTATAAATGATCCAAACCTTGAATTATCAAACTTTTTTGAAGAACTGTTAGTTCACAATTTAATGCATTTATTTTTCTAAGAAATATTTGTGAAGACTTACTATGGATTTCAGGCACTGTGATAGGCACCTAAATGGACAGAAATGAGGGCAACAAAATCATGGAACTTACATTCCTTGGGGATAACAAAAATCTGGTAAATGAAAGTAATTATGAGATTTCTAAAAATAGTAAAATGCTGTTAAGATAATCTGCCTGGTAATGTGAGTGAAATTACAATGGGAATGTGAATGAGACAGGGTGACACACTTGGATAAAACTTGACATGTCAAGACAGAACAAATGAAAAGGAAGGAATTGTGAAAATAATTTTAGCCTTCTGAGCAGAAATTGTGGACTACAGGAATAACTCTAATATAAGAAAAAACATATGTTGCTCTAGGATCTAAAAAAGAGTTCTAGATTCTTGCATTCTAAGACAGGAGGAATATTGTTTGAGATAAGGTTATAAAAGTAAGCAGGGGTCAAGTCATTTACGACCTGTAAGCCTTACTTAAGGTTTGGATTAAAATTCTAAGTACAACGGGAATCCACTGCAGCATTTTAAGTAGGATAGTAACATGGTCCAGTTTATGATTTCTTAAAATGACTGCTGTGCGAAAAAAATGATTGGATCAGAATATTTAGGAAACAACTGCAATTACCCTGGTGAGATGTGCTAATGCTCTGAAAAAATTTGATGTCAGAAGAAAATATTTAGTTCGTAAAATGTGACTTTGAATAAGTGAAGGTATGATACCACTGAAAAAAATTCTTATTTTGCATATTTGTATTAATCTATGAAGTTAAAAGTTTGAAAATAATTTATAGAAATTTATTCTGAATTTATATGCAAAAAGAAATACCAGCCAAGACCTGAAAACTTCTGAAAATTATGCAAAAATATATTTCAAATATATATAGTACAAAACCATTATCAGGAAATTTCTATAGTGGACTTCAGGTTAATGATTATAGCATTTAATAAACAATTGATGATTGATATTAGAAGATGGTGTTAATCAACTGAATAATTTTGGTGGGTTGTAAGTCTTTAAATTTTATCTGTTTTGGGCAACAACAAATATGATTCCAATTTATTCAAATATTACTGGTCGAATATGCTGTGAACAGCTATTATCACACCTTATTTAAAAGGGAAATTTAAATAAAAAGAAAAGTATTGGTATAGTTTTCCAAGCTTTCTTGAATTTATATCAAGGAAAAAATAGAAGATAAAAGTTAACACTATTTAAGGGATCGTTTATAATTCAGACCGTAAGGGATTTGGAAGTAAAGAGATAAATACTGGTTGAATGTAAGTGGCTTGATTTAAGTAAATTACTAAAACTATACTCACATTTAGCAAACAGAACAAACTTATGGTAAATAGCTAGACTTTATGTTTTATATGGCTAGACTAATTTAATTAGTTCCAAATTATTAAGTAAGTGTTGAGATACTAAATTAAGAGTTTCTAATAGAGAAGTATCTTAAAAGAGAATTTCTACATGAGTTATGTTTAAAATTCAGACTATTTCCTGTGGGGGAAATGACTTAACTTGGTCAGTAACCTAAACCTCAGGGCTTGTCTCTAGTAAAGGGGAAAAGTTGGAGGATTTTACATCTATCATGTTCAAGATTTAAAGAAAATGCTTAAAATATAGATTTGCCATGCAGCCACATTTAAGTACTCCAACTGTCACACTGAATGGTAAAATTTATAATGAAAGAAGTAAGTGAGGAATCATAAACAGCTAAATATTCTTGGAACACATCTGTTAACAGTTTTGATAATTGAATGAACACAGAATTGATGTTTTCAACATGGTGTGCCTAATTTGAAGTTCAAGTTATTTCTTCAAGGTATATGTACTTTTAATTTTTAAAGCATATTTGCTATTTGGAAAAATATATCATGTGAGACCTTTGAGTATATACAGAAAGACTCAATAAGAGCCTCCATAGTAGCTAACACTTATTTCCTTTATAAATAACTAGAAATTTCAACTCTGAAATTGAACTGTACTGGGATTATAGTCTTACAAAAATAATAACAACAATAACAATAAATATTGACTACAATTTTTTTGAGATGTTTCAAGCTTATCTTGTTATGTGGAATGAAATGCAGAATTAGATAAGGAGATGAGAAATAGCTGGAGTAAACTGGGAAGGCCTCCAAGTAGGTATCTACGAAACTTACAAACAGGCTATGGATTTCATGTTCATATTCTCTTGGAATTAGGAAAGGAAATATGTAAAACTCAATGTTAAAAATGGGTAAATAAGTTGATTAGTTGAGGTCCAAAACCCTAGCTATTTGGCCTTCTTATTTTTATTTTTTGCCAGTTTATGTGAAAAATATCTTTGGTATAATTGTATATTCCTGCAACTCCCTGGTATTCAATTTACAAAGAAGTCACTCAAGATAAAGCAAAGACATTTTTTTACTTCCGGTGGATTTCTACATATTATGAGTTTAGTATCTGGATGACATATATCCTTAGCATTCATTGTGTAGACTATGAACTCTTACAGAAATCTTTTTTTTTTTCACTCTATAAAGATGCATTTTCTTTAGAGCTTCTTTAAACTATATTGCAATATTTTCTAACATCATCTTATTTTACATGCCTCGTAATTTCAAGTATAAAGTTGAACTGAAAAAACTAATGCTTTAAAATACTTGCTGCATTTAGTTGTTTTTAAAATGTGTGCAACTTTTAAAGAAATCTTCAAAGTTGGTGACAGTTAAATTGATCAATGTATCAATATACAGATGAGTGGAAATAGACACTTGCACTTTTATGTACACATAATTGAACATTGTCTATTTTGTTTTAGTCTCCTTATGACTATACATGGGCAAACTTCAGTGCTCTTTTTTCATGTATATCAATGCCCCTGATGAGATTTAAACATCAACTTAAAGGGGTAAGTTGAATCACAATGATATTAATCATCCCCTAAGTAAGTTTAACATTTTAAAAATTTACTCCAAAATAGTCACACATAATTTTTCATTATTTTATTCACATTAATTCAAATTATCTGCTTTTCCTAGAGCCTAATTTTCACATCAATGACCTATATAGTACTAATTCTCCATCAATGCTGTTAAATCATGATATTATCATATGTTACCATTACATTGATTTCCTTTGTTATTTGGGCATTCATAGTTACATGCATAAATAATAACTGAATATATGTTCTTGGTTTCCCAATGACTGATTCTTAAAGTAACTTGAGAACATCTGGGATCTCATATTGAACTAATGAATTTTTCATTAGAAAAATTTTCATTTTATCTCCTGAGTAAATACTTAAGTTAAAATCTAGCATTCACAAAATAGCCTAGTGTTCATTTTTATATTAATAAGGTAGCTAATTGCAAATTTCCCTAGGTAATCTAAGTGCCAATTTTTCATGAATCACCGACAACAGACATGATATTTTGGAATGACAGCTCTCAGTCTATTGTTTAGGAACTTAAATATGAGCAGGGTGTTTTAAAAGAGTTTAAACGGTAAGATTGACACAGGTAAGTTTTATAGGAAAAAAAATGAAATTTCTAAAAATTGAATACCTGATAAATTGCTTTTGAATTTAACTATGGATAACAATTTGGAACATGAAAAAGCTTTAAGAGGAATAAAGAAATTATTATTTTAAACTTTTTAAAATTACATTTTTGAAATGGTGTTCTCAAATGAAAAATATGCCTTTCTAAGATTTCATCACATTCTCTCTATATATGTATATACATCTAAACATGTATAGTCCCAGCTGTTTTACTGAATCACAAATAAGAATATTTAACTGCAGTACAAATAAATACAACATTAAGTGAAACTTGTCTCCCTAATGCTTTCAAGTCATTTTTTATAGCTTTTTCTAAAGTTAGTCAGTTGTGAGAATTTTCCTATATTTTTGCATCTGCTGACTCTCATGTTTGTATATTTAATTCATGATTTGTCATTTTGAAGATGAACTTATCTTCTGCAGTTTTTATTTTCTAAAATAGTTCCAAGTATTTGTATTCCCTCAGGCAATTTCATGTTTGCCACTGTTAAAGGAATTTCTTCAATTTTCCCACGTTTTTGATAATCTAATGGTTTAGAGTTCCTGCTACAATTGAAGTTAAAATTCATACTCCACACTTTGCATCTTGATAATTCAGGATTCCATTTTCTTATGGGTAATATTTTTCCCATCCATGGTGAAGAAGTTTCTTTTTTCTTTTCGAAAGCATCATTAGACCATTCTCTGGTCCATTTCAAGAAGTCAGTCCATTCCACACACATGGGTAAATTAACTTCAACTTCCATTCTAACTACTTTTAGTATTATATTTTATCTAGCATTTCTATGACAGAGTGTTTTTGAATGTATTTTACATATGTGTGAATGCACATGTAGAAGGGGTTCCCTCAAAGTTTATTCTACCATATTGATTAGAAACCAAAAGGACATTTTAAAACATTATTTCCATTTTCCTTTTAAGGGCAACTAAATAATTGTGTCATCAAAATAGATTAATTCCATGATAAGGAAAAAGGTTTTTAATGGTGTAGAAATATGTAACTGTTAACTTTATGAAACAACTGTTATCAAAGAATATTTTGTCAGTCAGGTCTCTTCAGAAAAGCGGAACCAATAAAGATATATAAATATATATAAGATTTATTTTAAGATATTGGCTCATATAACTGTGTGGACTGTTAGCCTAAATTCTGTAGGACAGGATGAAGGACTGGAAATTCAGTCAGTAATTCACACTGCAGTTTTGAAGCAGAAGTTCTTCTCTGAGTAGTCTCACTTTTTCCTCTTGGGGCCTTCAGTGGATTGGGAGAGACTCGCCCACCTTAACGAGGGTAATCTCCCTTAGTTATAGTCTACTGATGGTGGAATTTAACCACATCTAAAAAAATCCCCTCACACTAAATTCTAGATCAGTAGTTGATTAAATAACTGAACTATAACCAAGATAAGTCAGCACATAAAATTAACAATCTTAGGACTATTAGATAAAATATTAAAAATACAATTTTGAGAATGAGATCTATGTAAATGATGAATTTTCATGTAATGGGCAGTGAATTATAGTTTGACCATTCCCAATTTGTGTGTGTGTGAGTGTGTGTGTGTGTGTGTGTAAACAGTGGGAATTTATTAGCTTACAGTTTGAGGCTGAGAAATATCCAAATCAATGCATCATCAAGGTGATTCTTTCTTCCTGCAGACTGGCTAATGGTGATCCTTGGCTCCTCTGCACAGGGCAAGACACATGGAGGTGTCTGTTTGTCTCTCCCTTCTCTTTTGGGTTTTGTTGCTTTTGTCTTCTTGCTTCTGGGACTTTCTGTTTTTCTATATATATTCATTTCATTTATAAAAGATTCCAGTAAGAGGATTAAAATCCATCTTGGTTCAGGTGGGTCACTCCTTAACTGAAGTAGCCTCATCAGAAGATCCTGCTTACAATGGGTCCACACCCACAGGCATGGATCAAATATTAAAATGTGTTTCTGTTGTAGAGACAGTTTCAAACCACCAAAGTTCCCTCTAACAAATTCCTATTTTATCCAGATTGCCTACATTATAAAGTTCAAACTTATCTTGAGATACAAATAGACTTAACATTTGGGCCCTTCATCATTCTTCAAACTAATTTCCTAAGTCTTTTCCTATTGCATTTCTATTTTTAGTACCATCTTCCACCTCAATACCATTGACTAGAATTTTTCATTGGCCAAAGTTCTTGATAAAAAAGGGTCTCTTCTAAAAAAGACCTAAAAGTATAGGATTGCCCCTCAAGAGAAAGAGTTTTAAACTTCTCCTTTTTTTTTTAAGACAAATAGATATTATTGAAAAATATTAATAAAGCATACGATTTATCCAAATGTACAATCAGTGATATAAGGTATAATCACATAGTTGTGCATTCATCACTTCAATCGTTATTAAAGTATTTTCATTACTTCAATAATAATAAAAATAAAAAAGTAATAGAAAAAAACAAACAAGAAATTCCGCACTTCTCAATCTGTTTCTCCTGCTGTACATAGCTGCTATTTCTGACTATTCCTGCACAATTATTTGCTTATTAATCAGTTTTATTGAGATATATGCACATACCACATGATCTATCCAAAGTGTTTAATCAATGGCTTTTAGTATAATCACAATGCTGTACATTCATCATCTCAAAAAATTTAGAACAATTGCATTATTCCAAAAAGAAAGACTCCACCCCCATAGTATATTTCCCTCAGCCCTATATACCCACTAATCTAATTTCTTATTTATAAATTGATTTATATATACGTTTTATATAAATGGAATCATACAATACATAGTACTCTGTGTCTGATCTCCTTCACTTAGGAAGTAATATTAACATTTTGTAGTATAAACCAACAATTGTTCAGCTTCAAAGAAAAATGGTTTTATATATGCAATTTTACCCATATTCATATTTCATATAATATATTTATAATTCACATAAAATATTTAGTTCCTAATAGGACTATCATATAGCATTTGTCCTTTTGTCTCTGACTTGCTTCACTTAATATAATGTTCTCCAGGTTCATCCAAGTTGTCCTATGTTTCATGACTTCATGTCTTCTTACCAATGCATAATATTCCATCTTATGTATATGCCATAATTTCTTTATCCATTCATCAGTTGATGGACATGTGGGTTGTTTCCAACTTATGGCTATAATGAATAATGCTGCTGTGGACATCAGTGTTCAGATGTCTATTTGTGTCACTGTTCTCAAGTACTTCTGGCTATATACCTAGCAATGGCATTGCAAGATGCCATGGCAAATCTATATTCAACTGCCATAGGAACTGCCAAACATCTTCCACAGTGGCTGTACCATTCTACCTGTACCGTTTCCCAAGAAAAGTGAATAATCGTTCCTACCTCTCCAAATCTTCTCCAACATTTACAGTTTCCCAACTTTTAAAAAGTGGACAGTCTAGTAGGTGTGAAATGATTTCTTCTTGTAGTTTTGATTTGCATTTCCTTATTCGCTAGTGATGTTGAAGGTTTTTTCATGTGTTTCTTCGCCATTTATATTACTTCTTTGGAGAGATGTCTTTTGCCCATTTTTTAATTGGATAATTTGTCTTTATTGTTGAATTGTATGATTTCTTTGTACATCCTGGATATTAAAGTCTTATCACATATGTCATCACCAAATATTTTCTCCCATTGAGCCAGCTACCTTTTCACTCTTTTGACAAAGTCCTTTGAGGTGGAAAAGTGTAGAATTTTTAGGAGGTCCCATTTATCTATTTTTCTTTTTTGTTCATGTTTTGGGTGTAAGATTTAAGAAGTTACCACCTACCACAAGATCTTGAAGATGATTTCCTACATTTTCTTCTAGGATTTTTATAGTTGTTGCTTTTATATTTAGGTCCTTGATCCATTTTGAGTTAATTTTTTTATAAGGTGTAAGGTAGGGGTCTTCTTTCTTACTCTTGGATATGGCTATCTAGTTCTCCCAGCACCATTGTAGAATAGACTGTTCTGGCCCAATTGGGAGAGCTTAACAGCCTTGACAAAAATCACTTGACTGTAGATGTGAGGGACAATTTCTGAGTTCTCAATTTGATTCCATAGGTCAATCTGTCTGTCCTTATGCTATTACCATGCTGTTTTTTTTATCACAGTAGCTAAGTAATATGCTTTATACTCAGGAAGTGAGAGTCCTCCATCTTCATTCTTCTCTAAGATATTTTTGGCTATTCGGTTTGCTTTACCCTTACAAATAAATTTGATTATTAGCTTTTTGATTTCTGTATATAAGCCTGTTGGGATGTTTATTGGATTTTAAATCAGTTTCGGTAGAATTGACATCTTAACGATATTTAGTCTTCCAATCCACGAATAGGGAATATCCTTCCATTTATTTGTCTTCTTCAGTTTCTTTTAGCAATGTTTTGTAGTTTTCTGAAGAAAGATCCTTTATGTCCTTGGTTAAGCTTTTTTAAATATTTGATTGTTTTAGTTGCTAAAATAAATGGCTTTTTTTCTGATTTCCTCCTCAGATTGGACATCAATAGTGTATAGAAACGCTATTGATTTTTTCATACTAATCTTATATCCTGCCATTTTGTTGAACTATTAATTCTAGTAACTTTCTTGTGGATTTTTCAGGATTTCTAGATGTATGATCATGTCATCAGGGAATAGTGAAAGCTTTACCTTCCTTTCCTATTTGGGTGCCTTTTATTCCTTTGTCTAGCCCAATTCCTGTAGCTAAAACTTCTAGCACAGTTTGAATAGTACCAGTGACAATAGGCATCCTTGTCTTTTTCCTGATCTCAGAAGGAAAGCTTTCAGTCTTTCACCATTGAGTACAATGCTAGCGATAGGTTTTTCATATACGTACTTTACCATATTGAGAAGGCTTCTTTCTCTCCCTATCTTTTGGAGAGTTTTTATCAAAAAGGGGTGCTATATTTTGTCAAATGGTTTTTCTGAATCAATCGAGAGGATCATGTGATTTTTCTTTTTCAATTTATCAATGTGGTTTATTACACTAATTTATTTTGCTGTGTTGAATCATGCTTGCTTCCTTGGGATAAAACCTACTCAATCATGGTGTATTATTCTTTTAATGTGCTTTTACCTTCTGTTTGAAAGTACTTTGTTGAGGATTTCTGCACCTATATTAATTAGATTTATTGGTCTGTAATTTTCTTCTTTCATTTTATCTTTATCTGGTTTTGGTATTAGTGTGATTTTGGCTAGAATGAGTTTGGTAACATTCTTCCCTGTTCAATTTTTTGGAAGAACTTGAGCAAGATTTCTATTAGTTCATCTTTGAATGATTGGTAGAATTCACCTGTGAAGCCATCTGGCCTTGGGCTTTACAGCTTTGGGAGTTTTTTTTTTTTTTTTAACAAATCAACTTTATTGATACATGTTAATAAACATACAATTCAACCAAGTGTACAATCAATGGCATTTGCTATAATCACATAGTTGTGCATTC
Source organism: Tolypeutes matacus (assembly GCA_026826555.1). Lineage (NCBI taxonomy): Eukaryota > Metazoa > Chordata > Mammalia > Cingulata > Chlamyphoridae > Tolypeutes > Tolypeutes matacus. The sequence continues at coordinate 9,216,060 of JAKSZT010054458.1, forward strand.
ATCACTTCAATCATTATTACAGCATTTTCATTATTTCCACAATAGTAGTAATAAACAAAAACCAGACAAACAAAGAAGAAAATTCCTCACCTCTCAATCTCTCTATGCTGCCCCCACTGTACATAGCTACTGTTTCTGTCTATTCTATGCAAATAATCAAAGGTTGTTAGTATAATCTCAATGTTGTACATTCATCATCTCAAAAATTTTAGCATAATTCCATTGCTCCAAAAAGAAAGATTCCAAAGGGGTGTGGAGTCTTTGGGAGTTTTTTGATGACTGTTTCAAACTTCTCACTTGTGATTGGTTTGTAGAGGTCTTATATTTCTTCTAGGGTCAGTGTAGGTGGTTTGTGTGTTTCTAGGAATTTGTCCATCTTGTCTATATTTTCTGTTTATTTTTTATTTTTTTGGCATACAGTTGTTCTTAGTATCATATTATGATCTCTCTTATTTCTGCAAGGTCAGTGATAATGTCCCCCCTCTCATTTCTGATTTTATTTACTTGTGCCTTCCCTCTTTTTTCTTTGTCAGTCTAGCTAAGGTTTTGTTGATTTTGTTCTTCTTCTCAAAGAAACAACTTGTGGTTGATTCTCTCTATTGTTTGTTTTGTTTTGTTTTGTTTATCTGTTCTCAATTTAATTTATTTTTGCTGTAATCTTTAATATTTCTTTCTTTTGGCTTGATTTAGGATTAGTTTGATTTTCTTTTTCTAATTTCTCCAGGTGTGCAGTTAGGTCTTCAAAACTCTTTCTTTTTTTTAAAATATAAGCTTTGAAGGCTCTAAATTTTCCTCTTAGCACTGTCTTAGCAGGGTCCCATAATTTTCAATATTTTGTATTCTCATTTACATTAATCTCAATATATTTACTGAATTCTCTTGCAATTTCTTCTTTGACCCACTGAATATCTAGGAGTGTGTTGTTTAATCTCCATATATTTATGAATTTTCCTTTTTTTCATCCATTATTGATTTCTAGCTCCATTCCATTATGATCAGAGAAAGGGTTTTTGTATAATTTCAATCTTTTAAAATTTTTTGAGACTTGTCTTGTGACTCAACATATGGTCTATCTTGGAAAAGAAACACCTAAAAAATGTATATTCTGCTATTTTGGGGTGCACTGATCCATAGATGTCTGTTAAGTCTATTTCATTTATCACATTATTCAAGCTCCCTCTTTATTTATTCTCTGCCCAGGTGCTCTATCCAATACTGAGCAGTGTATTGAAGTTTCCAGCTATTATTGTAGAGACATCTATTTCTCAGTGTGTGCCTCATGAATCTTGGGACAGTGAGGTTAAGTACATTTATATTTAATATAGTTATTTCTTTTTGGTGAATTGCCCCTTCTATTAATATATAAAGACCTTCTTCATCTCTTATAACAGTTTTGTATTTAAAATCTATTTTGTCTGATATTGCTACTCCAGCTCTTTTTTGGTTACTATTTGTATGGAGTTTCTTTTTCTAACCTTTGACTTATAACTGGTTGTATCTTTATGTTTGAGGTGAGTCTTTTGTAGAAAAGATATAGATGGTTCATACTTTTTTATCCATTCTATCACTCTATGTCTTTGATTGGGGAGTTCAAGGCATTACCATTCAATGTTTTTACTGTAAAAGCATTACTTACTTCATCCATTTTGAATTTGGCTTTCTGTTGTCATATAATACTATTGTCTATCTTTCTACGCTTTAACTTACCCATCCTAATAATCTCTAAATTCTCATCCCCCTGCCCCCCTTTTTTTCCTTTCAGGCTGAAGTACTCACTTTAGTATCTGATGTAATTCTGTTCTTTTGGTAACATATTTATCAGTTTTTGTTTGTCAGTGAAGACTTTGAACTGCCCTTCATTTTTGAAGAACAGCTTTGAAGGACACAAAATTCTTGGTTGCCAGTTATTATCTTTCAGTCCATTAAATAAATCATATCATATTCTTTCCTCTTCCATCATTTCTGATGAAAGATTGGCTCTTAATCTTACCGAGTTTACCTTGGATGTGATGCTTTTCTTTCCTTTTCTTTTGCTGCTCTCAGAATTTTCTTTTATGTCTGATATTTGTCATTCTGTATAGTAGGTGTTTTGGGATAGGTCTATTTGGATATATTCTGTTTGAAGTTAATTGTCTATCTTGGATATTGATATTTATGTCTTTCTTAAGGATAGGGAAGTTTTTAGTCATTATTTCCTCAAATCTTCTTTATGCCTCTTTTCCATTATCTTCTCCTTCCGGGACACCAATAATGCAAATTATTGTGTGTTTCCCATTGTCATTCATTTCCCTGAGACACCATTTCACTTTTTCCTTTTTCTCATCTTTCTTTTTTCCTGTCTTTTCCAGTTTAGATGTTCTGTCTTAAAAATCACAAGTTCTGTCTTTGAGCAATTCAAATTTGCTCTTATGTGCTTCTAATGCATTTTTAATCTCATTGATAGTGTCTTTCATTCCCATAAGGTCTGCTACTTTTCTTTGCAGACTTTTAAATTGTTCTTTATGCTCACCCAGTATCATCTTAATACCCTTTATCTTTTTCATTATATTTTCTTTCAATTCTTTAAATTGATTTAAGAGAGTTGTGTGATCATCATTGACTAATTTTTTAAAATCCTGTACCTCTTTAGGATATTTGGTTTGGTCCTTTGGCTGGGCCATCTCTTTCTGTTTTTCACTATGGCTTATAATTTTTTGCTTATGTTTAGGCATCTGAATATGTTTGTGAATTTACTCTGATGGCCAATTTCTCTCTCTTGCCTATTTTTTTTCTCACAGCTCTTTTTTTTATATTAGCTTCAACCTATCCTATATATTTAAAATTGCTCAGCTTAAGTTATCAGATTGTGCCAAGAACTCACTAATAAGGTATAAGTTTTCTCCCAGAAGTTGGAGAACAGAGAGACCCAAGGACAGTTTTTGTCCATGCAATTTCCAGCCCAGCCAACACTTGGTACTTCTTGGTGCACCTACATCAGAGGTGTGTCTCATGGTTTTCCTTTGCTTTGGTCTGACTAGAGCTGAGATTCAAAACAGACTCTACTGGCCAAATTCACTGAAGGAAAGCCCCCTGACTCCCTTTTCCCTTCTAACTGCTGACAAGAAGAAAGATGTCTGCTCCTCTCTCAGTCAGCTGCAATGAGCCAGGAGTTTTACCTCACTTAATATATGGGGGGCGGGTTGGGGGGGTAGATGGCAGTTGGTGAAGGGAGCCCTTCCCAGTGGCCAGGAGGTTTACTTACTCACAGTTTATTGTTTCAGTTCTTCACCTTTCTATCCCTCACCTTCTTGGGAGTTGTGAAACACTGTCCTGGTCTTCTGACCTCCAATGCAGGACCCTCAGGCAGCTTTTGGCTCTTTCTCCATTGTTTTTGTGAGAGAGCTGAGCGTTGTCTGCCTAATCTGATGCCATCTTCCCACAATTCCCAATTTTTTTTTTTTTTAGTTAGAGAAGCTATGGATTTACAGAACATGCATACATAAAATAAAGAATTTCCATATACCACTCTATTGTTAACAACTTGCATTGGTGTGCCACATTTTTAAAATTGATGAAAGCACCATTAGACAGAATGTCTTGACAGAGGGTCAATAAAGAAACAGAGACCTTGAGTAATATGATAGAGGATCTAGACCTAATAAACATATACAGATCATTACAACTAAATACAACAGGTTATACATTTTTCTTGTGTACACATGGATCATTCTCCAAAAGAGACCACACGATAGGTCACAGACAACTCTCAGCAAATTCAGAAAGATTGAAATTACGCAAAGTATTTTCTCAGACCACAATGAAATGAATCTGGAAATTAATAAGGGGAAGAGAACCAGAATAGTCACAAAGATATAGAAGTTAAACAACAGACTTATACAACCAATACGTCAAGGAGGAAATTGCAAAAGAAATATGTAATTACATTGAAATGAATGAAATTGAGAACATAATATATCAAAACCTTTATAGGACACAGGAAAAGCAGTCCTGAGAGGGAAATTTATAGCCATAAATGCTTTTATTAAGGGAGAAGAAAAAGATAATATCAAATACCTAACTGCACACTTGAAGGAACTAGACAAGGAACAAAAAATAATCCCAAAGCAAGCAGAAATAAATAACAAAGATTAGCACAGAGCTAAATGAAATCGAGAATTCAAAACCAGAAGAAAAAAATTAACAAAACCAAAAGCTAGTTCTTTGAGAAGATTAATAAAATTGACAAACCCTTAGCTAGACTAACAAAGAATAAAAGAGAGAAGATGCAAATACATAAAATGAAAAATGAGGGAGAGGATATCACCACTGATCCTACAGAAATAGAGAGTATCATAAGAGTATACTTTGAAAAATTGTATGCCAACAAGATGGATAACTTAAATGAAATGGACAAATTTCTAGATAGAAGCAGACTACAATAATGAAAGAAAAGTTTCATGAGCTCAACAGACCAATCACAAATAACAAGCTTGAATTAGTCATCAAAAACTTTCCACCTAAGAAGAGCCTAAGAATAACTTCACATTCTACCAATCATTCCAGAAAAAAACTAACACCAATTCTGCTTAAACTCTTCCAAAAAATAGAATTGGAAGGAATATTGCTTAACTTATTCTTTGATGCCAATATCACCCTAATATCAAAGCCACATAAAGACACCACAAGAAAAAAAAAAATCTACAGACAAATTTCTCTAATGAACCTGGATGTTAAAATCCTCAATAAAATACTTGTTAGTCATATTCATCAACACATCAAGTGGATCAACCATGGGTAGTGGCAATGCTTCAGTATTTGTTCATGAATTGTAACAAATGTACCATACTAATGTAAGATGTTTTTTAAAGAGGAAATTATGAGAAGGGGAGTGGGTGGGGTATATGAGAATCCCTTACATTTTCTATATGATTTTTCTGTTACTTAAAGCTTCTTTGAAAATAAAGTGAAAAAAAAAAAAAGACTAAGGGAACATAGAGAAGAAATTGTCACTGTACATAAAAGATAACAGATTTTATGGAAATGAAAGACAAAATGCAAAAATTTTTTAAAAAATTTTATATATTTTTAATTATAGTTTTTAATTTATATTTATTGCTATTTTTATTTACTTAATTGTGGCTTTGTTTTGGGGGAGGTTTTGGATTGTAGAAGAGCCACAATTATGGCAGAGGAGGATCACTGGTGCAGAGTGTCAGTGGTGGAGGATGGGTGGGGATGGGGTGCATTGATGCATGCTTCTATGGAATATTAATGTGTTCAAGCAGTCTTGGGGTGTTGTCTCAATAGGTGGAGACCCACATATTAACCAAAATAATATTGAATTCCCATCCTGGAGAGTCCTGCTACATTCTCTCATAGAGTGAAAAACATCTCTCGAGTTCATGTACAGTGCCTAACAAAGGAAGACTTACCAATATGCCAAGCCCTTGATATTGATGCTTTTACTTATTAACCTTGTTCTTGTGAAACCAAAACTTAGATTAGTTAGATTTTGCTTAAGAGTTAACTCCTGAAAGTCTCCTTGTTATTCAAATGTGGCCTCGTTCTAAGCTAAACTCAGCATATAATTTCACAGCCACCCCCACCCCCAGCATGGGACATGACTCCCAGGGATGAGCCTCCCTGGCAATGAGGGATAATTACCAAGTGCCAAACTAGCAATGTATCTGGAAAAAGACTTTGACCAAAAGCAGGAAATATTATATGCAATTAAGTTTTTATGGCTAAAAGATTTCAAAGTGAGTTAAGAGGTCATTCCAGGGGTTACACTCATGCACATCTCAGGAGGATTTCACTAACTGCTGCAGTAAACAATGCCTCAAGCAATGGAACTCCTGAGATCTCTAGAGACATCTGGACACTATAGGCAGGGCTGACAATCCCAGGGATTCAGCTCTCTGTCACTGGCCTTACCTTGAAATATATTTTAACCTATCCCCTTAATGTATTGGAATTGAGTAACTTATAATTTTCCTATGCATTTTTCTTATGCCCCTTTTATTTGAACCTGTATCACTATACCCATTAAATATGTATCCCAGATACTTAAATCTTCTGACTGTTCATAGGCTGGTTAAGCTCTGAATCTCAGCAGAATTGTAGCTAACACCTACTTTCCAATTCAATGGACTCACCTAAGACAATTAACAAAAGGATGATAATGGACAATGCCCATCCCCCAAAAAGAGAGAGTATCTACAACTCTAAGCAAGACGGTTCCATCCATTTGCCCCATGGGGTCTAAACAACCTCAGAATCAGAATAGGCATCACCATCCCAAAATCTTCAAGATGGAGGAATGAACAAACATAAAGGGGGATTGCATCTATGTACTAAAGTAGACATTATTATTCTATTAATAGAAGAACTTGTATGATTTATATAAAAGCAGGGGTCACCAGAGATTCTTAGGGGAGGGAAAGGGAAGAATAGGCATAACATGGGGCATTTTGGGGACATTGCATTTGTTCTGCATGACATTGCAATAACAGATACAGGCTATTATATATTTTGTCAAAAACTATAAAATTCAGTGGTGCAAAATGTAAACCATAATGTAAAATATATGCTTCAATACATGTTCATCAATTATAACAAATGTATCATACTAATGAAAGATTTTGTTAATGGGGAAAAGTATGGGAGGGGGAAGGGGTGAGGTATATGGGAATCCCCTATATTTTTTGAAGTAACATTTATGTAATCTAAAGTTTCTTCAAAAATAGTAATAATAATTATATTAAAAAAAAAATGGGCAGAAGACTTGAATAGACATCTCTCTAAAGCAGAATTACAAATGGCCAGACAGGACATGAAAAAATGCTCAACATCCTTAGCTATCAAGGAAATACAAATCAAAACCACAGTGAGATACTATTTCATGCAGATTAGAATTACTGTTACTAAAAAAGAATGGAAAATAACAAGTGTTGGAAAAGATACGGAGAAATCGAAATTCTCACTCTTTGCTGGTGGCAATCTAAAATGGTGCAGCCACTGTGGAAGACAATTTGGTGGTTCCTCAGAAATTTAAGTATAGAACTACCATATGAACTGGAAATCCCACTACTATGTATATTCCCAAAAGAATTGAAAGCATGAACTCAGATATATGCAGACCAATGTTCATAGCAGCATTATTCACCATTGCCGAAAGGGGGAAGCAACCCATGCGATCATCAACCAATGAAAGGATAAATAAAATGTGGTATAGGGAAGCGGCTGTGGCTCAATCAGTAGGGCTCCCATTTACCATATGGGAGGCCCCGGGTTCGGTTCCCGAGGCCTCCTGGTGAAGGCAGGCCCGCCTGCACGGTGTGGTTAGCTGACCCAGCGAGCACAAGCAGCAAGGGGGAGATAAATGAATAAATAAATAAAATCTTTAAAAAAAAAAAATGTGGTATATACATACAATGGTATATTATTAAATCATAAAAAGAAATGGAGTCCTGATACATGCAACCACATTGATAAACCTTGAAGACGTCATGTTGATTGAAATAAGCCAGACCAAAAGTACACATATTTTTTTATCTCACTGATTTAAAACAATTAGTACATATGTCAGCAGGCTATGAGGTGGGGATAGGAAACGGGAAGTTAAGGCTTAAAATGTACAAGGTTTCTATTTAGAATGATGAAAATGTTTTGGTAATGGATGGTGTTGATGGTAGCACAACATTGTGAATGCAATTAACAGCACTGAAATATATATCTGGATATGATTAAAATAGAAAATTTTAGGTTGTATATATGGTAACAGAATTAAAATTAAAAAATAAATCCCAGCAACTACACTATACGAACAGTGAGCCCTAAGTTAGATCATGGACTTTAATTGATAGAACAATTATAAAAATGTGCTATCATCAATTGTAACAAATGCTCCGCACCAGTGCAAAGTGGGGTGGTGTATGGGAATCCTGAATTTTATGCATGATTGTTCTGTAAACCCACAAATTCCCTAATAAAGAAAAAAAGCAAACGAACAAAAATAAGTAGTGGAAAGTCTTTCAGATTGCTCTCACTTGCCGCTATGTAAAATATAAGAAATAATGTACTTAGGGTTATCCTACCCACTGTAGAAAGCCCAGGAATTTGCAGAGTTCATTCAATTCTTTAGACAGCATTTCTGTTCCTTACTTGGGGATGAAACACTCTTATGTGGAGCTGAGGTGTGGCAGGGAAGAATAAAGCGGGGAGTTGACTGACAAGTTCTATGATTCCTTAAATATTCTTTGAAGTTATTTTCCTAATTACAACCCTCATTGTATTCTTAGTTTAAAAACCTAAAGCAAGCACTTCAAACTTGAAGTTTCTATAGGTTCAGCCATAAGGATGCTTTTCCATGTATTTTACAAGCTCTTTTGAAATTGTTTTGGAATATATAACCCTCAGCTCTGCTCTGGACTATAAATTCCTTCAGAGACCCATGTGGACATTATTCAACTCATGACCTTTTTCATATTCTTAGCTATTAATCAGACATTCCCTTTGCATATCTCTCTTGCCATTTCAAAGGGACTTGTTTGCTGAAAGGTGTATGGGGTGAGTTGAAGAGGATGGGCAGGTTGGTGTGCTCAGTCTGCAGTTTTGGTCTCTGCTTCTTGTCTAGTCGCAACACAGAAGTTCAAAGCTTTCTTTCATGACTTTTCTCATGACCTAACTTTCTTATTTATCCAGAAAAATGGACATGGAAAATCAAATTTACAATTGGAAGTAGAAGTTTTCTTTAAACCAACAACAACAACAAAAAAACCTAACAAGACCAGGCACATAAAAGAAGATGCAATTAAATCTATCCCAACTGAAAGTAGTGCAGTTAACTACTAATATGAATGGGTGTGTCTGTGTGTATTTTAAAGGCAGATTTTGGAAAAATACAAAATTATGCTCTGGGGTAATGTGCATGTGTAAGTACTATGAAGGGAGTGGGAGTTTATTACTGTGAATAAACTTTATTGACCTGTCTTAAAAAGTGACCCACGTCGAAAATATCAGGATGACTCTTCATAGCAGATTAACAAACTAATCGAATCCACAACTTAAATACCTAATTTAATGAATCCAATACACCATTCCAGCACAATAGATTTTTTACTCATACCATACCAATGTGCTTGTAGTTGATCATTCATGTCATGATGTCTCACATCTCTGAGCTTCTGCATGAACCCTTACAGAGAAAGATTGCATGTCCTTTAGGATACCTACTCATCCTAAAATGTCTAGAGTGTTATATAAAAACCTCTCACCCTACTACAAAATGTACAAAAGTTTCCATAACCTATCTGAAATACATTTCCTACTGACCAGGAGTTGCCAATTTTTTTCCCCCTGACTTGTGCCCTCTTTGAGAAAAAGGACCATGTCTTGATTGGCCTTGTAGCTCCTGCCCTGCATGGTGCTTTTCATACACAGTTGCCTTCAATATGTTTGTTAAGAATGAATACATGCATTTTACTGATATTTTTTTGCATTTCTTTCTATTTGCATCCATGCTTGCAGCTTTTTGCAACCCACGTCACGTACCTTTTGCCTCATGCACTTAAAACATGGCATTTATCAACCATGTGGTAAATTATCTGGCTGTACTAATGCTGTGGCATTAGTTTGGCATTATCCTGGCTGGCTTTGGTTCTTGTCTCATGTTGCACTTTCACTTTGTCCAGCTGTGCATTAATAACTTTCAGGGCTTTGGGGAATTTAACCTTTGGCCGTAGAACCACAGCTTTAATCACCTCACTCTTCACAGTAATGGTCTTCCAGGGAGAGCTCAGTGACCACAGAGTTACAAGGTCATGTGCGTTTTTAGTTTGTATACTCTATCTGAATTTATGAAACACCTTGACTACTGAGACCAGAAATTAAGATGGCCACTGTGGTTACTACAGTTTCTGTGATGGTAAAATGTTGAAACAAAAAGTTGTAAAGTGAAAAGTTAAAGGCAGTTTGTGTACTGAGTTTCTACCCTGTGTGTTGTGGGAACACAGGCTCAGGTATAAGAAAAATGTTCAGCAAATGACCATTTTATTATTCACATAGCAGAAAGGGGATGAGATCCCGTTGTGGCTGGTCTCCAGGGAGGCTAAACTGCTGGAGGCAAGGTCAATGGATGACAACTCAGCACACCCCAATTAGTATCTGGGAGAGACAAATCTGTTCTTCTAGGGATGGGGTATTTACACAATCCAGGGAGAGGGGCTGTGCCACTGAGGGCTCCTGTTCTTATAAGTAGCTGGGACTACTTGTTCCTGGTTTTAGGGTTCAAGCCAAGGTCAGACCCTTTCATTAGACTTGACATCTTCTGGGACCTGTGGAATGGAAATATACTGAAACAATAGAAAAGAAGTGGAGGTGGGCAGGCAAAAGCTGCAAAGGGCTGCTGAGTGCATGTCTTTGACTTTCCCAACATAGTTCCCCACCCAGTTTCCCTTCGTTCTCATTAGAATCTGGAGCATATGTATGTTCTTGCACATACTCACATTTCTTATATTGCATTTTGAATAAATAGTAAATATTTATGAGTGTTTGTGTATATGTGTGTATACCTTCATTGCCCTCTTTGTTGCTGTTTTTATGGTTTAATGATAAAAGAAAATATTCCCTTGTGAAACTGGAATGATAAATGATTTTATTAACCATCTTAATTTACTTGAGCTTCCATTTTATCCAGGGGATTACAAAGAGGAAACGGAGCTTAAGTGAAGCAGGCTGACATACCAATGATCCTTTGCGGTGCTGATAACAACCCTTGTTCCTGTCCAGGAGGAATGAACAAAGAGATCAGGCTGACACCAACAAAATCTGCTAATCACCACCAGATGGCCACAATCTTATACCAACATCCTGCTTGCTAATTAACTAACTGGACATCAAGGACACCCTGCCGGGACAGTCCATAGCCCCACGTAGTCCACGTAGTTAACATCTTCCTCATAGCTCATCTTAAAGTCTGTTTATTTTATTTTCAGCACAACGCCCTGAAGGAAAGTAAAGGACTTAGTCAGTTGCCACACTTTCCTCATCTCTCTGAATTTTTGCTTTTATTATCTTGTCTTTTATAAGCTGAGAGTAAAATGTTAATTATCAAATCATTGCCCTAGTACTAAAACATCTTTAACTCTTTCTTTTAACACTGAATCTGTTACATTATAAGTTTCATAAAATAAACTTGGGAGTTAGTACAATTTGGAGGTTAAGAGAATAGGTAAGGGGATCAGACATACCTTTAGGCAAATGCTGGCTCTAATGCTCAAATGTTGCATGTCCTTGGGAATTTTCCTAAATTCTATCTGTTTCCTCATATGACAAATTAGAGATGGTTATAATAGTACTTTCAAATAAAATAACCCTAGAGAAACATGGAGGCTCTCCAGTGGAAACTCAACCAGGGATCAGTGTAAAGAAAGTAATTTCCAGATACTGACCCCCTGAAGTAAATTTCCTAAAATTGACTTGACTGAAAAAATGCTTATGATTGAGCTTCAGCTGAGTTTTCCTTTCCCATCTCCCCCACTTCACAATTTCCTTTCATCTACCTTAGAAGAAATTTGAATACTCTTAACATATGCAGAATCTTACCAAGGGGCATTGCTTCTTGAGTAAAAAACTTCAGGTCACTAAGGAGACAGTGAGGAATATTGATGTTTGCTTTAGTTAAGGCATAATGCCTGTCATCATTCATTCTCATTAAGAGATGCATTTTCAATATTTCCTGTATTTAATAATAATTTACCCAAATTTGTAAGAGATTTACAATATGTTTGAAGAAGTATGTACTAATAATTTTCATAAGGTTAAGCCAATTAAGAAGAATTTTTTTTCACTGAAAAGTAGACAATTTTAATTTTAACTTAGATACATATTTGTCTTGTAGAGACATGTGGTACAGTGGGTGACATGACTTTCAAATGTAAAAACATTACTTCAAATAAAACTTTGCATAGCAAATGATTTGGAAATTTTGCATAGCAAATGAATTGGAAATATGATTTCAGGGGGAAACTAAAGTATACACTTTCAACTACTGTAATGGTTAGGCTAGTGTGTCAACTCAGCCAGGTAATTTTGTCCAGTTATTTGGGCTAATTGTAATACAAGGACATTTATGGACTTTAGTCATCAGTGAGTTTACAGCATAAATGGCTGATTACATTTATGATCAACCAGGGAAATTGCCATCAGCAATGAATGACATTTTATCCAATCAATTGAATGCCTTAAACACAGAAGTGATTTCAGCATTCAGAGAGAATTTCCCAGCTTGTCTCTAGACAGCCAGCTTCTCCCAGAAACTTATTAAGGACCTTCATTGGACGTTCTTTGGAGCCCCTGGTTTGAGCCTGCCTGTGGAATCTGGACTTGTGCATCCCCATGGTCATGTGAGAGAATTTTATAAAATCTCATACTATTTACAGATATCTCCTGTTGATTCTGTTTCCCTAGAGAACTCTGACTAACACAGCTTGGTACTGGAAGTAGTTCTTGAGGAACAGAATCTTAAACATGGAATGTCTGAAATGGTTCTGAGAGTTTTGCAACTGACTCTCCATTCTAATTGGACTCAAGAGTACTAATGACTCCCTTTCCAATAATGAAGAGGCCACTAAAAGTCCATAGCATGAGTTGGCAATAGAGATACTCAAAATATCATCACTGGGTTCCCCTACTTCCATGTTTATAAGAGGCAAGGATCTGAGTGACAGCCTTTTGAAAACCTTAACAGAGTTTTGTGGAGTCAAAAGGTACAATGATGTTGGCTGGCTCCACTTAGATAGTCTGGATACAATTATCAAAGAAGCCAAAGGCTTCAAATTTGCAACTTAAACATTGCATGAATGATGTGAAATTTCCTATGTGTGTTCTGAAAGAAAATCATGTTTCCTGCAATCACAGGCTTCAGATATCTGAAAACCAGACTCAGACTCTTGTGGTACAAGTAGCAGAGATACAAAGGAAACTAAAATCTTAACCTCGCAAGGTTAAAGTGAAGGCATTGATTGGAAAGAAGTGGAACCCCAAGGGTTGGGATGGAGACAAGGATGATGACAATATCAATGTTGTCATTGGAAACCTAAATTCTCCTCAGACTACCAGATAAACCTGTGATGGCCTGCCTTGTGGAGACCACACTTTGTCAACCTTGTATCACCAGGCCTCTGGCCTGCCCCAGGGAGTGTGGAACTCCTCCCAGCCCTGAGACAAGCACCAGCCAAACTCTAGTATATACTGCCCAACCTCCACAGTGCCCTGAAGAATTTGCCTTCCAACCCTTGCCTGAAGAGATTAATCCTGCTTTACCAGATGAAAATACAAAGGAATTCTCTTAGGTCAGTAGATTGCAAAGAATTTCTAATCCTTCTCCTTACCTATCCCCACCACCCTTCTTCTCTTCAAGACTTATTACTAGACTAAAATCACAACAGGCCCCCAAAGGTGAAATAAAAAATATGACCCATGAGGAAATGCACTATACTCTGAAAGAACTGCATGAGTTTTCCAATTTATGTAGACAGAAATCAGAGGAATATATGTGGGAATGAATACTAAGGGTATGGGATAATGATGGAAGGAATATAAAGTTGGATCAGGCTGAATGTATTGATATGGGCCCACTAAGCAAATATTCTGGATTCAACACTGTAGCTGGAGGGGTAAGAAAGGGCCCTAACAGTTTGTTTGGGTGGCTGACTGAAACATGGACCAAAAGATAGCGTAGCATGTCTGAAGTTGAGATGCCTGATTTACCCTGGTATACAGTAGAAGAGGGAATTCAAAGACTTAGAGAGATTGGAATGCTAGAATGGATTTACCACTCAAGGCCTGCCCACCCACCCCAGGAATTTCCAGAGGACACACCTTTAACCAGGAGTGTGAGGAATAAATTTGTTAGACTAACTATCTTCCCTGAAGAATTCTGTGGTTGCTCGTTCTGTAGTCCAGATATTACTGTAGGGAAGGCTATAGTGGAATTAGTATCCTTAAACATTATGGGGATGATTGGATCTTGGGCTGGTAAAAGTCAAGTATTGGCAGTTAATGGCCAAGGCAATGAAAGGCAGATTCAAAGCAGCACTCAAAATAGTTTGGGTTCCATAGAGTTATGGTGTTGGTTAATAGATCATGGGGTAACTAGAAGTGAAATAAATGGGCAATCTATTAAATTTCTTCTGTATCTGTATAAGCAGAAGAGTTCTAGGTCGAGTGAACAAAACCCTAACTTTAGTTACAGACGCACAGTATCACAGCCCCTTAATAATTTCCCAGACTTGAGGCAGTTTACAGAACCACAGCCACTTGAACGAGGAGAAAGCCAGGTCACCTTAGGGAAGGATCCAGCTGAACTGCCAAAAATTTTACTGTTAATCTTCCTCCCACTTTTCCCGAAGGAAACCTATGGCCTTTTACCAAAGTAACTATGCATTGGGGAAAAGGAAATAATCAGACATTTTGAGGATTATTAGACACTGGCTCAGAAGTGACATTAATTCCAGGAGACCTAAAATGTCACTGTGGTCCACCAGTCAAAGTAAGGGCTTATGGAGGTCAGGTGATTGATGGTGTTTTAGCTCAAGGAACCTTGACTAAATACAACTACTATGAAATAGCTTTTATTTATTTATTTTTTCAGCTTATTTTTAAGTGGGTGATGACTGCCATGAAATTGCTATGGTGTTTATATTTCAATGGATAATTTTCAAAAACTATATCAGTATCTACGTTGAGTTTGGTTTAGAGAGAGGCCACATTTAAGTAACAAGGAGGCTTTCAGGAGGCAACTCTTAGGTAATATATAATACTACACTAAGTTTGGATTTCACAAAAAAAGATTTCATAAATACAATCATAAATATTAAGGGCCTTGTGTAAGGGTCTGTCTTCCTTCACTAGGCATTGCCCTTGTTCTTGGGAGATTCTTGCTGTTCTATTAGAGAATGTAACAGGGTGCCCCAGGATGGGAATTCAATATTCTTTCCGTTATTGTGTGGGTCTCCCCCCACTAAGACAATGCTCCTTTTACACTTGAATGTATTCATATTTCTTAGAAGCATGTCCCAAGTGCACCTCTCCCCACACATCCCGCCATCACCTACACCCCATGCCACTGATCCTCTCCTGCCTCCCTGTGACCCTTCTGTGTTTCAAAACCTCTTCAAAAATAAAACCAATAATAGAAACAAAATAAATAAGAGAATGAAATAAAAATAGTTTTAAGAATAACAAATAAAATATGTAATTTAAAAAAAATTGAAATAACTTAAAAAATTTCTTCATCCCAGGGAATGGAGAGGGCCTGCATCTACAGGCAGGATCATCCCACCCACCATATCCATGGGATATAAGCCCTCTCTCACTTGGAGTTGGAGTGGACATCACCATCCCAGTTGCCTCTGGATTGGGGGAAGAACTATGGACTAGAGTGGACTTGATGGTATTCTCTTGCTCACATATGGTGATTCTAGCAATGCAAGAAATTATAACAATGAGGTGGAGCCAGTGGCCACTTGACAGTTTTTGGGTAGGGAGGGGATGAGCAGTTGAAATACAGGGGCTTCTTTGGGAGTTGGAGG
>JAKSZT010054458.1:9232031-9397628 GCA_026826555.1 Tolypeutes matacus
TCTACAGCTGACCTTGTGGAGGAAACAGGAGCTAAGCCCGGAGAGAAACACAGCCCCGGGAAGAGAGGAACCCCAGAAGCCTGAACCCTGGCAAACGCCGGCAGCTGTCTTGCTCTAACACGTGACAATGGACTTTGGTGAGAAAAGAAACTTAAAGCTTTATGGCCTGGTATCTGTGGACTTCTACCCCAAATAAATACCCTTTATAAAGACCAAAAAAAAAAAATTTCTTAGACACAGTATCTTTCATCACTGCAAGTTCTGTTGTCTTTTATGTACAGTGACTATTTCTCCCATATACTCCCCCAGTGTGTTATTTTTTTCCATTTTATCTTCAGAGAAGCTTTAGGTTACAGAAAAGCCACTTAGAAAATATAGGGGATTCCCATATACCCCATGCCCTTTCCTTTTACACTCCCCCCTATTAATAACATTTTACATGTGAATGGTACATTTGTTACAATTGATGTACATATATTGAAGCATTGCTACTAACCATGCACTACCTTCCTCCAGAGTGGAATATGACTCCCAGGGACACTCTCCCTGGCACTGAGGGATTATTACTAAGTGAAAACTAGAATGCATTCAGAAAAGAACTTGGCCAAAAGGGGGAAATATTAATACAAATGAGGTTTTATGGCTAAGAAATTTCAAGGAGAGTTGGAGGATTATTCCAGAGGTTATGCTTAAGCACATCTCAGCAGGATCTCATTGACTGCCACAGGAAACAGTGCCTCAAGCAGTGGGCTCCTGAGGGCTCCAAAGACATCCAGATGTTATAAGCAGGATAGACAAGCTCAGGAGTTCAGGTCTCTATCAATGGGCCTTACTCTGGAATTTATGCTCCCCAATGTAACAGAGTTAGATTCATTTATATTTGGCCTACACATGGCTCTTCTGCCCCTTTCATTTGAATCTACAATTAGCACTATACTAGTTAAATATATGTCCCAGTGACTTAAATCATTGGTCCATTCTTGTGCCATTTGAGCCCTGAATCTCAGCAGAGTTGCAACACCTACTCTCCAGCTGATTGCACTCGCCCAAGACAACAAACAAGAGATGATGTGAACAATGTTCAACCCAAGGAACAGAGTGCAACTGGAAACAAGACTTTTCCATCCATCTGCCCCGTGGGACCTAAGCCCCTCTCAATTAGAAATGGAGTTGGCATAACCATCCCAATATCCTCAAGATTGGGAAATGAACAATGGACTAAAGTAAAACTATTATTGTTCTATTATAAACTTATTATCATTCTAGTAATGGAAAGACTTTTATCACTGATAAAAAAAGCAGTGGCCACTGGGGGTTCTGGAGGGTGGGAGAAGCAGGAATAGTTATAATATGGGGTTGTTTTCTGGATGTTGGAGTTGTCCTGCATAACATTGCAATTACAGATACAGGCCATTATATGTTTTGTCATAACCTACAAATCTGTGCTGGATAGAGTGTAAAGTATAATGGAAACTATAGTCCACAGTTGGTGGCAATGCTTTGGTATGTGTTTATCAGTTGTGACAAATGTACCATATTGGTGAAGGATGTTGATGGTGTTGGAGAGTGTGGGAGTAGGGGGTGCGTGGTGTGGCATATCAGAATCCCTTGTATCTTTTATGTAACCTTTATGTAATCTAAATCTTCTTTATAAATAAAATAAAAAATAAAATTAACTTAAAAAAAAACAGAAACATAAGAAAAAAGTTATACCAGTGTAAATATGCTTAAATATGTTAACTAATTTTTAAAAACCATCTTAGATACAATTAACTTTAGAATAAATAAAACATGATTTTCAAATATTATATATATTAATACAATCTAATAACATCAAAAAAGACACAGTACTTTCTTCTCTTAGCTTGACAAATTTTAGATTACATGAAATTATGTGAAGTACATATTTTAAGAATGATATTCACCTTCATAGTGTGACATTAATCATTCTTATTTAATAACTTTTTCTTCTGAAAGTAATAGATACTCTACCAGATATTTTAGTTTTTGTCAGTCCAACACCATTTACTTCACACTTCTTAGTGTGAAGCTTCCTCTTTTCCTTAAACAACTAGTTGTCCCAAAATCCTTCCAGATGTTTCAGGTGGAGCTGCTATCAGAGCACCTTGGCCACAGAGGTCAGTCTATGCTCCTGCTTTGCTAATCGGTCTCCATAAATTTTGTAGTTAGGAGTTTGCTAATAACTGAGATTTATATGCATCCCTTTCTAGGATTTTTTTTTAAGTAGGGCTGTCAAAAGAATATACTTTCCTTTGTGGTACAACTGATTGAAGATTCAAGGTATCACAGGGATTTCATAATAAGCAAGAAGGGAGAGTCTAAAGGCAAAGCTGGATGATGTCAATAACAAGTGATTCAACCCATAGTAAGGCAGTGACTGAGTTGGACAGGTAGAACTCAGAGTTCTCTGTGGTCAAATTAAGCAATTAAGGGTTTATAATTATGAATACAGTAAAAAAGTTAGTAACTTTCTACCTTCATTATAAGATCATACTCAGTGTGATATTCTCTACTTTCTGCTGGGAGTCAGAGATGGGTTGGTTCTAACTGGTGGAAACTGACCTGAGATCACTTGTCCCCAAAAGGGAAATGACACAATAGTGAAATAAATATTGGATCTTTGGAACATTTTACCTTCTATAACATCATGCCTTGCAATTTACTCACATTTGAAAAGTGAACATACCGTAAAAAATTATATTAGAACTGGTAATTTGGTAGTTTAGCAATCTGCTCCTTGGTATTAGATAATTAACTAATTATTCTATTCTATTTAAATTAGTTTCTAAGAATAGTTTATTTCACTTACATAGCTAGGATGATCTGCATGCAGTCTTTAGATACACTCTAATAATTATTTCCTGAGTTACCTGGGCAACATTTTTTTGCCATTTAATTTTTGACACAAAGAGATATATGTTGTATACTTTTTAAAACAACCAAATATATTAAAGTATTATAACAATAGTCATGTTATCTTACATCAATTTGATAAATCTCAACTTGAAATTACACAATGGAGATTTTTGTCTATGAAGAAATAAATAGTAAACTAGTTTGTCAGAATCTTTTAATTCCAATAGAAAAAGATTGTACTTAGAATCTATTCCATGATGAAGGCAACTGATTTAACTATTTGGCTTCCTTATGTTCAGAGTGAATTAAGTAGCCTGAATCAGTGGATAAAGGTACTTTATATGTACAGTGTACTTAAGTGAAATAGCAAGTAAAAGTATTACTGTTTACTCAACCATCAATGCCACTTGATAAGAAAGACCTCATTAGCTTTGAATTATGCTCCACTCATGCTTGTTAACTTCAGTGACAACATCATTGGATTAGCAACTAAGGTAATTTAAAAGCCATGTAAAATGTACCAACAAAGCAATATAGCTAGGTTGTTTGATAGTAACATTCAATCATACAGAAAACTAATACAATAGATCTGGTGATTTTCTAATTCCAGAATGTAACTGAAAATGTTGGCCATTTCAACAATCTCAGTATTACAACTTCAATATCTATTTTCCACTTTCAAACTTCTTGTACACTGTGGAAGTGTATTAAGGATTTGGAATTTTCTTAAGTAGTTCTGCCTAGCAATTTTTGAAACTCACACTAATTAATCATGTAGAGTAAAAGAGTCACCATGTTTCTATTATTTAAGGAAAAATCATTCAGAAGCCAAAATATATGTTGGGCGATATTTTATGACTTATTGAAAGCACTAATATTAAGTATGACTCTGCCCTGCTGTCTAGTTTGTAGAATGGGGCTCATAAAAATGACACTTTCAGAAGAAAAACTGTTTGTAAGGAGATAAGTGAAATTATAGGTGTGTAAATATTGATTTTCATAAGAATATAATAAATATCATAACACCACTAAAAATGTAGCATGTAACTAATGCTATTGCTCCAATATCTTTAAAACTATACTATATTTGATCCACTGTATATTTAATTCCCTTAAAACTTTGAAAACAAGTATTATTGGTTGCAAATTTTTTTATTTTGCATAATATTTTTTTATTTGGCAATTATTTAAAAAAAACAAGCATGATTTTATTACTGAACTTTGTATTTAATAACATTTACTACTAGTACTTCTCTGTATCACTCCACAACCCATACTATAATACTTTCTTTGGTTAGCAGCACTACCTTCCTAAAAAAGTGAATAACGTAAATGATCTCAATTGTTGTCCACACATGGACTTTGTTCTTCTGACTAACCTAATCTGCTAAAATATGAAGTAATCCTAAATTCATTATATTTAAAATCATCTATAATTTGGCTTTCAAATGGAAATATTTATTTAGTTTTTCAAGAGAAAATAATAACAAATGTGGCAATATATTTCACCATTTTGACTTCAGCCCACAGCCAAGAATTTTACTATTCATATGGGCTTGGAACATCTGTAAATTCTTGGTTCTTTGTCTGAGTGAAACTGGCAAATAGTAAGATGTTGCAAAATATTTAGCTGAAACTGAGGAAAGGCATGTAAAAAATTACTTGAACAAGTTTTCATTTGAGATTGAAATTTTCTTTAATTAATTAAACAGGACAAAACAGGGAAGGGGAGGGAAGGGAAGGGGAGGGGAGGGAGGGGAGGGAAGAAATTTTTGTCCAGATAGATAGGTTTAGGTTAAACCTAACCTGACTGCATGGATTGTGAATGTGTAGAATGACAGGTTATTTGGGCTAATTCTAAGGAGAGATTAAACAAACAAACCGAAAATAAATACCGGCTAGGAATCCAACAGTTTCCAATAAACAAGCATATCTTACTCAGAGGACAAATGATTTAAGAGCATAAAATATCTCACAAAGTGAGGTGTTTATAATTAAAGAGAGAATATTTAAGTGTTAATTATTAATCTAGGGGATATTTTTTCTCATTTTACCACTGCCGCAAATCCAGATGAAAAAAAGTCTTTCCTTCTACACAGAATCAACTTTAACAAAGGGAAAACAACTTATTATATAGGAAAATACAACTAAAACTGCTAAACAGGTAAGAAAATTTGCAGCTTCATTCCCTTTGCTATGAAGGTACAGTCAGAAATGTGAAATAAAATGTACTGAATGTTCCTGATTAAGCAGAAGCAATGAATAAAAATGTTTCACTTTATCATTCCAATCGAGTTCTTCCAAAAAGTTGTGGAAGCTGTGGATGCTGCTGAAGGACATTATTACAATCTTGAGAAATTTTATATCAATTTTAGTATTAATATGGAAAGTATTTTTGAAAAAGGATGGTATTTAATATGGAACAAATGTTTAGACCATAATTTATTACTGAGAATATATGAGGTATTTAGAACCTTCATTACATTTTTAAATACTGGCTACTATTTTTTTAACTAAACATTAGCCATTCTGTACTGTATCTTTCATAATGAAATTCAAGTATCCTTCATATTTTATTGTGTTTGGCAATATTTCATGTAATTACCTTCAGAAATACAATATCCTGAATGTAATATCTGGAACAACAACAGTGGCAAGTTTGTGTGAAATATAAAAGAAATCTTAATGAAAGAAACAATAGATAAGAAAATCAGCATTGCTAAGGAAAGCTTTATCTTGAGAATTTTACCAGAATAATACTCACCATTATATGTTGGAATTGATTATCATGAGAGCAAAATAATTATTTCTATTTAACCCACAGGTTTCAATTCTCGAGGGAATGGAAAATCTTGTAATTAGAGCTATGAAGTTGGAATTACAGGTATGAAATTAACATGAATTTGCATTCTTAGTTAAAAGGAAAAATAAATCCTGTTTTAACTAAATATAAATTGCCTTAATTTTTTATTTTAGATATACTTCCCAACTTGTGACAACAGAGGGAAAATATGACAGTCAGGAAATATTTGTAATCATCTCTAAAGAGAATTTAATTACTTGAATTTTATCTCTGAAAATCTGTCCCCTTGTGTAAATATATCATTTTAATGGAAAACAGAGTACAAAAATAAATCAGAAAGAAGCTGGTAATTCATCCAGTGAATATGGAACTCTTTTCTATGAACCAAAGTTCAGTCATATTGAGATTCTGCTGAGACTTGCATAAGCATGGCCCATGGAATGACCTCTGACTCACTTTGAAATCTCTTAACCATAAAAACTCATTTATATTTAATATTTCCCCTTTCCGTCAAGGTCTTTTACCAAATGCATCGCTAGTCAGCACTTGGTAATAATTCTTCAGTGCCATGGAAGCTCAAGCAGTGGGGCTCCTGAGGGCTCTAAAGACATCTAGACACTATATGAAGGGCAGACAATCTCAGGAATTCAGCACCCTATCAGTGGACCTTACTTTGGTATATATGCTCCACAATGAACAGTTAGAATCTTTTATAATTTCCCTACATATGGCTTTTCAGCCCCTTTTATTTGAACCTATAATTAGCATTATATTCATTAAATATATGTCCCAGAGACTTAAATCTTTGGTCTATTCATATGCCAGTTGAGCCCTGAATCTCAGCAGTGTTGCAACACCTACTATGCAGTTCATGGGACTCACCTAGAATAACTAACAAAAGGATGATGATGGACAACGCCCATCCCAAAAAAGAAAGAGTATATACAACTGCAAGCAAGACAGTTTCAGCCATCTGCCCCATGAGATCTAAGCCCCCTTTCAATCAGAAGCAGAGTAGACATAACTATCCCAAATCCTCAAGACTGAGGAATGAACAAGCATAAGGGGGTAATGCAACTATGGACTAAAGTAGACATTAATATTCTAGTAATGGAAGAACTTGCATCATTGATATAAAGGCAGTGGTCATCAGAGTTTCTGAGGGGAGGGAGAAGGAAGAATAGTTATAACAGGCCATTTTGGGCACTTTGGAATTGCCCTGCATGATATTGCAATGACGGGTACAAGCCATTATATACTTTGTCAAAACCTATAAAATTGTGTGGGGCAAAATTTAAACTCTAATGTAAATTACAGAGCCTGGCTAGTAGCAATGCTTCAACAAGTGGTCATCACTTGTAACAAATGTACCACACAAATGAAAGATGTTGTTAATGGGGGAAAGTATGGGAAGAGAAGGGGATGGGATATATGAGAATCCCCTATATTTTTGATGTAGCATTTATATAATCTAAATCTTATTTTAAAATAAAAAAGATTTTAAGAAGTTCAGTCATATTGAATTTCCATTTATTATGTACAATGTATAAGTGGTATTATTTTAATTATGATTGAGAAGTAAAAATATGAGAAATGGTACAATTTGTGACTCAGAACACCCATCTGAATCATGGTATCCTTCAAAGATTGTTCCAGAATATTTGAAATTCTACCATATGATTGGAGATACCCTTTGGATAATGCAAAATCTATCGACAAGGATAACAGATACAACATCACAGGCCAGGATGAATTCATATGTCATGAATACATTAACTTGAAAATTGTTGTTTTGGCAAGGGGATTCAAAGTCATATTATTATACTCTGAAATTGCACATACTTTGTTGGGTGTCCTGCCATATTTAGATTCTAATTACTCTTTTTTATGTTGTTTAAGAAATATGTGTCTTCATAGAAATCCAAAATGCAAAGTTGAAAGGGATTTTAGAAGTCGGCTTATTTTTTGTGTGATAAAAGGAAATATTATGCAAAAATAAAAAGATTGTCTTCATATCTATTTACTGGAAAATTTAGATTCAAGTTTCTAAATTAAGATTATGATCGACAGTCCTTGATCGTTTTAAACTTAGTTGAAGAAAATTAAAATATCTTTTTTGTGCTTATAATTGACATGTTTACTTCAAAAATTATATGACAATTGTTTAGTGTTTTAAAGAATTTTAGTAATTGATTTAAATTGATAGGAAATATAAAGAAAATGCTATGTAGTTGTTATGAATCTCCATGGTAACAGTACTACAATCAGTATCAAATTGTTTCAAAAGTGGTTTTACTACCCAAGATACAGAAATTAAAGCATGTGAAGTGGTCAGAAATAAAAGATAAATCTATACATACATTATATATATCATTTAAAATTAAGGAAGACAATATTAATCTGCTGGAATACATATATTTTAATAAATGTAACATATATATTTTATACACTTTTAAAGCAGTTTTATAACATTATTTTCACAACTTGAGAGTTTATGATCACACTTCTGAGAAGATATATTATCAGATATGAGTTTAATATGCTGTAAAAAATATTTCCTAATGTTTTATGGAATTGCTATATATTATTGTTTAAGTACAAATGTAGATATTATAATCACTATATTCAAGCTATGATAGCTAACATATCAGATAGTAAATAAAATCTCCACAATCAATAGAATGACTTCTGCTACACTACATCTTGCACATTTCAGAGCTGAGAAACATGATTTCATACTTATCGGTTTATAAAATGAATAGGATCCTAAAGCTTTCATTAATTATTTTTATACTATAGCAATAGCCATTTATTTAGCTCACGATTCTGTGGGAATTACCTGGTCTGGGCTGGGCTTAGTTGATCTCTCTGGGCTCACTTGTCTATGTGTGGTCAACTGCTGGTTAGTAGGTAGCTCTGCTGAACTTGATTGGGATTACTCATATTTTGGGGGGCAGTTAATATGATTGACTAACACAGCCTTGGGTGGGATGACTGGGGGAACTTGACTCTGTGTCTCATACTTCTCACCGTCCAGCAGATTATCCAGCAGATGGTTTCACAGTAATTGCAGAGAAACTGCATGCTTAATCATGGAGAATGGGCATGCCCAAACATGGAGGAAATTTTTGAGCATCTGTTTATATCACACTTGCTAATATCTCATTAGCCAAAGCTGGACATATGGATAAATTTTAAAAATTTGGATTCCTTTTTGTTAAAGGAAAAACAACAGAAATACCATGTACCAAAAACATAAATACAATGAGGCATGAAGAATCTGAGTCAGAAACTTAATCGATCTGTTACGTAATAGTGATCTGACGATTTGGAGTATTTTTGGGGGGCCAAAAAACCATGAAAATAATCTATGTGAGTTTTTACATGTTCTTCTCATTAGGTTCCTCAGATGTGAGTATTATGTGTGTCTATCTAAAATAGGGATTAGATTATTTAGTATTTATTGAAAACAGAATGTAAGTGCAAGGTGCCTATTTATTTCATTTTTTAAAATGTAATTTTTGAATACCTAATAGCTTACTAGAAGAATATAAGTAATATTAAAAAAAGATTAAAAATTTTTCTTGAAATTGATGCAGCCTAGAAAGACCTCCTTTAATTTTTTGTACTTCTATAATACAACTGAAGAATTTATTCCATGCTTGTATACAGCTAGAAATTAAGTAGTTGAATATATGGATGGATAAATGGAAAATTAAAAGGAGATATTTTCTAAAATTGGGATAATATTTTGTTACCATATTTACTGAAACTATTTAAAATAATATATGCATTTAGTAAAAGAAAAATAAATTATACATAATGGAATGAATTATCTTCATTTAAAGGTTTCTCTTTCTGATTTGCCTTTAAAATTTTTTAAAAAATTACTTGAAGGTTATATAAAAATAGAGATAAATACATAGATGATAAATGTTTCAACTTCAGACATTTATTTTCTGCACCAGTGAAAAGGAAATAGTTTTCTCAAACTCTTGCCCATGAAACCATATTTCTTAACTATTACATTAATTAATCCACTAACTAATTACATTAACTTGGAGAAAATTTCCCTTTGTAAAAGAAGTAATTTTTATAGATTATTTTAATTTTAAGCATTTATTTAAATGAATTCCTAACAGCATTCCTATTTTTCTTTTGATAGTTCGTATACAATTTGTTAAATGTGTTTTTCTCCTAGTACTCCAGGATGAAATATTTAGTGTTTTAATTTCCCACTGCCATACACCTTCTCTATATTTTTAAAGGTTATTTTTCTTTTATTTTATAATATAACAATTTTGTCAAAAATCTTAGTAAACATACATTTCTAGTCATTATAATTATTCGTTTGACTTTTCAATACCTTTACATTTTTATATTAAGGATAAATTCAGACATATAAAGAGTAATCAATATTATAATGAACCCACCTATATCCATCATGCATATTCAACAATTATCACCATTTCCAATTCTTGTTTCATCTGTAACTCCATCTTCTCCCAAACCCTCCACTCAATTATTGTACAATTCTATTTGCACATATACCTATATATACAATAAAATTCACAAATCTTAGCTGTTTAATTATGACAAATGCATGACCCTATGCAACTCACACACTCCTATAAAGATACAGAACTTTTGCATCAACTCTGAAAATTCACTTGTACCTCTAAACAGTAAATCCAACCACCACTAAGTACTACCCCCAACTGCCCCCCACCCCCCGTGTGGCTATCACTTTTGTGATTTTTTTCACATTGGTTAGTTTCATATAAATCAACTAATAGAATTATGCGGTATGCACTGTTTTGTGTGCAGCTACTTTCCTTCAACATAGTGTTTGTGATATTCATCCAATTTGGTGCATGTAACCATGATTTTTTTTTTTTTTACTGTTAAATAGTATGCCATTGTACGAAAACACAAACTCATTGATCTATATGTCTTTTGATGGACAGATTTTTTTTTTTATTTTCCACTAATATGAAGAAAGATTTTAGTACAAGTCTTTTTGTGGATATTTATCTATCTATCTATCTAGTTTTTTCTGTTTTTTTTTTTTAGGAGATACCAGGGATTGAACACAGGACCTCATACATGGGAAGCAGCCACTCAACCACTGAGCTACATCCACTCCCTAGTGAGGGTTGGGTTTTCAGTTTGTTTGTTTCCAGATTTACCAGAGGATTGAACCCATGACCTTGTACATGGGAAGCAGGCACTCAACCACTTGAGCTACATCCACTCCCTGGAAATATATTTTTGTTTCTCCTTGATAAATGCATTGGAGTGGAATTGTTGGGTCAAAATATAAGCACATGTTTTACTTTATGAGAACCTGACACTCTTTTTCTAAAGCAATTTTAATATTTTAGATATTTTAATATCTAATACCCACCAGAACTGTATTAGGGTGCTGATCATTCTACATTTTGTGTTGTACATCTGTTATAGTTCCATTCTAAAGGGTTTATAGTGATATCGCATTATAGTTTTTATTTTAATTTCCCTGAAGACTTTTGTTCTATGGCTTTTTACATGTGCTTAGTAGTCATTTATCATCTTTTGTCCACTTTTTATTGGTTTGTCATTTTGTTGTTGAGTTGTGGTTGCTATTCATTTATTCTGTGAAAAAGTTTTTAATAAAATATAGATGTTGCAAATATTTTATACCAGTCAGAGTCTTTAGTATTAATTTTGTTAACATTGTATTTTAATGAATGTAAGTTTAATCTTTACAATTCTGATTAAATCTAATATTTAGATTTTTTTCCTTTGTTGTTAATGTTTAATTACTCTTACCTAAGTGATCTGTGCCTATATGAGGTGCAGAAATAGTCACATATTTATTCTAGAAGCTTTATAATGTTAACATTTTTATTTAATAGCCATCTCAAACTTTATCTATTTTTTTAGAGGAGAAATAAGTTTAAAGAAAAATCATGCAGAAAATACAGAATTCCAATATACCACATCCCCCCACAGTTTTCCCATTAATAACACTTTGCTTTAGTGGGGTAAGATTCTTAAAATTGATAAAGCAATATTATTATAGTCCCTAGTTTACATCAAGTTTCATTGTTTATTTGGTACTATTCTCTTTTTATAAAATTTTTGTTCTAATAACATGTAAGCAACCCAAAATTTCCCCTTTTAACAATATTCAAATATATAATTCATTGATACAAACTGCATTCACAGTGATGTGCTATGATCAACACCATCCATTACCAAAATTTTCTGTTATTCCAAATAGAAACTCTATATTAATTAGCATTAACTCCCCATTCCCTACCTTCACCCCAGCCCTTAGTATCTGTGTTCTAGTGTATACCTCTGTGAATTTGCTTATTCTAAATATGTTATATCAATGAGCTCATACAGTAATGACCCTTTTGTATTTGGCTTATTTCAATCAACATGGTGTCTCCAAGGTGCATCCATATTTTTAAAAGTATAAGAACTTCATTCTTTTTATAGCTGAATGATATCCCATTGTATGCATGTAACACATTTTACATACATATGATGGAGCAACACATTTTACATAACATACAATGTTTATCCATACATTAGTTGGTGGACACTTGGGTGGCTTCCATCTTTTGGCAACTGTGAATAATGTCAATATGAACGTGAGTGTGTAAATATCTGTTCAAACATTGAATTCAATATTTTGGGCATACATCTAGAAGTCAAATTACTGGGTCCAATGGTAATTTATACTTAATTTTCTGAATTATTTTCCTCAATGGCTGAACCATTTTACATTCCCACCAGCAATGAATGAGGGCTCTATTTCTACACATCTTCTCCAATGCTTGTTATTTTCCATTTTTTAAGAGTAGCTATTCTAATGAGTTTGAAATTGTATCTCATTGTGTTTTTTTAACAAATCAATTTTATTCTTACATATTAATAAAGCATAAATCCATTCAAAGAGTACAATCAATGGTATTTGATGTAATCACATATTTGTGAATTCATCACTTCAGTCATCTTAGAGCACTTTGATTATTCCAATAAAAATAATAAACAAAAACAAAGAAACAAACAAAACTCATCACATCAATTTTTTTATGACTCCCCTGCTGTACATAGCTGCTATTCTTTTTCCTTCTTTATTTGCCTTTACATATTGTAAAAAGTCTTATATATGCAATATCCCCCAAATGTGTTTTACATGGTTTTACTATCTTATACAGTCCCATGTTACAGTTTTTAGCTTTCCTTCTAATAATATACTTGTCCTTAGACTTTCCCTTTCAACCACTGTCATACTCATATAATAGTACGGCCAATTACAAACACCATGATAAGCTATCATGATTTCTATTCATTTCCAAAGATTTACAAAACACCTTTTTACCAATTCCGTACAAATTAACCCCCAGCTTTCCATTCTCTACCCACATTCTATTTTCTGGTGACCTATATTAATATCACAATCATACAGTATTTGTTCATTTGTGTCTGGCTTGCTTCACTCAACATGATGTTCTCCAGGTTCATCCATGTTGTCATATGCTCCACAACTTCATTTCTTCTTACTGTTGCATAATATTCCATTTTTTGTATACATCAAAATTTGTTTATCCATTCATCAGTTGGTGGACACCAGGGTTGTTTCCAACTTTTGGCAGTCGTGATTAATGCCACTATGAACATCAGTGTGCAGATTTCTGTTCATGTCTGTACTTTCAGTTCTTCTGGGTGTATCCCTAGTAACGTTATTGTCACATCACATGGCAAGTCTATATTCAACTTCCTTAAAACTGCTAAACTGTCCTCTACAGTGTCTGTACCATTCTGTCTTCCGACCAACAGTGAATAAGCATTCCTATCTCTCCCCATCCTCTCTAAAATTTACAGTTTTCTGATATTTTAATAGTGGCAGTCTAAAAGATGTGAATTGATATCTCATTGTAGTTTTGATTTGCATTTCCCTGGTCACTAATGATGTTGAACATTTTTTCATGTGCTCCTTCACCATTTGTGCTTCTTCTTTGGACGATTGTTTCTGCAAGTCTTTTGCATATATTTTTAAAATGGGGTAGGTTGTCTTTTTATTGTTGAGTTGTATGAACTCTGTATATCATGGAAATGAAACCATTATCAGATATGTGATTGCCAAATATTTTCTCCCATTGACTTGGCTGCCTTTTCAACCTTTTGACAAAGTCCTTTGAGGTGCAAAACTTTTGAATTTTAAGGAGGCCCCATATCTAATTTTTTCTTTTGTTACTCGTGCTTTTGGATATAAGTTTAAGAAGTTACTGTCTACCACAAATCTTGAACATGTTTTCCTACATTTTCCTCTAGGATTTTTATGGTTTTAGGTTTTATATTTAGGTTCTTGATCCATTTTGAATTAATTGTTGTATAAGGTGTGAGATATGGGTCTTCTTTCCTTCTTTGGATATGGCTATCTAGTCCTCCCAGCACCATTTGTTTGAATAGACTGTTCTGGCCCAGTTTGGATAGCTTAACAGCCTTGTCAAGAATCACTGGACTATAGTTATAAGGGTCTATTTCTGAGTTCTGGATTCAGTTCCGTTGATCAATTTTTCTGTCTTTATGGCAGTACAGTGCTTTTATAAAATTTTATTTTATTTTTTAAACACTATAGCTAGGTAATATGCTTTAAAATTGTGAAGTGAGAATCCTCCAACTTTGTTCTTTTTAAAGACATTTTTGGCTATTCTGGGCCCCTTACCTTCTAAATAAATTTGATAATTGATTTTTTCATTTCTGCAAAAAAAGCTGTTGGGAATTTTATTGAGATTGAGTTGAATATATTAATCAGTTTGGGTGGAATTGACATCTTAACAATATTTAGTCTTCTAATCCATGAACACAGAATGTTCTTCCATTTATTTAAGTCTTCTTCTGTTTCTTTTAGCAATGTTGTATAGTTTTCTGAATACAGGTATTTATGACCTTAGTTAAGTTTATTCTTAAAGTTTTGATTGTTTTAATTGCTAATATAATTGGAATTTTTTTTCTGATTTCCACCTCAGATTACACATCAATAGTGTATAGAAAAACTATTGAGTTTTGCATATTAATCTTGTATCCCACCACTGTGTTGAACTTCACTATGAGTTCTAGCAGCTTTGTTCTGGATTTTTCAGTAGATTTTAGATATAGGAACATATCATCAGTGAATAGTAAAAGTTTTACTTCTTCCTTTCCTATTTGGGGGCGTTTTATTACTTTCTCTTGCCTAATTGCTTTAGCTAGAACCTCTACCACAGTATTGAATAACAACAATGACTGTAGTATCCTTGTCTTTTTCCAGATCTCAGCAGGAAAACTTTCAGTCTTTCACCATTGAGTACTATGCTAGCTGCAGGTTTTTCAAATATGCACTTTACCATATTAAGAAAGCTTCTTTCTATTCCTATATTTCAGAGTGTTTTTAAAAAGAAAGGGTGGTGTATTTTGTCAAATGCCTTTCTTACTTCAATTGTGGGGATAAGGTGGTTTTTCTTCAATTTATCAATGTGGTTTATTACACTAAACGATTTTCTTGTGTTGAACCACCCTTCTATACCTGGGATAAAACCTAATTGATCATGGTGTATAATTCTTTTAATGTGCTTTTGGATTCTCTTTGCAAATATGTTGAGGATTTTTGCATCTATATTCATTATAGATATTGGTTTGTAATTTTCTCTCTCTTTTTAGTATCTATCTGGTTTTGGTATTTGAAGTGATGTTGGGTTCATGGAATAAGTTTGGTAACTTTCTTTCCTGCTCAATTTTTTGGAATATAGTTATTCATAGTATCATCTTATGATCTCTTTAATTTCTATGGGGTCAGTGGTAATGTCCTCCCTTTAATTTCTGAATTTATATATTTGTATCTTCTCTTTTTTCTTTGTTAGTCTACCTAAGGGTTTGTCAATTTTGTTGTTCTTCTCAAAGAACCAATTTTTGGTTTTCTTGATTTTCTAATATTTTTTGTTTTTAATTCCACTTATTTCTGCTCTGATGTTTACTCTTTCTTTCCTTAAGCTTGGTTTGGAATAAGTTTGCTGTCCTTTAATAGTTCCTCCATTTGTGCAGTTAAATCTTCAATTTTTGCTCTTTCTTCTTTTTCACTGTAAGCATTGAGTACTATAAATTTCCCCCTCAGCACTGCCCTTGCATTGTCTCATAGGTTTTGATATGTTCTGTTTTCATTTTCATTCATCTCAAGACATTTGCTGAATTCTCTTGCAATTTCTTCTTTGACCCATTGATTATTTAAGACTGTGTTGTTTAATCTCCATATATTTATGAATTATCTCTTTTTTCCCTCCATATTTGATTTCTAGCTTCATTCTTTTAAGATTAGAGAAAGTGTTTTGTGTAGTTTTAAACTTTTGAAATTTATTGAACCTTGTCTTGTGACCCAACATGAGGTCTACCTTGGAGAAAGATCCATTTGCATTTGAAAAGAAAGTATGTTCTGTTGTTTTGGCGTGCAATGCTCTGTTACTTCTATTTAATTATCATAATATTCAAGTTCTCTGTTTCCTTATTTATCTTCTGTCCAGATGTTCTATCCAATATTAGGTGTGATGTATTGAAGTCTCCAGCTATTATTGTAGAAAGATTTATTTCTGCCTTCAGTTTTGCCAATGTTTGCCTCTTGTAACTTGGGGCACTCAGGTTAGCTGCATAAATATTTAGTATAGTTATTTCTTCTTGGTGAATTATTAATATATAATGACTTTCTTCATCCCTTGTAACTGTTTTACATTTGAAATCTATTTTGTCCAATATTAGTATTGCTACTCCAGCTCTTTCTTAGTTACTATTTGCATGGAATACCTTTTTCCAACTTTTCACTTTTAATCTGGTTGTGTTCTTATGTCTGAGGTGGGTCTCTTGTAAACAAAATATAGATGTCCCATAATTTTTATCCACTTTATCAATCTATGTCTTTTGATTTAGGAGTTCAATCAATTAACATTGAATGCTATTATTGTAAAGGCATTACTTACTACATCTGTTATGTCCTTCAGCTCTGTATTGTCATATAGGTCTTTTGTCTGTCTTCTTACCCTTTAGTTTATCTTTCTTAATAATCTTCATTTCTAAACTCTTATAAAAAACTCTTGCCCTTCTTTATTCCAGTCAGGCTGCATCACTCCCTTTAGTATCTCTTGAAATTCTGGACTTTTGGTAAAATATTTTATCAGTATTTATTTGTCTGTGAATACTTTGAACTCCCCTTCATTTCTGAAGGACAGCTTTGCTAGATACAGAACTCTTGGCTGGCATTTTTTCTCTTTCAATACCTTGAAGACAGCATACCACTTTCTTCTTGCTTCCATAGTTTCTGATGAGAGGTCAGCACTTAATTTTATGGATATTCCTTGCAATGTGATGATTTGCTCTTCTCTTGCTGCTTTCAAAAACTTCTTTTTATCTCTGATATTTGTTATTCTGAATAATAGGTGTCTTGGGGTAGGTCTATCTGGATTTATTCTGTTTGTGGTGTGATGTCCTTCTTGGATATTGATATTTCTTTCTTTCATAAAGGTTGGGAAGTTTTTGGTCATTATTTCCTCAAATATTCTTTCTGCCCCTCTTCGATTCTTTTCTCCTTCTGGGGCACCAATAATGCGAATGTTTGTGTGTTTCACATTGCCATTCAATTCCCTGAGACTCTGTTCCATTTTTCCCATTCTCTTCTCTTTCTGTTCTCCTGTCTTTTCCAGTTCATATATTCCGTCTTCAAAATCACTAATCCTGTCTTCAAGTAATTCATATCTGCTCTTATGTGCGTCTAATATGTTCTGCTATTATATCTTTGAATATCTCTTCTTCCCCTTTCTCTCTTTTCTCTCCTTCTGGGACTCCCATAATTTGTATATTGGTATGCTTGATGTTGTTCCACAGTTCTCATAGGCACTGCTCATTTTTTTCATTCCTTTTTGTTTTTTGCTTCATCCTGAATCATTTCAACTGTCTTGTCTTTGTTTTCATGAATTATTTCTTCTTTCAGATCCCATCTGCTGTTGAACCCCTCTAGGAAATTTTTCATTTCTGTTATTCTGGTCTTTAAATCAATTATTTCTAATTAAAATTTTTATCATTTTATTGAAATAATCATGTTGCTCATGCATTTTTCCCTATCACTTAATTCTTTTTTTGTGTGTTTCCCTTAAGTTCCTGGCATTTTTGAAGATGAATTAAAAAAAAATTCTTTGGTGTGCCCAAAGTTTCATTTTCTTCATTGATAGTTTCTGAATATTTATCTTTATTCTATGGATGGGCCATCATTTTCTGTTTCTTTGTTTGTCTTGTAATATATTGTTGCACACTGTGTATTTCAATTTTTTAATATGTTAATTCTGGGATTTAGTCCTTGGCCTGTATGTTCCTTAAATTTATATCCAGCAAATGATATTTCAGTAATTTCCTTGAGTGCCAAGAGCTAACAAAAACAAAACAACATAAGAAACAAGTTTCACAGTCCTTGCAAATTGGCTCTGTGTTTGCTGATGCTCCACTTCAGTGTTTAACCCTGTTATTAAGAATATCAAGTGAAAGTGAACCTAGGTAATAGTGAAATACATTGTCCTGTCCATCTTTTTAAGCCTGCATTTTGTCCCGAGCTTGTGCTGTTTCATGGCTTTATGAATTCCCTCATTTACAGAAATTCATATGTCCCTTTGTCCCCTAGGAAATGGACTTTCATCCCTCCTTAGAACTCTATGATATGTCTTAAAGCTGGTAATCTTTTGCCCCAGGACTGTTTGACTTACTTGTTTCTTCTACTGCTCTGTCTACAAGCTGCTTGTCTTCTTCAGTAAAGTGTGATAGCGTGAGAAAGAAATACGTTTCTTGGTTCAGACATTCAGGATGCTACCCGATAAATTGACACTTACATACAGGCACCTCAGTATGCATATAGGGATTACTCTTCTCCTTCCAAAATAGGGCTTTGACCCATAATAGCAGCAAAGGCTTACACCACAGACTGTTGGGGAGGGTATTAGAGAGGGACTAGTATGGTTTGTGTGAACATCTACTGTTTGTAAAGCTGTGATTTCCTGATTTGGCACTCACCTAGTTACTGCAATGCTTTGGCTGTTTTCCAGTGTTTGGGGAAGATGACTTTGCCAGTTTTACTAGTTGTTGAAACATTATGCTGGAGAATGGCAACCTCTAGCATCTTATACCACCATACCTGGTCACTGGATGTCAAAATATTTTTGAGTATAGTGTGAAATAAGGGTTGAGTTAATGTTTCTTTTGTCCATGTTAGTATTCAGTTTTAAAACACTATTTATTGAAATATTTGTGTACATTTCATGACATTTTAAAATGTATCTTTTTGTGTTTTCATATTCCCTTATATTGATTTTTCTGAGTCAATTGTTATCTGTATAATGTAAAGTCTGATGTGTTTTTTTCTTGACTGTTCTGTATTCTTTGAAAGACTGAATACCTGAAAATCCTTTTTTTTTTCCCCTTACAAATGAATGATACCTTGGCTGAATACCGGAGTCTTGAATGCCAGCCTTCACTCTCAGTAGAATTCTATAATATTTAACTGCTTTTTATGTTAATAGAAATTGGAAAATAATGGGAATTTCTGTTTAGAAATAGATTCTTGAAATAGAATCAGATCTACAGATCCAACAAAACTGGAGATGATAGCTAATAATGGTAACTAATACAATCATCCAAAGTATTTGGATTCCTGTAAAAAAATGATATAAAATCAATAAAGGGAAATATTAGCCAATAATTAGGAAAAATCAAGACATTTCTATAAACTCTTCATCTATATTATACAAACTATGGAAGATAATATTCCTCAGGTCTAAAATGGGGCTGTTAATAACTTTCACATGGATTTGTTATATAAATGCTATTCTGATGAGGAGATCTTATAAGACCCTGTAAAATCAGGGTTCCAAATTTTAAAATATGAATTTACAAAATATGTTGTGTTTTCATTCTCTTTCACCTCAAGATATTTCCTTATTTCTCTTGCTATTTCTTTTTGACCCATTGCTTGTTTAAGAGTACATTGTCTATCCATGGACTATAGCTAATTTCCACATATGTGTGAATCTTCCAATTGCCCTTCTGTTATTGATTTCTACCTTCATTCCATCATAATCTGAGAAGTTTCATAGGTATGTACTCAATGAATTGAAAGCAAGGACTTGGACAGATATATGCACACAAAGGTTCATAACAATTTACTCTCAATTGCCCAAAGCTGTAAGCCACCCAAGTGCCCATCAACTGATGAATAGATAAAGATAATGTGGTATATGCATACAATATAATGATTTTCAACTGTAAAAATGACAAGTTTGAGACATTTGACAACATGGATGAACCTTGAGGACATCATGTTGAGTGAACCAAAACTGACACAAAAGGATAAATATTGTGAGATCTCACCGATATTAAATAATTACTATAGGTATTTCATAGAGTCAAAACTAGAATATAGATTACCAGGGGCTGGGTAGGCATATAGGATGGGGAGTAAATTCTTCATATATACTAAGGTTCTATTTAGAGTGATGAAAATATTTTGGTAATGGATGATGGTGATGGCAGCAGCACAACATTATGAATAAAATACAAACGACTTAATGATACACTTGATTGTGACTAAAAGAGGAATTTTTAAGTTGTATATATGTTACTAAAGTAATTTTTTTTTAGACAATTGTAAAATTTGTGCTGGCTTAATCTTTTGTGGACACCAGAAAATCCTTCTCTTAAAGGAAACCAATTCCTGTGCTTGTAAACCCATTGGAAATGGGACCTTTTTTAGAAAATCAATTTATTGATGCATAGTAATAAAGCATAAATCCATCCCAAGTGTACAATCAATGGTATTCAGTGCAATCCCATAGTTATTCATTCATGACCTCAATCATTTTTAGAATGCCTTCATTATATCAATAATAATAAAATGATAAACAGAAAACAAACAAAACTCATCATCTCTCAATCTGTTTCTCCTGCTGTACATAGCTGCTATTCTTTTTCCTTCTTTCTAGTATATTTGTATTTATATTTTGTAAAAATGGTCTTATATATGCATTTCAGCCATATTCATGTTTTACATGAGGTTTCATTATCTTATGCAGTCCCATGTTAGAGTTTTTAGCTTTACTTTTAGTAATATACATGACCTTAGACTTTCCCCTTCAACCACTGTCATACCCGTATAATAACTCTGCTAGATACAAGAACTATGTTGTGCTTTCACATCTCTATTCATTTCCAAAGATTTGCAAACAACGTTTTTACGAATTCTGCAGGATTTACCCTCAGCTTTCCCTTTTTTGCTCTCATTTGTTTTTGTTTTTTTTTTTAATTGGGTAGGGGTAATATTTATTTGTTGTAAATAGCAAATGTTAAATTTGAAAATAATATCAAATCCTGTTTCTACTACAGCCTAGGAGTTGATGATTTGTTTTTTCATATACTGTTTGGTTTTGAATGAGATATTGGCTTTCACATGGTCGTTCAAGTAATAAATCCTGCATGGTCATCAGTTTATTGTACGTAGGAGAAGCAAGAAAGTCTAGTGTACCATTCCTAGCTTCCTGAAACAAATATAAAAGCCTTCTTTACCAGAGTGTATTAGTCAGGGTTCTCTAGGGAAACAGAACTAACAGAAGATATATGTAAATATTATGAGATTTTATACGATTTCCTCATGTGACTGTGGGGCTTCACAAGTCCAAATTTCATAGGTAGGCTGCATGCCAGGAACTCCAAAGAAGGTGCTCAATGAATTCCCTAGGAAGAGTTGTTTGTCTGAAGTAGAGATGAAAATCCTTTCTTCTGACTGCTGAAATTATCACTTCTCTTTTTAAGGCCTTCACCTGATTGGATGAGCCATCTCTCATTTATTAAGGCAATCTCCCCAGTTGATTGTAGATATAATAAGCCATAGATGCAATCAACACATTGTTGATTAAAGTCCATGAAATATTTTGCAATACAATTAGCTCATTACTTGATTGACCAAACAACTAGGCACCATTTACCTGTCCCAGTTGACACATTAGCCTAACCATCAGCCCACCCTTTGTCAAATTGGCAGCCATACACATCACCCTAAACTATACTTACTCTTTAAATAAAAACAATTACATTTATTTCCACCTAACAATGCTCAGCTGTCCTGTGTCCAACCAAAAATGCACTAAGTCCCTTCAGAAAAGGGTGTGTGTCTTTAAGTAATATTCACTCAAACTTGACATCCTATAAATTAAATACTGTGACATAAAACTGATGCAACTTATGTCATATGATAGTATAGGGAATAAAACAGAGATATTTGTTTCATATACATATATAATAATACTCATAACAAAACAAGGAAGAAATATTCATGACCATTACAGTCCTTGTTTCTGTAACTGATTATATGGTCATAGTTCATATTTATCACTATCTTCTTCCACTACACATTCCATGTTCCTTTTACCTTCAGAAAGCACCTCCGCTGGCCACAGTTCTTTATCTGATTGAGTGACCCAAGCCTTCATTCCTGAAGATTCTTGGCCATTGTTAGTCCTGCCTGGATCTGGTTGTGGTAATTTTCAATTGACTTGAATCACAGGACATGGTAGTACTAAGCAATGCTCTAAGATATCTCCTATATTACCAGCAAACTCTTGTTACCTTCACTCTGAAGTTGCAGTCCTATTTCCTTTGATAGTCAGGATAAATCACCACCACAGTCAGCAAAGTAATCCCCCTCTTTGCCTTTTGATTCAAAGATATGAGGAGCCCAAAGTGACCAGGTGGCAGTCTTAACTTCCAGTTCAATGGAATTGTGTTTCCTGATGGAAGCACTCCTCCTTTTGGACCTAAGTCTTTTAGACCTTAAGTCTTAAGGTTGTAGAGAAAGGAAGCAAAAATTATCCTAGAGTTAATAGTGAGTGGTACCACTCCCAATTTCCACCCCTTGATTTCTGGGCCTATGAATTCTGGCTATGGGAGAAACAGTATTCTAGAGGGTAAGCTGATTTACAGCATACAGAGCCTCACAGAGAAAATTGCCCAAGCCCTGTAAAGCCCTGTAAAGTATTGTCACCTCATTGATGCCATCACTGAGTATTCAAAAGGCTATTCCACCATACAATCAATTCAGCTAATTCAGGATGATGGGGAAAAGTATTCTGAATCAGCTGGTAAGATCTGCCCACTCTCATACATCATTTACATAAAAGTGGGTTCCTTGATCAAAACCAATGCTGTGTGGAATACCATGATGGTGGATAAGACATTCAGTAAGTATATGGATGGTAGTTTTGGCAGAATCAATATGTACAGGGAAGGAAAACCCATATCCAGAGTATATGCCTATTCCAATTAAAACAAATGATTGCCCCTTCCATGTTGGAATTGGTCCAATGTAATTAATCTGTTACCAGGTAGCAAACTGATCACCTTGGGTAATGATGCCTTATAGGGGGCTGAGTGTGGGTCTTTGCTGCTAGCATATTAAGTACTCAGCAGTGGATATAGCCAGGTCAGCCGTGGTGAGGGGAAGTCCATGTTGCTGAGCCCATGCATAAACTCCATCCCTACCACCATGGACACTTGTTCATGAGCCATTGGACAATAACAGGCATGGCTATGAAGAGATTGATTTGTATCTACAAAACAGGTCATATTATCTACATGATTATTAAAATCTTCCTCTGTTGAAGCCACCCTCTGGCAATCATTCACATGGAACACAAATATCTTCCTGTTGTTTGCCCACTCAGAAAAGTCTATCCATATACCTCATCCCTAGACCTCTTTGTCACCAATTTTCCAACCATGTTCCTTCCAGGTCCCTGGCC
The DNA here is from genome assembly GCA_026826555.1 of Tolypeutes matacus. Lineage (NCBI taxonomy): Eukaryota > Metazoa > Chordata > Mammalia > Cingulata > Chlamyphoridae > Tolypeutes > Tolypeutes matacus. Next base: position 9,255,564 of record JAKSZT010054458.1, read on the forward strand.
ATCCAACCAAACCATTGGCAGAAGAGCCCATGAATCAGTATACAAACACGCCTCTGGCTATTTCTCTTTCCAAGCAAAATGAACAACCAAGTGCACTGTGCAATGTTTCACCAGCTAGGAAGAATTCCCCTCACCACTGTCCTTCATGGACATCCTAAAAAGAGGCTGCAGCGCTGCAGCTGTCCATTTTTGGGTGGTACCTGCATATTGTATAGAACAATCTGTAAAACAAGATTGAATTTTCTCTTCCACAGTCAACTGATTGTAAGGGACTCCTCAAGAGGCTATAGTTGTGCTCTTGGAAAGAGAAGGTATTGTGGCAGGAGTAGTGGCCATGGGCATTTGTGCCACTTCCTCATGTAACTTAATTGAGCCTCCCTGTCCCACTGAAGCCTTATCATATATACCACTTCCTTAAAATTTATGGGGGGTTGCTGCTGTGCATGCCCAACTTTATGGTTTGGTGGGTCAGAAAACACCTAGGTCATGATAGGAAACTCAGATCTCACGGTAACTTGGTGGCCTGTGATTAAGCGTTCAATCTCTTCTAAGGCCAGTAGCAAAGCAAAAGCTGTTTCTCCAAAGGAGAGTAGTTATCTGCAGGGTATGGCAGTGCTTTGCTCCAAAATCTTAAGAGTCTGCATTGTGAGACTCTTATAAGGGTCTACCAAAGGCTCCACATGGCATCTTTATTTGCTATTGACACTTCCAGTATCATCAAATTGACTGGGTCATATGGCCCACATGGCAGTGCAGCTTGCACAGCAACCTGGATTTGTTTCAGAGTCTCCTCTTGTTTCAGTCCCCAACCAAATTGATTTTTTGATCAATTGGTAAATGGCTGGAGTAGCACCCCAAATGAGCAACATTTTGCTCCCAAATTCCAAAGAGGACAACTAAATGTTGTACTTAATTTTTGGTCATAGGAAGGGCCAGATATAATTGCTTGTCCTTCACTTTAGAAGAGTTATTTTGACATGCCCCACAGCACCTGACACCTAGAAATTTCACGGAGGTGGAAGGCCCCACATTTTTCTTGGATTTATCTCCCATCTTCTTACTTGCAAATGCCTTATCAATAAACCTTCTTGCTCACTATGTCCATTAACATATCATCAATATAATGGACCAGTGCTGTCTTGTGAAAAGGAGAGATGATCAGTTCCCTATGGGCAAAGTTATGACATATGGCTGGAAAGTTGAAAAATGCCTGAGGTAGGACAGTGGAGGTATATTGTTCACTTTGCCAGCTAAAAGCGAACTGTTTATGGTGGTTTTTATAACAATTGAGAAAAAAGCATTTTCCAGATCAAGAGCTGCATACCATGTACCAGGGGATGTGAAGATTTGCTCAAGCAATGAAACCCACATCTGGAACAGCACCTGAAATTGGAGTTACCATCTGGTAAAGTTGATGATAACCCACTGTCATCCTCCAAGATCCATCTCTTTTCTTGTTCTAGGTGATTAAGTGCTGCCATTTGTCTTCCACCAGCTCAGGACCTGATCATCCCCATAGTGTTTAATGATCCTAGTTCAGAGACTGCAGTTCTCAAGGTAATATTTGACCTCAGGTTATTCCATTGCTGTTTCATCTGGTGGAAAGGATTAATTTCTTCAGGTTGTGGTAGGATGGCAGACTTCTTGGGGAAATCTGGATATCAGGTGGCTGTTTCCTCAGGGAAGACTGACCATATAGCTCTGTCCCCAAACTGGGCATCAACATGGGGGGGGTCACCTGATGGCCCTGGTAAGGCTTGCTCTGGGCTCTGCAGCAGGGATCTTTTGTGCACCTGTAGTTGGTTAAGGAGTTGAAGACAGATCGACCATAAAGCATGATTACAATACCAGGTTCTCCTTGAGAAGTTCTTCCCTGTTTGCTGTGGTTCACAACCCAGTCTTTGATTTGCTACCCAAAACCACAAGCTCCACAAGACCCCTCATTCTATTTTCTGGTGATCTATATTCTAATTATTAACTCCATGAATTTACATAATATATTTAGTTCATAATAGTGTAATCATACAGTATTTGTCCTTTTGTGTCTGACTTGCTTAACTCAACATCATGTCTTCCAGGTCCATCCATGTTGTCATATGCATCATGATTTCATTTCTTTTTACCACTACATAATATTCCTTCATATGTATACACCACAATTTGTTTATTCATCAGTTGATGGGCACCAAGTTTGTTTCCAACTTTTGGCGTTGTGAATAATGCCACTATGAACATAAGTGTACAGATGTCTGGTCATTTCTCTGCTCTCAGTTTTTCTGGGTATAGCCCTAGTAATGGCATTGCTGCATCAAATGGCAAGTCTATACTCAATTTCCTTAAAACTGCTCAACAGTCCTCCAAAGTGGCTGTACCATTCTATCTTCCCACCAACAGTGGGGATTCCTATCTCTCCACATCCTCTCCAACATTTACGGTTTTCTGACTTTTTAATAACAACCAGTCTAATAGGTGTGAAATGATATCTCATTGTTATCTTAGTTCTCCTTTGAAGTTCCATTGTCCTTAATATGGTTCCTTTGAATTATTGTTTTTCATTTAAAAGCAAGTATTTATTTTGAATGAAAAAAAATTGCAGAATACTGATCACAAGAACAATTTTCCAGTTGCACTGAGTAATTGTTGTTCATATACTATAATGTTGTTATTTTACATTTATCTGGTCTACTCCAGCTCTTGTTTGGTTATTATTTGCATGGAATACCTTTTTCCAACTTTTCACTTTTAACCTGGTTTTGTCCTTAGGTCTGAGGTGTGCCTCTTTTAGACAATATATAGATGACACAAATTTTTTTTATACATTTTATCAGTCTATGTCTTTCGATTGGGAAGATCAGTCCATTAACATTCAATGTTATTTCTGTAAAGACATTATTATTTACTTCATCCATTTTGTCCTTCTGCTCTCTGTTGTCACATCATTTTACTGTCTTGTCTTCTTATTCCTTAGTTTACCCTTTCTAATAATCTTCATTTCTAAACTCTTCTCCAAATCTCTGACCCTGCTTTTATCTCTCAGGATGCTGAACCTCCTTTAGTATCTCTTGTAAATCTGGTCTTTTGGTAAAATATTCTATCAGTTTCTGTTTGTGAAGCCTTTGAACTCACCCTCATATTTGAAGAACAGTTTTGCAGGATACAGAATTCTTGGAAGGCAGTTTTTCTCTTTCAGTACCTTAAAGACATCATACCACTTCTCACTTGCATGGTTTCTGATGAGAGGTCAGCATTTAATCTTTCCAAGTTTCCCTTGTATGTGATGCTTTGCTCTTCTCTTGCTGCTTTCAAAATCCTCTTTATTTTTGATATTTGTCATTCTGAATAATAGGTTCCTTGGGGTAGGTATATTGGATTTATTCTGTTCATGGTGTGTTGTCCTTCTTGGATATTGATATGTATGTGCTTCATAAGTGTTAGAAAGTTTTGGTTCATTATATTTCATCAAATATTCTTCCTGCTCCTTTTCCATTCTTTTCTCCTGGGACACCAATAATGCAAATGTTTTTGTGTTTCATGTTGACATTCAATTCTCTGAGACTCTGCTCCATATTATCCATTCTCTTCTCTTTCTGTTCTCCTGTCTTTTTCAGTTCAGATGTTCTGTCTTCAAAATCACTAATTCTGTCTTGACAATTCAAATCTACATTTATGTGCCTCTGAATTATTTTCAGTCTCATCCATCGTGCCTTTCATTCCCATGAGGTCTGTTACTTTTCTTTGCAGTCTTTCAAATTATTCTTTATGCTCTCCAATTGTCTTCTTAATATCCTTTATTTTTTTAGCCATGTTTTCTTCAAATTCTTTGAAGTGATTTAGGAGTGTTGTATGATTATCACTGATCAATTGCATTAAATCCTGTATCTTTTCAGGATATTTGGTTTGTTCTTTTGGCTGGGCAATCTATTCATGTTTCCTAGTATGGCTTGTAATATTTTGCTGATATTTAGGTATCTGAATATGTTGGGGAATTTACCCTGATTGCTAATTTCTCTCTCTTTCCTATTGCTTATTTTTTTCATTTTAAAAAAATTATTGAAGTATATCACTCATACATAAACATACATAAACAATAAGTATATAATAATAGCTGTGAACTCACAAAACAAACATACATAACATCATACAAGACTCTCATAACTCACACTGCCACTAATATCTTGCATTGTTGTGAAATATTTTTAACTAATTATTTAAGAGCATCTTCAAAATATTACTACTAACCGAAGTATCTTACAATTGGTGTATTTTCTCCCAAGCCATCTTATTGTCATTATTATTATTTTTATATCATTTATACATGAACATATATAAACAATAAGTGTATAGTAAAAGTTGTGAACTTACAAAGAATAACATCATACAGAGGTCCCATACATCAACCCATCCCAACACCTTGCATTGTTGTGAGACATTTGTTATAAATTATGAAAGAATATCATCAAAATCCCACCACTAACTATAGTCCTTATCTTCTACCTGGTGTATTCCCTGCCCCCCCAACCCACTGCACTATTATTTTTTAAATATATTTTTATGACAGAAGTTGTAAACTTACAAAACAATCATACACATGTGCAGAATTCCCATGCAACACCTCTTCATCAACACACCACACTGTGATGGAATATTTGCCGCAAACTGTGAGGCAGTATCATCAGACTACCACCAGGTCCTTAGTGTACACTTGGCACACTTCCTCCATAACCCCGCATTATCAACACAGTACGTTTTTGGCATAGATGCCTGAATATCATTATTGTTAATCACAGTCCACAGGTCACTCTGGTTGTACTTTTTCCATGCTTCTCCACGTTCCCACCACCCAGCAATAGTGATGCACATCTGCTCTAGCTCACAAAGGACACTCTCATCTGTACCATCAACCACAGCTCTCATCTACTCTGGGTTTACTGTGTTATTCAATCCCTAGATTATTCTCTAGCTTTCTTTCAATTGGCATTTCCATCCATAGACCACCCTTTTCAGCCACATTTCCATTTATAAACCAGTTGTTACTCACTATAATGTGTTACCATCAACCCTACACATTTCCACACTTTTACATTAAAGTTAATTAAAACTTCTACGTATATTAAACATCAGTAGTCCATCTCAATCCTCCTCTTATTGCCTTTAAGAATCCACCACCTACCACCAGGTCTTGAAGATATTTTCCTACATTTTCTTCTAGAAGCTTTATGGTTCTTGCTTTTATATTTAGGGTTTTGACTCATTTTGAATTAATTTTTGTATAAGGTGTGAGATAGAGGTCCTCTTTCCTTCTTTTGCAATGGATATCCAGTTCTCCCAGCACCATTTGTTGAATGGACTGTTCTGCCTGAGCTGAGTGGGTTTGACAGGCTTGTCAAAAATCACTTGACCATAGATGTGAAGGTCTGTTTCTGAAACATTAATTTGATTCCACTGTTCTGTCTGTCTTTATGCCAGTACCATGATGTTTTTAACACTGTAGCTAGGTAATATGATTTAAAATCAAGAAGTGAGAATCCTTCAACTTTGCTTTTCCTTTTTAAGGTGTTTCTGTCTATTCAGGTCCCCTTACTCTTCCAAATAAATTTGATAATTGTGTTTTCCATTTATTTTAAAAATGCTGGTGGAATTTTTATCAGGATTGCATTGAATGTGTATATTGATCTGAGAAGAATTGATATCTTAATGATATTTAGTTTTCCAATCAGTGAGCATGGAATGTTCTTTCAATTATTTAGGTCTTTTTTTATTTCTTTTAACAACGAGTTGTAGTTTTCTGAATACAAGTGCTTTACATTGTTGGTTAAGCTTATTCCTAAATATTTGTTTCTTTTAGTCACAGTTGTAAATGGAATTTTTTTTCCTGACTTCCTCCTCAGATTGCACATTACTAGTGTCTTTTAAAGCCTATTTCATCTGATATAAATAAAGCTACTCAGGGATTTTTGTTTGTCTTTTTGTGTGTGTTTTGTTGTTGTTGTTGTTGTTGTTACTGAATGCATGGAACTTCTTTTTCCAACTTTTCACTTTCAATCTATTGGTATTCTTGGGTCTAAGGTGAGTCACTAGCAGACAGAAAATATTTAGCTCATTTTTTCTTATCCATTCTGACAGTCTGTGTCTTTTGATTGAGGAATTTAATCCATTAACATTCAATGTTATTACTGTAAAGGCAGTTCTTATTCCACCCATTTTGACATTTGGATTTTTTCTGTCATATTTTATTTTCACCGCTCTTTTGAGACTTTTAGGTACTTTTACTGGTATAATCTTCATTTCTAGACTCTCTTCCAAGCCTCTTTCTCTTGCCTTTTTTTTTTTTTTTTTTTTTTTTTTTTACAGACTGTAACACACCCTTTAGTATTTCCTGCAAAGCTGGTCTCTTGGTTACAAACTCTCCCAGTTCCTGTTTATCTGTGAATATTCTAAACTCATCCTCATTTTTTTATAAACAATCTTGCCAGATATAAGATTCTTGGCTGGCGGTTTTTCTCTTGCTGTGTCTTAAATATATCATACCACTGTCTTCTTGCCTCTATGGTTTCTGATGAGAAATCGGTATTCAATCTTATTGAGTATCCCTTATATGTTATGCGTTGCTTTTCTCTCACTGTTCTCAGAATTCTCTTTTTGCTTTGGCATTTGACATTCTGATTAGTATGTGTTTTGGAGTTGGTCTATTCGGATTTATTTGGATGAGAGTATGTTGTGCTTCTTGGACATGGATATCCATGTCCTTCAATAAGGCTGGGAAATTTTCTACCATTATTTATCCAAATATCCCTTCTGCCCTTTTTCTCTTCTCTTCCCCTTCTGGGAGACTCATGACACATATGTTTGCACATGTCTTGCTGTCGCTTAGTTCCCTGAGACTTTGTTCAATTTTTTCTGTTCTTTACTTCATCTGTCCTTTTGTATATTCAGTTATAGAGGCCATTTCATTTCAAGCTCACTAATCTTTTTTCTGCCTCTTCAAATCTGCTGTTATATGATTCCAGTGTATTTTTTATTTTATTTATTGCAACTTTTATTCCCATAAGATCTGCTATTTTTTAATATATGCTTTCAAATTCTTCTTTGTGCTTGCCCAGTGTCTTCTTAATGTCCTTAATCTCTTTAGCCATCTCATTGAATTTATTAAGGATATTTTTTTGAACATCTATGATTAGCTGTCTCAACTCTTTCATGTCGTCTGGAAGCTTATCTTATTCCTTTGAGTGTGCCATATTTTTCTGTTTATTGATGTGCATTGTAATTATTTATTGGTGTCTTGACAACTGGCTTATAGATGTATTTATTTTGGATGCAGTTTCTCTCTTTAGTTCAGGGTTTACTTGTCCTTTTTCCCTTGCTGGTTATGTAGTAGGAGCCAAGGATGTAGTTGGTGCTATAAGCTGTGGTGACTCAATCTGCCCTCATTGCCCCAGGGCCCAGTGAAGCTTATCCCAACTTCCCCCTTTACCAGTGGTAGGGACAGAGCCACAACCATGTGTAATAATCCATGTCATTCAGGCACAGACTATAGTTGCACAGAGAGTCTGTTGAAGCTTCACACCCCTTTTCCCCCTGCCTGAGGCAGGGATTGAGCATCAGGTGGTAGGCAGCACTCTATGCCATGTGGGTTCAAACTGATCACAGTTGCCCTGGTAGATTTCCAGCTATTCAGTCTGTGCCCACTGAATGTACCCGGACTTACAGGGAGAGGATGATGCATGTCCCTCCAGCTTCCTTCCTGCCTGAATTGGGACTGGGGCTTAGGCTAAAGCTGCATTCTGATCTGGATAGAAAGAAGCCAGTCTCTACCAGCACTGTGATTTTCAGTCTGCCCTGCTTCCTCTTGTGCCAGGGGTGGAGTTAAAATGGCAGCTATCAGCCTCTTTCTGACTTGGACAGGTTCAAACTTTTGCTGAATTTAGGATTACACTTTAGTCTGCCAAATTTACTAATCAATAGCTGAAGTTGGAGTCCAACCATCTCTTCCTCCCCCCATTTTTAAGAAGTGGAGCTTACAGTTCCAGCCATGAAACAGATCCTGAGGTGGCTTTTGCTGCCTGTGGAGGATGGGCTTCAGCTTCTGTGGCGTGGAGTGCTGTACTTATGAATTTTCTCTGCAGATGATCAGTCTCCTACTTCCATTCTTTCAAGGATGTTGCAAGATGCTCTTCTGGTCCCATGGAACCTCCAAACAGGTGCTTTAGATAGCTCTGGATGATTATTAACTACTCTGTAGCACAAGTTGACTACAGGAGCTCCTTGCTCTGCCGCCATCTTGCTGGTGGCTCTCTTTATTGCTTTTTTTTTTTTTCCACAGCTTTTCTTTGATATTTGGTTCAACTTATTCTCAGTCTTTAAAATTTCCCAGCTTAAGTCTTAAAAATCTGGCCAGGCACTCACTAGTGGGGCAAAGTTTTTCTCCCAGAATTTGGATACAAAGAGCATGAACAGTTTTTCTCCATGCAATTTCCAGACCTACTAGAAGATGTTGTTAGTCAGGGCACCTCTCCCTGGAGGTGTTTCAGTACCAACTTTCCTGTGTTCCTGTCCTGAATTTGGCTCTGCTGGCTAAATTCACTGAAGAAAAGCACCCCCCCCCCCTTTTCCCTTGAAACAGTTGACAGAGAGGAAGATGTCTGTTCCCCCTCTCAGGTGTCTGCAGTGAGCCAGGGGTTTTACAGCAGCTTAATATCTTAGGGGTGGAGTAGGGGAGCCCTTCCCAGCTGCCACGGGGGCTAGGTAACTCATCTTTGTTTTTTAGGCTTTTTCATTTCTTTGTCTGTCACCCTCCTGGGAATTGTGTTGCACTGTCCTGGCATGCTGACACACAAAGCAAGTCCTCAGATGGCTTTTGGCTGTTTCTCTGCTGTTTTTGTGACTTTTTTTTGAGAGCTTGAGCTCTGCCTGTTTGTCCTTCACCATCTTCCCACAATCCTCCTTTTCCATTGACTTTAATCGCAGGGTATAGTAGTGATAATAGATGCCTTAGGAGATCTCCTGTATTTCCAGGCAAACTCTTAGTTACCTATATTGTGTAGGTGCAGTACTATTTCCCTCTGATAAGGTCAATTACCCCAACCAGTACAGAAATTCCCTTCTTTGCCTGTTGATTTAGAGGCTTAAGGAACACCAAGTGACCAGGTGGCAATCTTAACTTCCAGTCAATGGAATCATTGCTATGTTACCTGGTGGAAGCACTCCTCCTTTTGGAACAAAGACCGGTAGGCCAGCAGAGATTAAGGTTGTAGTAACAGGAAGCAAACATTTCCCTAGTGGATCAGTAGGGGTAACAGTGAGCTGTACCACATCCATTTCCACCCCTTGATTCCTAGACCCTTGAATCCTGGTTATTGGAGAAAGAGCACCATCAAGTGGATGCTCCAGTTTCCTGGAGTTCATTGCTTCAGCCCTGCAAGGTATTGCCACCTATTTGGCACATAATTGAGTCTTCAAAAGGCCATTCCACCATTCTATCACTCCAGCTCATTCAGGATTATGGAGAACATGGTACGATGAATGAATACCATGAGCATGTGCCCATTCCCACACATCGTTTGTCTTGAAGTAGGTTCCTTGATTAGAAACAATGAAGGGTGGAATACCATGGTGGAGAATTAGACATTTGATAAGTCCATGGATGCTAGTTGTGGAAGAAGCATTGCATGCAGGGAAAGTGAACCCATATCTGGCATATATCTATTTAAGTTAGAACAAATCATTGCCCCTTCCATAATGGAAGTGGTCCAATGAAATCAATCTACCATCAGGTAACAGGCTTATCACTTTAGATAATGGTGCCATATCAGGGGATGAGTGTGGGTCTCTGCTGTTGGCATATTGGGACTCAGCAGTGGCTGTAGCCATGCAGGCTTTTGTGAGAGGAAGTCCATGTTGCTGAGCCCATGCATAACTTCCATCCCTACCACCATGGCCACTTTGTTCATAGACCATTGGGCAATGACAGGAGAAGCTGGGGCAAGAGGATGAGTGATAACACAGAGTGGGTCATCTTATCCAATTGATTATTAAAATCAATACAGCAGACACCCTGCAAGGTTGAGATTTTAGTTTCTGTTGTAACTCTGCTACTCATAAAATGAGAGTCTTAGTCTGGTTTTCAGAGATCTCATGTCTGTGGCTGCACCAAACAAGATTTTTTTTCAGAGCACATACAGAAACTTTTGCATCATTCATGCTGCACTTAAGTAACAGATATGAAGACTTCAGCTTGTTCCTTTCTTTTGTAACTGTATACAGCCTATTTAGGAACAGCCAGCCAACATCATTGTACCTTTTAACTTCACAAACTCTGTTAAAGTGTTAAAAACATTCTAACCTAGATCCTTTCCCTTTATAAGCATGGAATTAGTCATAACCAGTGGTGATATTCTGCATATTTCTATTGACAACACATGCCATGGACTATCAGTGGCCTACTTATTGTTGGAAACAGAGGCATTAGTGCACTTGAATCTATTCAGAGCAGAGAGCCAACTGCAAAAATCCCAAAACCAATTCAGTAATTTCCTTTTAATATTCTGTTTCTCAAGAAACAATCCTGGTACCAAGTTGTATTAGGGTTCTCTAGGGAAACAGAACCAACCAGAGTTATCTGTAAATAGCATGAGATTTTATAAGACTGTCTCAAGTGACGGTGGGGATGCACAAGTACAAATATCATAGGGCAGGCTGCAAACCAGAGCCTCTGATGAAGGTCCTTGATGAATTCCCCAGGAGATGCTAGCTGTCTGAAGTGAAGTTGGGAATTTTATCTGAATGCTGAAATCAATTTTGCTTTTAAGGCCTTCAACTGATTGGATGAGATGTCACTCATTGTTGACAGCAAGCTCCTCAGTTCATTGTAGGTGTAACTAGCCATTTATGTAATCAACTCACTGATATTAATATCCATGAAATGCCCTTGTATTACAATTAGCACAGTACTTACTTGATCAAAAAACTGGGCACCATTACATGGCTGAGTTGACATATTAGCTTGACCATCACACCTACCCTCCAGAGTTTACCTCCATCAGTTCACTTATTGATTTAGTTCACATTATTTAAGCCATATAATATTAGTTCTTTTGTGTCTTACTTATTTCACTCAATATAATGTCCTCAAGATTCATTCATGCTGTCATATGCATCCTGATTTCATTTCTTCTTAGAGCTGCATAGTATTCCATTGTATGTATATACCATGTTTTGTTTATCCATTCAGCATTTGATGGGCACTTGGGTTGTTTCTATATTTTAGGCTTTGTGAATAATGCTATTATGAACATTGGTGTGCAAATGTTAGTTTGTGCCCTTGCTTTCAGTTCTTCTGAATATATTACTAGCAATGGAATTGCTGGATTATTTGGCAGTTTCATCAAGGCTTCACCATTCTACATTCCCACCAACAGTGAAGGAGTGTTTCTATTTCTCCACATCCTCTACAGCACTTACAGTTTTCTGTTTTTGTAATAATGGCCACTCTATAAGGTGTGAAATGATATCTCAGTATAGTTTTGACCTGCATTTCTCTAATAGCTAATGATGTTGAATATTTTTTCATGTGCTTTTTGGCCATTTGTATTTTCTCTTTGGAAAATTGTCTTTTCAAGTCTTTGGCCCATTTTTTATTTGGGTTGCTTGTCTTTTATTGTTGAATTGTGTGAGTTCTTTATATAACATGGATATCAAACCCTTATCAGATATGTGGTTTCCAAATATTTTCTCCCTTTGAGTGGGATGCCTTTTCACCTTCTTGACAAAGTTCGTTGAATCATAAAAGTGTTTGAGCTTGAGGAGGTCCAATTATTCTATTTTTCTTTCATTGCTGGTGCTTTGGGTGTAAGTTTTAAGAAAGCATCATTTATCACAAGATCTTGAAGATGTTTTCCTACATTTTCTCCTAGGAGTTTTATGGCTGTTGCTTTTATATTTAGATCCTTGATCCATTTTGAGTTAATTTTTTTTATTAGGTGTGAGATAGGGGTCTTCTTTCTTACTCTTGGATATGGCTATCCAGTTCTCCTAGCACCATTTGTTGAATAGACTGTTCTGGTCCATCTGGGTAAGTTTGACATCTTTTCAAAAATCACTTTGCCATAAATTGGAGGATCCATTTCTGAACAGTCAATTCTATTCCATTGGTCAACATATCTTTCTTTATATCAGTATAATTCTGTTTTTACCACTGTGGCAAAGTAATATGGTTTTAAATCAGGAAGAGAGAGTTTTTCAATTTTGTTCTTCTTTCTTATGATATTTTTGGTTATTTGGGACCTATTATCCTTCCAAATAAATTTGATAATTGGCCTTTCCAATTCTGTAAAGAAGGCTGTTGGAAATTTTATTGGAATTGCATTGGCTCCCTTAATAAGTTTACATCTTAACAATATTTAGTCTTCCAACCCATAAACACGAATGTCCTTCCAGTTATTAGGTCCTCTTTTATTTCTTTTTGCAATGTTTTCTAGTTTTCTGAATACAGGTCCTTTATATCATTGTTTAAGTATATTCCTAAATGTTTGATATTTTAGTCTCTATTGTAAATTGGATTCTTTTCCTAATTTTCTGCTCAGATTGTTCATCAGTAGTGTATAGAAACACTACCGACTCTTGCATATTAATATTTTATTCCACCACATTACTGAACTCATCTATTAGTTCTTGTTGCTTTTATGTGGATTTTTCAGGATTTTCTAGATTTAGGATCATATGAGTGAATAGGGAAATTTTTACTTCTTCCTTTCCTATTTTGGTACCTTTTATTTCTTTTTCTTGCCTAATTGCTTTAGCTAGAACTTTTGGTGCAATATTGAATAACAGTGGTGACTTTGGGCATCCTTGTCTTATTTTGAACTCAGAAGGAAAGCTTTCAGTCATTTACTATTGAGTAAAATGTTAGCTGTGTTTTTTTCATATTTGCACATTATCATGTTGAGAAAGTTTCCTTATATTTCTGTCTTTCAGAGATTTTTCCTCAAGAAGGATATTGTATTTTGTCAAATGCCTTTTCTGTGTCAATTGGGATGCTCATGTGATTTTTCTTATTCAATTTAGTAATGTGCTGCATTACATTGATTGATGTTCTTGTGTTGAACCAACCTTGCATACCTGGGGTAAAACCCACTTGATTATCATGATATATAATTATTTTAATGTGCTGTAATAATGTGATTATTTTAATCAATTAGCAACTATTTCGTTGAGGATATTTGCATCTATATCCATTAAAGAAATTGGTCTATAATTTTCTTTTTCCATATTGCCTTTGTCTGGCTTTGGTTTTAAGATTATGTTGGCTTCATAGAATGAGTTTGGTAGCACGCTTTCCTCTTCTATTTTGGGGAAGAGTTTGAGAAAGATTGGCATTAATTCTTTGAATGACAGGTAGAATTCACCTATCAAGCCATCTGGTCTCATGCTTTACATCTTTAGGAGGTTTTTGATGTCTATTTCAATCTTCTTAATTGTGATTGGTTTATTGAGGTTATCTATGTCTTCTAGGGTCAGTGTAGATTTCATATATTTTTCTAGGAATTTCTCCATTTTGTCTACATCATTTAGTTTGCTGTCATACAGTTGTTCATAGCAACCACTTATGAAATCTTTCATTTCTGTGGGGTCATTAGTAATACGACCCCCCCCTTTTCTGATTTTATTTATTTGAATCTTATTTTTTTCTTTGCCAGTCTAGCAAAGGGTTTGTCGATTTTGTTGATCTTTTCACACATCCACCTTTTCATTTTGTTGATTCTCTATATTGTTTTTTTCTTTCCTTCTCCTTACATTGGCAAAAATTTGTTGTCCTTTTCTAGTTCCTGTAGGTGTTCAGTCAGATCTTTGATTTTTTAATGTAAACATTGAAGGTTATAAATTTACCTATCAGTAATGCTTTTGCTGCATTTCATATGTTTTTATATGTTCTGTTCTTGTTTTCACTATCTCAAGATATTTACTGATTACTCTTGTGATTTTTTCTTTGACCCACTGATTGTTTAAGAGTATATTGTTTAGCCTCCATATATTTGTGAGTTTTCCCTTTCTCCACCTGTTTTTTATTTCAAGTTTCCTTCCATTAGGATCAGTGATAGTATTTTGTATAATTTCAACCTTTCTATGTTTATTAAGGCTTTTTTTTGTGACCCAGCATATTGTTTATCATAGAGAAAGATTCATGAGCACTTGAGAAGTGTGTGTATATTTCTCTTTTGGTGTGCAATTTTCTATATATGTCTGTGAAGACTAATTCATTTATCATATTATTCAAATTCTGATTTCTCTTGATCCTTTGTCTAGTAGTTCTACCAAAGATGAGAGTATTGTACTGAAGTCTTCAACTTTTATTGTAAAGACATCTATTGCTTTCTTCAGTTTTGCAAGTGTATGCCTCATGTATTTTAGGTCACCCATGTTAGGTGCATAAATATTTATTATTGTTATTTCTTCTTGGTGAATTGCTCCTTTTAGTAATATATAATATTTTTCCTAATCTCTTATAGTAGTTTTATATTTAAAGTCTATTTCCTTTGATATTAGTATCACTACTCTAGCTCTTTTTTGATTACTGTTTATGTGGAACATCTTTATCCAACCTTTTATTTTTGGTCTATTTGTGTCCTTGTGTGTAAGGTGAGTCTCTCATATACAGCATCTAGATGGCTGACTTTTTTTTATCCATTCTGCCAGTCTGCACCTTTTGATTGAGTCGTTCATTCCATTAACTTTTAACATTATACTGTAAAAGCATTACATACTTTGTCCATTATATCTTTTGACTTTCTTTTGACTTATCTTACTATTATCTGTCTTTTTACCTTTTTTGTTACCCTTACTAATATTCTCCATTTCTACACTTTTCTATAGGTTTTTCTCTCCTGTCTTTTCCTTTCAAGTTGCAGCACTCCCCTTTTTATTTATTTATTTATATATTTATTCCCCTCTTGCTGCTTGTGCTCACTGTGTCCATTGGCTGTGTGTTTTTCTGTATCTGCTTGTCGTCCTTTGTTGTATCATCTTGCTGCACCAACTCACCGCATGGTGCGGGCCGGCTTGCCTTCACCAGGAGGCCCCAAGAATTGAACCTGGGGCCTCCCATATGGTAAATGGGAACCCAAACATTTGAGCTACATCTGCTTCCCTACAGCACTCCCTTTAGTATCTCTTGTAAATCTGGTCTCTTGGTGACTTACTTTTTTGGTTTGTGTTTATTCTGAAGACTCAGTTTTGAAGGGCAGTTTTGCCAAACAAAGATTTCTTGGCTAGCAGCTTTTCTATCTTAGAATCGTTAATATATCATACCACTGCCTTCTTACTTCCATGGTTTCTGATGATACATCACTACTTAGTCTTATTGAGCATCCCTTGTATGTGATGAATTGTTTTCCTCTTGCTGCTTTCAGAATTCTCTATCTCTGGCATATTATATTGCCAATAGTACATGTCTCAGAATAGTTCTATTCCATTTGAAGTGTGTTGTCCCTCTTGGATATTGATATTATGTTTTTCATAAGAGTTGGAAAATTTTTGGTTATTATTTCCTCAACATTTTTTTCTGCACTGTGACAGTTTGAGATTATTTAAAATCCCCCCAAAAGAAAGACTATATTTGTAAACTAATCTATTCCTCTGGATGTGATAACCTTTCATTGTTTTAAATTCAAAAATTTTAAGTTTACCTGATAAAATCAATTTAGGGCTTTTGATCCAACCACGTCAGTAAGTCGTGACTCAGGTTGAGTCCCTGTCTCCTTGGCAGGCTGATATAAATGGACATTCACTCAAGAAGACACTGGGGAAGAGGGAGTGATCCATAGACATCAGAGAGTAAAATTTTGTCATTTGACAGAAAAGAGAAGACTCAAACAGTTAAAGCCTGTGGAGAGTTGAACCATTCACTAGATAGTTTGCAGCTGAAAAGAATAGAGCAGCTTAGCATCTGAGCAGCTGAGAAAGCCCAGAAAGAAATGAGCTGTATGCCTGAGACTGATATAAAAAGCCCTGAGAGGCCAGGTAAAGATGGTCCTCCATCTTGCTTAAACATGTGGCAACTGACTTTGTTTAGAAAGTATCTCTTATGGTACCTTGAGTTGGACTTTCCACTGCCTTGGGACAGTAATTTTTATCCCAAATAAATACCCTATATAAAAACCAACAGATTTCTGGTACTTTGCATTGGCACCCTTTTGGAAAACTGAAACAGAATATGGTACCGGGAGTGTGGTACAGTTTGATGCACTTATGCCAAATGCTGGAATGGTTTTATAACTGGGTAAGGGGTTTTTCTGGAAGAATTGTGAGATTATTGATAGAAAAGGCCTACATTGCTTTCAAGAGACTGTTAGTAGGAATATGGATACTAAAGAGACTTTTGATGAGGCCTTAGAAGGAAATGATGAAACTATTATTGGAAACTGGAGGAAAGGTGATCTGTGTTTTAAAGTTGCAGAGCACTTAGCAAGAATGACTCCTGATGATATACGGAAGGTAAAGTTTGAAAATGAAGAGCCTGAACATTTAGCTGAAGAGCTTTACAAGGTAAACTCAGAGAACGCAGCTTGGCTTCTTCTTGCAGCTTATAGCAAAATGCTATACAAAAGAGAGAAACTGAGAACTGAATTGTTCAGGACAAAGAAACCAGAAACTTTTTCTGGAAATCCCAAGCCTCTTGAAATCAAGCTTCCAGATGTTAGTGACCCATTGAGGAATTAACTAAACTCAGAAATTGTAAGCCAGGATTGAAAATGCAATTATCCAGGAAAGAATTGTGGAAAGTGTTACTATCTGATGGCTTGGAACCCTGCTTCCTGCATGCTAAATCAACAAGCTTTTTGAGAGATCTGTATAGACAAATGGGACTAAAAGGGGCATGGATTGGAGAGATGGCAGGCAAAACATCTTTAGGAGGAAAACCATGGAAACAGGTGTCTGGAATTAAGACATCTCTTTGGGCCAAGAAAGGGACCCCGCATATTTGTATGAAAAGGATGAGTTCACCCCAGCATTTGAAGAGGTTGGGTGTTCCTGTCTACTGTTCAGGGATAGTTTTGCTGTCCTAGGCTGCAGAGAGGGTGAAGCACATTCCCCAAGTGTTGGGGAGAGTGAAGTCACCACCCTATTGCTCTGAAGGGGTGGGCCTGTTCCCCATAGATTAAAGAAGGCCAGGTCACCTACTCACTGTTCTGAGGAGGTTGGGCCTATATGCCAGAGATCAGAGAGAATGTTGCCACCATTTCACTGTACTAAGGGGGTTGAGAATAAACCCCATAGATTGGATAAATTGTGGCCATCACCTCAATATTCCTGCAGGTTGAGTTCTGGAACTCAGTCACCACTCATGCTTGATGAGGGTGGAACCAAGAAAATGGCTGTTGGGCAAGCCTTTGTAAAGGGTGAGCCTCCATGAGGCCCCAAGGAGGAGAATAAAACATCCTCTTCAGAAAGAATCTCAGACTTTGAAATCTAATGGAGCATTCTGAGCAGGTTTTCAGAACTCTTGGGGACCTGTGACACGTTTCCCTCCCCAGTTCTCCTTTTGGTAATGAAAATGTTTATACTATGTCTGTCCCTTTGTATATTGGAAACAGATAATAATTTCTTTTATAAGTTTCACAGGTCTACTGCCAGAGGGGACTGTGCCCCAAGACAAACTCTATTTCTACATCTCTAATGTGATTTTGTACTTTACATTTGTACTGATAGGATTTAAGATTTTTTTGGAATATTGTAATGTGCTTTTGGGATTCAAAGGGTGGAGTGTGGCAGTTTGAGAATATTTATTAATCCCCAAAGAAAAAGATTATGGTTGTAACCTAATCTATTCTTCTGGGTGTGATATCCTTTGTTCATATTAAATTTGAAGGTTTTAAATTTTCCTGATAAAATCAATTTAGGGCTTTTGATTCAACCAAGTCAGTAGGGCATGACTCAGATTGAGTCCCTGCCTCCTTGGTGGGCTGGTATAAACATACATTCACTCATGAAGACACAGGGGAAGAGAGAGAGCTCTATAGATGACAGAGGAGAGAACCTTGTCATATGACAGAAAGGAGAAGGCTCAGACAGCTAAAGCCAGGGAGACATGAGCCATTCATCTGATAGTTTGCAGCTGAAGAGAATAGAGCAGCTGAACAGGTAAGCAGCTGAAAAGGACTGGAAGGAAATGAGCCCTATGCTAGAGACTGATACAGGAAGCCCTGAGAGACCAAGCAAAGATTGCCTGCCATCTTGCTTCAACACATGGCAACTGACTTTGGTGAGAAAATACCTCTCATGGAACCTTGAGTTGGACTTTCTACAGCCTTGGGACTGTAATTTTTATCCCAAATAAATACCCTTTATAAAAGCCAACAGATTCCTGGTACTTTGCACCAGCACCCCTTTGGTAGACTAATATAATTCTCTTCTCCTTCTAGGACACCTATGTGTATGTTTGTGCATTTCACATTGTCATTCAATTCCCTGAGACCCTGTTCCATTTTTTTCTCTTTCTGTTCTCCTTTCTTTTCAAATTCAGATGCTCTGTCCTCCAAATCTATTACTCTGTCCTCAAGCAATTCAAATCTTCAATGTATTTTTAATCTCTTTTTCTGTTTCTTTTATTTGCATAAGATCTATTACTTTTATTTGCAAACCTTCAAATTCTTCTTTGTGTTCATCCAGTTCCTTCTTAATATCCTTAATCTCTTTAGCTATCTTATTTAACTTATTAAGGAGATTTATCTGGATACCTGTGAGTTATTGTCTAAAATCCTGTGTTTCATCTGAAGGTTTAATTTGTTCCTTGGTCTTGGCCATATCTTCCTGTTTCTTCGTGTGGCTTGTAATTTTTTGCTGGTGTCTTGGCATCTGATTTTTTAATGTGTTTATTCTGTCTTCAGTTTTTCTCTTCATCCTATGGCTATCTTATTGTTTTGTTTTTTGCTAAATCTTCTTCTGTTCCTCCTCTGTGATTGTTATTCTGTTCTGTTTGCTTTTTTACTTACCTCTGTATATTTTCTAATATTCCTTTTGTCTTCTCTTGCTGCTGTTTCCTGGAGGACTAATTTTAGTAGAATTGTTCTCCTGGAGATGACCTTCCAAGCTCTGGTTTCCCAGTCTAAACAGACTCAGGGGACCTCTGAAGGAAGGAAGATCAATTCCAATGAGCTCTGGAGAAACAACCCTAAAGGCCTCCAAGCTTATCTTTGATGTCTTGTTAATTTAGGCTTTCCAGTTGTTCCATGCTGCTCTAAAGTTAGTCTGTGCCTTTAATTCTTAGTGAACTTAGCTCCTGGTAGGAGTTTGGTTGAGGCTGAGGTTGCCAGCCTACCTGGGATTAAACTTGTGCACAGCTCCCAGCACCTGAGATCTGAGTTCTCTGATTAACTACCACCCCCTGTGCTGCCCACCCCCCAGTGGGTAAGATGATTCTGCCTCCACTATCTTGAGAGAGAGTGAGCAATACGCGCTTGGTTCCTCTCCTTCCTGGGTGGGGACAGCACAAATGCTGCTGGCTTCTAAACGGCTTGCGCAAGTTTAAACTTCAGCTGCACTCAAGATTGAAATCCAGGTAGCCAACTTTGTAATCAACAGATGTAGTTTGTGCCACGCAACTTACCTTACCCTGCTTTTCGTAAAGAAAGCTTCTGCTTCCAGCCAGGGAGTGGGTCCAGAGGTAGCCTGCCTTACCAGTGGGGATTGGGTAACTACCTCTGCAATATGGAGGAATCTACTCACAAATCCTCACTGCAGATTGTCAGTCTCCTCTTCCTGTTATTCCCTAGATTATGCAATGTGTTTTTCTGGTCTCTAGAATCCCCCAAACATTTGATCCAGATAGCCCTGGCTGATTATTAGTTGCCCTGTGGGATGAGTTGATTGTTAGAGCTTTCTACTCTGTCTCTGTTACCATCTTGGGACTTCCTGTACAAAACTTTAAGCTTTTTTTTTTAAAAGACATTCCATGTATTGAACCCAGCACCTTGTACATGTGAAACATGCACTCACGACTGAGCTACATTCGCTCCACAAAACTATAAACTTTTAACCGAATAACTTCCTATTATGAAAGCCAAACAATTTCTGGTATATTGTACTCAACAGCTTTTAGCAAACTAAAATAGGACTGTGCAACACAAATAATTGAACTCTAATGTAAACCATAGATTATAGTGAATTGTACAATTCTAATAATATTCTTTCATCAGTTATAGCAAATGTACTACACTAATTCAAGGTATTAATAACAGGTGACTATTTTCTGCATGGCTTTTCTGTAAACCTACATCTTCTCTAATTAAAAAAAAATATTCCTTCTGAAAATTAGCTAAAGTAGTCACAAATTATTTGTTAATGTTTCTAAGCTCATAAACACCATGAAACAAGTCTTCTTTGAAGCTACCTACCTAGTTAAGAACCTGATGCATAGTTGATGCTCAATAGATATTTGGTGATTGAATGCTTGGAAACATGGGATATGGGGTATATTTTGTTATTCTTTAAGTTTTGAATCATTTTTTTCTGATATTTTGAAAATTCCTTAATGATATCCTGCAAATTTCTCCATGTAGGTCTTGGTATAACTGTCACAAAAATTCTGAGGTATAAATTAATAATATATTAAAATTCCTTAGAAACATATTTTCATATATCAGATATATTAACAATATGTCTTTCACACTTCTGGTGATTTGAAGCTATATTTACCATGAGAAAATTGTGTTCTTAAATTTAATCCATTCCTTTAGTTGTGAGCCCACTGTAGGTGGGAATTTTTTGAGGTTACTTCAAATAAAGTATGATTCACCTCAGCCAGGATGGGACTTTAATCCTATTGCTGGAGTCCTTTATAAATGGAATGAATTTATACAGTGAGAAAGAAAGCCATAGTTGAAACCAATGGAACCCATAAGAGAAGGAAGAGACAAGGAGACACTGCCAGGTGTCTTGCCATATACCAGAGAAACCAACGATCACCAGCTGCTAGCCCCTGAATGCCAGTGTTCAGAGAGAAAGCATCGACTTGATAATGCCTTGATTTGGACATTTCTCAGCCTTAAAATCTTGAATGAATGCATTCTCATTGTTTAACTTGACCCATTTCATGTTATTTTCTTCAGCAGCCTAGGAAACTGAAACACTCCCTTAATGCTTCAATCATCTTTCTTTCTGGAGAGCCATAGACTTAGAAGATGTAAATGCAAGACTTAACCATCATTTCACAATTTGTATGATTTGAGTTAAACCATTAATCCTTTATAGATTCTCTATTTCATCAACTATAAGAATGGTGAAAAAATAGTTTGCCAGCTTAGTTTACATTATTGTTGTGAGGATTCCTTTAAAGAAAATTGATGAATGATTTTTGAAATCTTTAGAGTTATGCATATTAAAAGTCTTTTCATAGTAATGATGATAAAATAGGATAAAGGGGAAATTCAGCAAATTATGTAAATTAAATACCAATTTATTTTCTTAAAAAAATATTTAGTACTGAACCAAATGGTTAAATTGATATAATTAATATAAATCTACTCCAGTTTTGCATATGCTTTTCTTCAGTTAGCATATATATTAGGCACATTCAATGTAGATTTTATTCCATGTGGATTAGGCATATTTTAGTTACAATATTAAAATGAGTATGGACAGATATAATGAAAGATTTTGACCATTTATTCTAAAAACATAACAATGAATACATTTATTTTTTTACTGTAATTCAAACTAATACTACTATTATGCATATCAAATCAGTTAGACTGTCATAGTTGTGCAAACAACATAATTTCCTGGTCATTAGATTTAGTGGAGACAAAATAATATAATTTACTATTAACTAATAATTTCACCTTTTCCTTTTAAAACATTGTATTGTTGCTAGTATAATATAATGTTCCTTTTAAATCTAGGCTATTGACTTACATGATAAATTCCAAAATACTTTTTTTAAAGAATATATCTTCAGTTCACTACTCAGCAACAAATATGCCTTGACTATTCAAAAATGGCTAAAATAAAACAATTGGATTTATTTGGGATAGTTATATTGGTCCAACCCTCATTTATTTTCTCAAAACCGTTATTGGAATTAGGGAATGATAAAGTATTTTTCATACTCAACAAAATCTTATTGGTAACACATATTGATTAAACCAGAACTTTAACCTAAGAACATTTAAAATGATAAATGAAATGCTAATAGAGTCATTTTTCTTTAAATATTATTGAGTTTCTAGTTTGTAAAAGGTATTAGACCAAGAAATGTTGATTTACAATGGATAAAACTAAATTCATATAAACAACAGGATCACAGATAGTGAAGGAAACAGGCATATAAAATTGTGTTATACAGTCTCTAAAAGGGTGGTGGAAAAATTGCTACTGGATTAAAAGGAAGCACTTTTAGTTCCCTGTGTGGTCATTGTTGAAAATAGTAGTAGTGGGAAAGTCAGGGAATCTGAAAAAAAAAAATAATCACAGCTATTTAACTCTTAAGCTAAGCATTTAAATAAACAAAGAGGCTTACCAAGCAGTCAACAACTATGACTGTATGTATAAGTATGTATATGTGTATGTGCTTTAGGGAGTGGGTGGCATGAGTCTTCCTAGAAAAGAAGAAATTAAGTTTTGGATAAGAAAATAGACTGAGACATGATTACTAATACTCTCAATAATCTAGAGGCATAATCATTGGGATTTGGGTATATAATAGCATGAATGGAATTTGGTTAGATTTAATGACAATAATAATAAATGCAGCATCCAAGGATGTGTCTCATGCTCATAATACTTTTCATGTCTACATATACTTTTTTTTTTAAAGATTTTATTTATTTATTCATTTATCCCCCCCTTGCTGCTTGTGCTCGCTGGGTCAGCTAACCACGCCGTGAGGGCGGGCTTGCCTTCACCAGGAGGCCCCGGGAACCGAACCCATGGCCTCCCATATGGTAAACGGGAGCCCTACTGATTAAGCCACAGCCACTTCCCTACATATACTTGATCCCAGGATTTTGGGGAAAGATGTGGTACCAGGTAGATTTGAGCTAGCAGTAGAGTTCAATTTATTATTGTGAAAATTACATTGATGGAGAGAGAAAGATGTAAGGACATTCACAATTAAAATTAGTGAAAAAAATATATATTTCCATTGAGTACATTTTAGGTATCATTGATTTTTGTCATCAAATTAGAAAGATTCTATGACAATAAAAAGTTTAAACACTAACATGAATTTATAAACACAATATCTAAAGAGGCTTTCTTTTCTAATACCAGGTCTTTTACATGCCGTGTACGTTGATAAGAGCAAAGTTGTGGTTCATATATATTTGTTTTACTGCAATAGTTTCTAAAGAACTGAAAGTTCTTATTATTAGAAATGCTAAAGACAAGCAATTTGTCTAAAGCTCATTATATACCAGGTACTGAGCTAGGCACTTTATGTATTATCTTAATTTACTTACAAATTTATTCAAAGATACTGCACACAGTTCATACCTGCATTGTTGGAAATATGGAAATTAAATTAGAGAATTTAACTTGCCAATATCTCACAGCTATTTTAGTAGCAATCAGAATCTCTCTTTGAGGTTCCACTCTCCAGATATAAATGCAAAGTAAAAGTGCAGATGAGATGTTAATACAATCATAGCTAGTTTACTGGAATACATTAAATATGGTCACAATTTCTTACCACCAGCAGTTGGAGTCTGTTTCCTTACCCCTTGAATCAGGGCTAGCCTTGTGATTTCCTTGTCAATAGAAAGTTAGAAATGACATTGTGTGAATTCTAGAGGCAAGAACTTTTGCCGTATCTGCTTGTCTACTATGTGCAACAAGCCATGAAGATGCCCAGGGTAAAAGACATAGAAAGGGAGAGACCCAAGCATTCAAGCTGGTCCACCTGGAGTCTGCTCCCAACCTAGCCACCAGCTGTATGTGACCATGTGAAGTTCAGGCAAAAGCAGCAGAATAACCAGAAAGCCAACCCTCTAAATCATGAGAAATTATAAATCATTTTAGTCCTCAAAGTTTTGGCATAATATGTTAGCAGCTATAGGAGGTTAGAAATTTTAATGAAATAGCAGTTAAATCTATGTATGTTTTCAAAAGAGACAATCCATGTTATCCTTATAATTACTGTTTCTTTTCCATATTTTCTTCATTTGTTAGAAGTAACTCTAGGGAAATTGAAGGCATTAATTAAGCAGGCAAGTGATGCTTTTTCTTACAATGAATTCCATAGAAACCCAGTTTCTAGGATTACTAAATAGCAATTGAGAATTAGCTCTTCAGCAGACTAAGCATGTGGAAATTTTGAATGATAGAAAATAAAGTATATGTATGAGTAAATAAGGATAACATTAAAAAAAATGTTGAACTATTTTTGAAAAAAACTATTATAATTATTTGTGTAGATTTCAGAGAAGTGTTCTCTATATAAATTTTAACAAATTAGTTTGAATGGTTGAGTCTCTTAATGTGTTAAAATTAAACCTGATAAACTAGTTTTAATGAAGAATTTTGAAGAAGCTTTAATGTGAGATCATACTAAAACTTCTAAATTGGTTTGATTTGAATTATATCAGAATAATAATTTATTCATGATATTTTGAAAAGTAAAAAAATACAATAGAGAAATTACTTCTATGAATGAGATGATGAGAAGATTGAGATTCAGAAATTATTAATAATTTCATCAACTCAGACTACCTCATATTTTATTCACTTTCTTCATTTGGCATGAGGTAGAAAATGTTAAATAATTAAAATCATTAAAATGGGTTAAATAAGGTAAAAATGCATTTAAAACTAAAAGTGATTATTTAGAGTACTTATAAAAATATAATATTTCTTAACAGCTGAGAACCTTACCTATGTATTTTTTGGGATAACAAATGTAGTTAGCATATGTATTAAAATAATTTCTTGCTAGGTATCCCAGAATGAAGCTACTTTGGAACAGTGTTGAAATTTATATTTCTTCAATAAATTGACTAGAATATAGAACAATCTTTTAATTACTCAGTTTATTAACATAAGATCTTTCATTGGGTTTGGAAATTTGTACACAAGACATTCTTTGTTAGTAATAACAAACTTTTAAAATATATTTAGTTAAGTAAATCATATTAATGAGCTTAACAGTCAATGTAATATCTGTAATATTAGAAAACAAAAGATTTCTTGAAAGTATCTCTCTTAAAGAAAATAAATTTTTACCTCTAGAAAAAATTAAGAATAAAGGAAATCTTATTAATTTTAAAATGAGAAATTAGTTGCTTTATTATATTATAATTCTGTCTTTTGCATTTCTGAGGGTTTGGGGGTTATTTTAGTTTGCTTGGCTGCTGAAAGCAGATACCATAATACAGGTTGGCTTTTACAATCAGAATTTATTAGCTTACAATCTTATAGTTTTAAAGCCATGAAATGTCCAATTCAAGTATCAACAAAATGATGTTTTCTTCCTGAATATTAGCTGCCAGTGATCCTGGGCTCCTCTGTCACATGACAAGACACATGGAAGCATCTACTGGTCTCTCCTTTTTTCCCCCAGTTCCATTGTTTTCAATTTCTTGCTGCCCTAGATTTCTCTCTTTGTCTAAATTTCATTTTCTTATAAAAGACTCCACAAAGAGGATTGTGACACACTCTGGGCCATAACTTAACTGAAATAACCTTATAAAAACCTCATACAATAGGTTCACACCCACAGGAATATGAACATGATTTTCTGTGGTAAAAGAGTTGCAAACCACCACAGGAATGATACATCAAAATGCATATAATGAAAGTAATTGTTGATACAGGATTATTTGAGTAAAATGTATGAGGTTAACCAATTGTATATGGCAAATTTGAAACTAGATTTGAATAGCCATTTTGGAGGTTAAATTCTCAGCATATTATCTAATATTTTGTAATGAGTAGTTTATTTTACTAGTGTCTCAAAATATAAAAGTTTGATTAATTTTATTTTTTAGAATAAACTAGAGTAGCCACTATTTACGGCATATTAAACCAACTTTTTCTAGTTCTTAGGAATCTCAACTCTAACAACAAATCTATGTAAATACTTAAGTAAAGCACATAAAATAGTGGTCAGTAGAGGGGAACTCAAATATCAAATATATTGATTGATTTGAAAGGTAAGAAAAATTCCAAGTAGAAAAATTTTTTTACAAATTTTAAATGGATCAGTGGGACCAAATTGTTAAGTATAAAAAAATTAGGTTGTGTTAAAACAATATTTGTAATGCACTTAGAACTGTGCCTGATACATACAAAATGCCTTATGTTCCTTTAATAAATTAAACTATTCGAGAACAGAAAATGAACAGAACAAATGGAGAATGACATTATTATGGAATATGTTATTGCAGTTATGTGTTAGGTAGATTAAAACAAAAAACTATAAGCACAGAGATAACTTTATAATCTGATCATGAGGTGAAATGGCATATGTTCAATAAGATAACCCTTAATGTTCAAAGCTACCTCAGTGGTCACTTAGAATGCCTTTGTTCCAACTAATCAAAATTAGTGGATTCTTCTTATATTGGTTGAAACAATTCTGAGTAAATGTTGATTTGAATAAAGAATGAATTTTGTACATGAAAAAAAAATTGGACAAGAAGTAAAAGTAAAATATTAAATTCTATACTGAACTACTAAAGTTAGAGATACTGTTAAATATAATTTATTTCATGGCTATGGTGCTACTGATCATAAAACAGGGAACAACTTGTCCATTAAAGATAAATCAATTTACAGTGTACTACCTGAAAAAAATCATGCACACAATTTACAACTGTACTATGTACTTGAAAACTTTGTTTTATGACTTTCAGTCTCATATCAGGAAACATAGATGGAGGCAATGATAACAGGCAAAAGTTTATACTTGGAACAGACTGAATTCAATGTTCGTATAGGAATTCTAATGTATAAAAGCACACTACAAAACCAGTAGAGTCAGCCTGCTTGCCCCTTAGTGATAAACGCTCTGATTTTGGTTGTCATTGCATCTCATTTCAAAAGTTGGCATGATTTAATAATTTGATAATACATCAAAATATCTTTGAGCACATAGCTGTATGCAAATAGCAATTGGTAATCATCCATATTTATTTTATTTCATTGAATTTATAGTTGTACTTGTAATCAAGAAGAGAGTAAACTAATGATACTTGTTCAGACATAGTAACATCACTTCAAAAATTTTGG
Source organism: Tolypeutes matacus (assembly GCA_026826555.1). NCBI lineage: Eukaryota > Metazoa > Chordata > Mammalia > Cingulata > Chlamyphoridae > Tolypeutes > Tolypeutes matacus. The sequence goes on from JAKSZT010054458.1 coordinate 9,282,777, forward strand.
AAACTTTTTAAACTTTTTAATCAAATGAGAATTCTGTTTAAATGCTAGTGATTCAAACAAACATTATATTTATATCTATACATATGCCATTTTAGTTGATAAATTGAGCAAAATCTATTAAAAACTTTTAAAGTGACTTTAACCGTAGCATAAATCTGAGGCAAATGTTATTATGAATGATTTTTAACTTAACTACTCTTTGAAATAATTGTATAACTACATTGGATTAAAAAACATGGAGGATAGCAGGTGTTCAATATTTCTCTAAAAAACAAACATGAAAATAGAAGAATATGGTAAGGCATGTAAGTCAGTATAAATTATGAATCCTAAATATTAACATAAATGGCAGTTCTTATTTTCTTTTAGGGAGGCTATGTTCTGTCTTCCTGAAATGTATTGCTTCTATTGTTCTTGTACATGAACAAATTTGAATAGAAACACATTGTGCTTAATTGAGCTGATAATTATGTGAAAATGTCTGTCAGTCAAGCAGTAGTAATTGACTATTTTCAAAATAAACAAGGGTCTGCTGAATGTGAATATCTTTTTATTATTATAGTTGGGGTGTGTAGACAATTCCACAATTGCTATTCTTGAAATATATTTTAAACACCAGGCCTATATTCAAAGGAAATGTTAAAATAAAAGTTTACTTTCTTTCTTATTGAAGTATAGTGAATGAGGAGCATAGTGCCATACACCTCAAATGTTTGGCTCAAAACGGATATTTTTTAAAGTGTTAATCATTTTGTGAAAAAAAAAAACTTGATATTTTCAATCTTTACTCTTGAAAATGTTGTTTTGCTACTTACAGTTTCTTTAAAATTCCGAGGCTTGTCTAATTTACCCTAAAATACTAAAGAAATCTTATTTAAATATATATATATTTTTATAATTCTTGAAATTAGGTCAATAGATATTGGAGAAGAGAATTATGATGGATATTTGAATATTTCACAAAGTATTTTTCTTTTCCTGAGGAAAATAAGGAATTTCTTTCTTTTATGTACTTGGCATTAAAAGCACACATATGATTCTAAATGTAAAACTAACCTAAAATGTAAAAACATTGAATTCACTTTATAAATTTCAAAAGAAATTTGAAACACTTAAGAATAGCATATGAGATTCTTCATGATCTGCCATTGTCTACTTTCCAGAATCATCCTATCATTCCTTCATAGGTATTTATAGTATAGCAATTTAAAATAAAAGAAGAAAATTACTAAATTCCTTAAATGCATCATAGTCTCTCTTACTCAAATGTTTTATTTTTTTCTTTATTAAAGAACTTTTGAGTTTACAAAACTATCATGCATAAATTACAGGATTCCCATGGGATTCCCTACAACCAATACCTTTCATTGGTGTGGGACATTTGTTAAAATTGATGATAGTACATTTTTATAATTTTACTATTAACTAAAGTCCATGGTTTGAATTAGGGTTCACTGTGCAGCGTAGTTCCATGTTTTTGTTAATTCTGTTACAATATATACAATCTAAAATAGTTTCTTTTAATCATATTCAGGTATATATTTCATTGACGTTAACTGCATTCACATTATTGTGCTACCATCACTGCCATCCATTACCAAAATATTTCCAGCACTCCAAATGGGAAGTCTCTAAATTTTAAGCCTTAATTCCCATTCCCTATCCTCACCCCCTCCGCTGGTAACCTATATTCTAGATTCTGACTCTGTGAGTTTGCTTATCCTAATTGTTTCATATCAGGGAGATCACACAATTTGAGTCCTTTTGTGTGTGTCTTGTATCACTCAACATGAAGAATTTAAGGTTCATCAATGTTGTCACATGTACCAGGACTTCATTCCTTTTAAATGATGAATAATACTCCATTGCATGTATATACCACATTTTATTTATCCATCCAATTGGTGAACATTTTAATTGCTTCCATTTTTGGCAATGGTGAATAATGCTGCTATGAACATCAGTGTGCCAGTATCTGTTTGAGTCCTGGCTTTCAATTCTTTTGGGTATCTACATGGTAGTGGGATTGCCAGGTCACATGGTAATTCTATACTTAGCTTTCTGAGGAACTACGAAACTTTTGTCCACAGTGATTGCACCATTTTACATTGCCACCACCAATGAATGAGTGCTCACATTTCTCCACATCCCCTACAACAATGTTATTTTCCTTTTTTTAAAATAGCAGCGATTCTAATGAGTTTGAAATAGTATCTGATGGTAATTTTGATTTATATTTCCCTGATCACTAATGTTTATGAATGTCTTTTCATGCCATTCTGGCCATATGGATATTTCCTTTAGAGAGATGTCTACTGAAGTTTGTTCCCATTTTTTAATTGAATTGTATGACTTTTTGATATTAAGTTGAAGGATTTCTTTACATAGTTTGGATATTAAATCTTTATCAGATACGTGGTTTCCAAATATTTTTCCCATTTTGTAGATTATAATTTTACTTTCATGATAAATTCATTTGAGGATCAAAAGTTTTTAGTTTTTATGAGGTCCAATTTATCAATCTTTTCTTTTGTTGCTTGTGCCTTGTGTGTAAAGTCTAAGAAATCATTGCCTACCACAAGATTAGCAGATGTGCTCCTGTGTTTTTTTCTAAGATTTTGATAGGTCCAGCTTTTATATTGTTATTTGATCCATTTTGAGTTGCTATTTGTATATGGTGTGAGGAAGGGGTCCTCCTTTTTTTTTTTTGCAAATGGAGATCCAGCTTCTCAAGCACCATGTGTTGAAGAGACTGTTCTTTCCCAACTGAGTGGTCTTTTTCACCTTGTCTAAAATCAGTTGTCCGTAAAGATGAGAGATGATTTCTGTGCTCTCAATTCAATTCCATTGATATATATGTCTGTTCTTGTGACTGTACCATGATGTTTTGATTACTGTAACTTCATAATAGTTTTTAAGATTTGGAAGAGTGAGTCCTCAAATTTCATTCTTCTTTTTTGGCATGTCTTTAGCTATTCGGGGCCTCCACTACCTATTCATCATAAAATAGTACTGCTAATTCGCAAGCCATATTCACATACAGAAAGTTTGTGCTTAGTTTGTGGATTCCATGGAAGATTGTTCTACACAATTGAAGAGTAAATCCAAACAACCTACATTTCAAGTATATTTGGACTTCCAGACATAAATGTGAATGACAAAAACCAAGGCTTATCAACCATTTTTGGGGAAAAGAGAGAAAAACAGAGACAGAGAGAAAGGAAGAGAGAAACAGAAAGAAAATAAAGGAAGGAAGGGAGGGAGGGAGAAGAGAAGAAGTAAGGAAGAAAAAGTTACTACACAAAGGAATATCAAAATACAAAAAAAAAGGTAAAATATCTGATTCTAAAAAAATGGTAGAGGACATGCTATTCACTAACTGTCTAATTTTCTTACCTTCATAGCTCTATGCATGCAATTTTCTAGAGTCATATGAATGAAGAATATTTTCAAAACCTGAAAACACATTCTAGTATGCTAATAAAATTTAATAAGTATTTAGAATAATAGATATAATTTTACCACATAGTATATATTTAAATAAATCCATGTTATGATAATAATAATATGGAGGATAATTAGGTTAACTGAATACATAAAAACTAAGATAAATCATACATAAATATTTATGTGATATTATAGAAACACTACTGATTTTTCAGTGTTGATCTTTTACTCTGCCACTTTGCTGAATTTATTTATTAGCTCTAGGAACTTTGTTGTGGATTGTTCAGGATTCTGTGTATATAGGATCATATCATCTTCAAATAGGGAATGTTATATTTATTCTTTCCACTTTGCATTTATTTTTTTATTTTTCTTTCCTAATTTCTCTGGCAAGAACTTCCAGTACAAGGTGGAAAAACAATTGTGACAGTGGACATCCTTGTCTTATTCCTGATCTTAGAGTGAAAGCTTTCAGTCTTTCAAAATTAAGTAGGCTGTTACCTGTGGTCTTTTCATATGTGTCCTTGTAACAGTTTGGCATTGTTTATGAATTCCAAAAATAGTTATTTGATTACGTTTGTAAATTGGTCTGTCAGAGGTATCACTTTTAATTGATTAATTTACTATTAGGACTTTGATTGGGCCACATCAGTAGAGCTTTGAGTCCCCACCCCTTGGTGTGTGGTGACTTACAGAGAAAGACATAGCAAAGGACAGAGTTGGGAGTTTTGAGCTGGAGCCCAGGAAGTAAGCACAGAGAGGAACAGAGAAGCTGAGCCTGGAGAGAATCAAGCCCCAGGAAGAGAAGCAAAGCCAGTCACCTGTTAGTCTACAGCTGGCCTTGTGGAGAGAGGCAAAGCCTAGAGAGCTTCATAGTCTACAGCTGGCCTTGGGGAGAGAACACAGCAGCTGAGCCCAGAAAGAAACAGAGCCCTGGGAAGAGAGGAATCCAAGAAACCTGAACTCTTGGCAGATGTCGGCAGCCATCTTGCCCCAATACATGGCAATAGACTATGGTGAGGGAAGTAACTTATGCTTTAGGCGTGGTAACTGTAAGCATCTACCCCAAATAAATACCCTTTATAAAAACCAACCAATTCTGGTATTTTGCATCAGCACCCCTTTGGCTGACTAACACAGTCCTTTATCATGTTGCAGAAATTTCCTTCTATTCCTAGTATTCGAGATTTTTTTTTTTTTTTAATCAAGAAAGTCTGCTGTATTTTGTCAAATGCCTATTATGCATCTATTGAGATGATCATGCATTTTTCCTATATTCTGCTAATGTGGTGTATTACATCAATTGATATTCTAACAGTGAACAAATCTTGCATACCAGGGATAAATCCCACTTGTCCATGGCATATAATTCCCTTAATATACTATTGGCTTTTTTTTTTTTTTGCTAGTATTTTGTTGAGGATTTTTGTATCTATATTCATAAGAGATATTGGTCTGCAATTTTCTTTTCTTGTAGTATCTCTCTCTGGCTTTTGTATGAGTGTGATGTTGGCCTTGTAGAAAGAGTTGGGGAGTTGTCCCTCCTCTTCAATTTTTTGGGAAGATTTTCAACAGATTGGAGTTAATCCTTCTTGGAATGTTCAGCAGAATTCCTCTGTGAATCCATCTGGTTCCGGGCTTTTCCTTTTGGGGTGGTTGTTAATTACTGATTCAGTATATTTTACTAATAATTGGTTTGTTGAGATCTTCAAATTCTTCTTGAGTCAATGTAGGTATTTTGTTTCCAAGAATTTTTCCATTTCATCTAGGTTATGTAATATACTGGCATATAGTTGTTCACAGTATCCTCTTATACTCCTATTTATTTCAGCATGGTTGGTAGTAATGGCCCACCTTTCATTTCTGAATTTGTATTCTCTCTCTTTTTCTCTTTGTCAGTCTAGTTAAAGGTTTGTCAATTTTATTGATCTTTTCAAAGAGCTAACTTTTGGTTTTATTGATTCTGTTTTGTTTTCTGTTGTATTTAATTTATGTCTGTTCAAATCTTTGCTATTTCCTTCCTTCTGCACACTTTGGGTTTAGTTTGCTCTTCTTTTTCTAATTCTTACAATTTTTATGTTGGGTCTCTGATCTTTCTTCTTTTTAAATATCAGACTTCAGACTATAAATTTCCCTTTCATCATTGCCTTCATTGCATCCCATAAGTTTTGTCATGTGTTAATTTCATTTTCATTCACCTCAAGATATTTCCTAATTGTTTCTGATTTCCTCTTTTACCCATTGGTTGTTTAAGATTGTTGTGTTTAGTCTGCACATAATTGTGAATTTTCTATTTTTCCCTCTGTTATTGAGTTCTAGCTACATTCTGGGAAATATACGTTGTATGATTTCAATATTTTTTAATTTATTGGAACTTGTTTTGTGACCCAACATAGAGACTGTCCTGGAGAATGATCCATGTGCTCTTGAGAAGAATGTGTATTTTTTGTTTGTTTTTCTTGTGTGCAGTGTTGTATACATATCTATTAGGTCTAGTTGGTTTAGTGTATCCTTGACCTCCTGTACTTTCTCATTGACCTTCTGACTGGATGTTTTATATTATTGTGAGTGGTGTGTTAAAGTCTCCTACTATAAATCTAGAACCATCAATGTGTCCCTTCAAATCCATTAGTATTTGCTTCATATATTTTGGGGCTCTGCTGTTAGCTACATATATGTTTATAATTGTTACATCTTTCTGTTGAATTGCCCACTTAATCTGTATATAATAACCATCTTTGTCCCTCATAACTGTTTAAAGTCTATTTTATCCAATATTACTTCAGTCACCCTAGCTCTCTTTTTATTACTACTTGCATGCTATATATATTTTTTCATCCTTTCATCCTCCACCTATTTGTATTTTTAACTTTAAGGGGAGTCTCTGGCCGACAGCATAGAGAGAAGTCATGCTTTTTTATCCAATCTGTCAATCTTTGCCTTTTGATTGGAGAGTTTCTTTCATTTACATTTAAAGTCAGTATTGATAATACAGAACTTTCTTCTGCCATTTTGATATATATAGCCTTTGTAAGTCTTAAAACTTTTGTCTTCCCACTCAAATCTGTTAATGCCTATTTTCATATTTCTTTGGTATTTTGTGTCGTACCATACTGAGTGTCTTCTCATTTCTATCTGGATATATTTTTCATCTATTTTCCTTGTGGCTATCATGGGATTACAGTTTAGTGCCCTAAATATATAGTAACTTAACTTCAATAGCATGGACATATACTTTTCCCATGCCCCTCTGTTCCCCCAACTTTTTATGTACTTGTTACCACTTTTATCTTTTTATGTTTTATATCCAATAACATAGATTTATCATTACTTGATATGCATTTGCATTTTCATACCTGTAGTTAGACGTGGATTTATATACCAAATAATACACTACAATAATATTGGCATTAATAATTATCCAAATGTTTACAGCTACTACAGCTCTTTATTTCATGCCACTTTGAACCACTGTCTAGTGCCCTTTCCTTTCAGTCTGAAGAATACTTTTTAGCAATGCTTATAGGGCACATCTAGTAGTGATGAACTCCCTTAGCTTTTGTTTATCTGAGAAGGTCATCTCAACCTCATTTTTAAAAAAGTTTCTCACGAGGTATAAAATTCTTCGCTGGTAGTTATTTTCTTTCAGTACTTTAAGTATTTCAAGCCAAAGCGTTCTTGCAACCATGATTTTTGATGGGAAATCAGCACTCAATCTAATTGGGACTCCCATGTACATAACATGCTGCTTTTCTCTTGAAGATTTCAAACTCTGTCCTTATACTTTGCATTTGACAGTGTCATGAGAATATGATTGTGTTTATTTTCTTCAAGTTTATTCTGTTTTGTGCTGTCCAGACCTTTTGGATGTGCATGTTCATGTCCTTTGCTACATTTGGGAAGTTCTCTGTTATTATTCCTTGAATATTTCTTATTCCCCTTTCTCTATATCTTGTCCTCCTGGTACTCCCAAAATGTATATATTGGTGCACTTGATGTTGTCCCATAGGCGTTTTTTTCACTTCTAATAATTCTTTTTACTTTCTGCTCCCCAGTCTGACTCATTTTAATTATTTTCTTTTTAAGCTCACTGATTCTTCTGCCTTCTGATTCTTCTGTCCAATCTGCTCTTGACACCCCATGTGCAATTTTCATCTCATATACTGTGGTAATCAACTCTAGTAGTTCTGTTTGGTTCCTTTTTAAATTTTCAATCCCTTTGCTAATTCCATAATATTTCTCATTCCTAATGTTTTCCTAATAGCCTTTAGTTCTTTCTCTGCATTTTACTTCATCTCCTTTACCATTTTTAAGATCAGTTTTAAAAGACTTTGTTTGGTATGTCTACATTTTTTCTTCTTCATTGATGCTTACTCTATTTTTATCTTCTTTCCTTGGATTGGCCATCATTTCCTGTTTCTTTTTTTATATTATGTATTTGTTGCATGCTGTACATTTAATTTTAAAAAATTTTAACTTTGGGATTTATTCTCTGAGATATCTATTTTCTTATTTTGTAACCAGTTGGTGATAAGACAGATATTTTCTTGAGCATCAGTCCCCCTGTCAGGAAGGTCTGCCCCAGGCAAATATAGTGTACAGTGTTTTCCCTGTCACTGTGGGCCTCTGTCTTTTCCTGGGCTTTGACTTGATACTTGTTTTGGAGTTCCCCTGTTTACAGGAGTTTTGTTGCTCCCTCTGTTTCCCAAGGACAGGCATCCATCTCCTATGTGTTTGAAGCTGACAGGTCTTTGCCCCAGACTATCTACCTCTATAGCTTTTTATACTCCTTTTGTTGTCTAATATTGCTTTTGCCTGGAAGGCAAATTCTGGGATGAGGGTCCCAGCCAAAACAGGACCAAGGTCACACAAAGGTGGTGTAGACTGGCTCCAGCCTGCCCTGGGGAGGATATCAGTAAGAGTGTCTGTCAAGAGCTCCTCTGATGGCTTCCCAAAGCTGAGTTTTCCCAGCCTGTCCAACAAATGCAGCCCTTCAACTAACTGTGCCCTGCAACCCTGAGGAAGTTTAGCACTTTAAGTCTCCACAACCACTGTCCCTGTCTGGGACAGTTTAAAACAATGGTGGCTGCTGCCTTTGTCTGGGTCACATGAAACAATTGCTGCCTTCAGAGCCTGGGCTCCTGTGATCCAAAGTAACTAATTAAAGCTGGGATCAGTGATCTGCTGTGCCTATCCCTGATCTTGGGAAAGTGGATTTCAATGTCCCTTTCTGTCAAGAAAGCTAGCCATGGGTTGGACCCGACAGCTGACTGCTGTAGAGTGGGGTTGGGCCCCTGTAACTGCTGCAGTGAGAGATCAATTTTCTGTTCTTTGCTATAATTTATCAACCTGTTTCTCCACTCTTCCCTGGATGCTCTATGGTGTTCTTCTGGTCTCTTGAGTTTCAAAATACTTGTTTCAGACAGTTCCTGTATGTTTAGTGTTAGATTGTAACTTACTGACCCTGAGCTCAAGCTATGTGTCCAAACACAGAATGTTCCATTCCTGCCCCTGCTCTTTTCACACCTCCACCAAACCACAGAACATTCTCTCCCCCAATGATAAAGCAGTCCTCAGAAAGCCACTCTATACCCTGAGAACAGCAAACATGGTACTTTTCCACCCCATATCTTAGTCCCCCTCTCCAGCCACACCCAACTCTGCCAGTTAAAAAGGTACTTCCCAGCTCAGTCAGATGGGCTGAAGTCTCTCTTCAAACCTCTGCCATGTACATAGGCTGAAGTTTCACTTCAGACCCCCACCATATCAGCAACCTAATAATCTGCCTGAATCTTGGTGTGTCTCCAAGTCTTATTGAACCAGGATTAACATTTGGTGCCGTAACCTGGGAGGCTTTGTTGAGACAGAACAAATCCAAAGAGATCATCCACCTTGCCATTGCAGATTTCCATCCAACACCAGACACAGATTTGTCCTCAAGAGGATGAACTTTTTTCTCCCAGCACTGCTGAAAATCCTCTCCAGCAGTGATCCTCTCCAGCATCAGGGAACTGTCACCATTGCCTAACCTTCTCAGCTTTGGGGATACATGTCCCTGAGTTCAGTCACTGGCGATTACAGGCCTTTACCTGACCTTCCCCACTCCAGGGACAGACACCCAGTCCCAGGTTTGGTCACTGACCCTGTAGCCCCTAACCTGTCTGGAAGCAAAAGATTCAAAGATGCTGGCTTCTTTCCTTCCACACACCCTTACCTGAAAAGTCCAGTATTTACCCACACTTCACCAACCATGGGAAACTCGCAATCACTTCCTCCAAAAGAAATCCTTTTGTGGTGTCACCTCCACAACAACCTTAAAGCTCTTTATCTCAGAAGAAATATTAAAACAAAAGAGCTTATTTTTTACTCTACCACAATTTGGCCTCAATATAAATTAGACAACAAAAGCCAGTGGCCTGTTCAGTCACTTTTAACATTCAAGTTCTCTAGTACCTGGAGAACTTTATCCAATACAATGGCAAGTGGTCTGAAGTTCCCTACACTCAGGCTGTCTTCTTTCTTCATAACCGTCCTGCCTTTTGCCAATCCTGCACTACCTAACTAAGTCTTCTTCTCTGCAGACAGATCCCTCTCCTGCATATAGAAATCCCCTCCTCTGATTTCAGCCTCTCTAATCATGACCCCCTCCACCATAAGTCCCCTCAGCACCCTCCAAACCAAACCCACAACCTTCTTGGGACCATCCCTGCAGTGCAAGCAGGGAATCCACTGGAGGTCCGATTGTCCACAGGCCTCTCAAGGCAAAAGGGCATTGGTTACCCATTTGGATCCAAACCTGGCTTCAACCTCCCAGAAATTCTAGGACTGGCAACAGATGATTGAAGGTACCCAGGAACCATTCAGGCCTCCACACCCATCTCCAAAGCAAAACATGGGGTAACTCTGATGGTGGCAGGTAAGCTAATTTCACATCTTTTTAATACAAAAACCACTTACTCTACCCTTCCCAAATTCCCCGAACCCTTAACTCACTCCTCAGTGTCAATAGTGATGGTAAATGAAATAGTTTTACACGTCCTCACGACCCATCTTGTGCCATACTCACTAAAAAGCTACCTGTTCACCCATCCATTTTAATGCTTCCCTGCTGTCTAACTCCAATCCTTAAAAGAAACATTTTAACCAGGCTCAAAGCACAAATACTCATTGCTTCTCCTCAAAGCATACAATGGCATCTTCCTTCTCTCTCTAACAGACCTATCCCCAACCCTTCTCCTCTATTCTTCATTTACCAACCAAGCTCTATCAATCCAAAAATCTGAGACACTGAAATTCCTGTCATTGTTGCCCATCACAAACCAGTCATGGTTCAACTAAAAAATACTACCCACATCCCATTCAAACCCCAATATCCTGTCCCTCTTAATACCCAGCAAAGTATCAAACTTATAATTATTTGCCTCTAACAAGTAAGATTTTAGCTTACTCCTAAACTTGTCTGTGTAAGTGTACTCCTAAAGAGTAATAATCCAAAATACATATATTAAATGTCTGTCTATCTGAACTGCTGAATTAGAGTTTAACTGCATTTGTACTGCTCAAGTGTTCCTAACTGGTTGCTGATTACTAACAATAGTGTTTCCAAGAGCAAGCAACACACATTCTAGAAGAAATCTTAGAAGAAATAGAATCAGATATGTGAAATAATGAAAAGCTTAGAAATAGCCATACCAAAGAAGTAAGAATTATAAGTCAAATTATGAGTTTTATGTTTCTGTTAGTGTCTCTTAACTTTCTTTTGCTAGTCTATTTGCTCCTAAATTGAAATGAATAGTTTATTTTTTCTAATAGTGTGTATTTTGTCCTAAAATAAAATGGCTGGTTTTCATAAAAACAGAATAAAAACATGTAAAACAAAACTCATAAAAAGTACTTTAGAAAGTATCACTAAGTAAGAGAATGTATTCTGTAAAAGTGAATTTGTCGTAAGATGAAATAACTATAGTCTATGTAGAAACTGAATTAATAATAATAACAACAAATAATTTCATAACAGAAAAACCTGTCTGAAGCCACCTCAATCTGTATTTTAAAGTGATGGTAAGGAGAAGATAATCTTGATTCCATTAAGAATCTTAAGTTTTCATAACATAATGGAAAAATGCTGGCTGCTTTATAAACCTGCAATTAAATCATGGCTTAATCCTGATCGCAATCAGTCTCCCCTGCCACCTTGTCTCCAAAAAACTGTTTCTAGTATTGCATGCTACTAGGTATTTGAAATAAAGAAACATTATGTTTGCATATAACCAAATTAAAACATTCTGACAAGTTTGTTTAATGTTGATGGTAATTGTATGTTGTAAGAGGCATGCTTGGAGACAGTTTCTGAAATCATTTTGGTAACTAATGTATGTAAGGTGTATGGAATGTGTTTTTATTATTATAGAAACAGAAAATAATTTTGTCCTAAGATAAAATGAGTAGTTATTAAGAAAGAGTAAAATGTGGGACAAAACCTGAATAAATACAGAAAGTGCAGAACGTTCAGGGAAAAGGAATTTTTATGGTTAAAGTTGAGTAAAATTGATGGGTCTACCCAATAGTATGCTGATGCAAAGTTAAAATTTTGTTCTTTCTCAAAGTTACTTAACTCACTGGTCTGTTTTAATCACTTTACAAAAGAAATGAAAGTCTGTTTTATCAAAATAGATTCTTGTACTTTAACCTTATTGTTTCCTTGGCTGTTTAAAAAAACAAATCTTATCACTTTTAAAAGAAGATAATGCTCAAACCTGAAAAACTTTTAATATTTTGCTTTCTCAAAATCAAATCCTGAACAGTATCTTTTTATTTCAAACTATTACAAAAGACTTATTCTTTTACCTTGGAAAAAAATAGTATGTGTCACAGAAACCTCTTATCATAAATTTAAATAACACCACTGCTGTATACAGCAGTCCCAAATATTGTTAGTTTGGGCCAAAAAATTAATATCCAGTTATGTCACTATCACTTTGTTTTAAAACTTGCTAAAGCTTTCTCTAGTATCTCCTTAGGCAAGTCAATCCAGCCTAAAATCAACTTCATGTGAAAAAGCCAACGGTAGATTTTGCAGTGCATTCCCAAGGCTGTGTGTATAATCCAGTTGTCTATCCTAGCTTGGTAACAAAAACAAAAAAATTTGGCTGCATGGAAAAAACCTGTTGCTATAACCCTATTTTGTTATATTAATAATATTATGTAAACCAATAATTCTTTTTACAGAATTAAAAGAAACACCAGAGACAATGGTATCTTATCTTAAAAGCCTGAAATAGGCAAACAATTAAAAAAAAAAAAAAACTGCAATGTCCTTGCTACACTGTCAAACTCTTAAGTGCTGTTAAAGTATGATGTTTCCCACATCACAAACTAAAAAACAATTAATAAACCTTATGCAGTTGTTGGGGTACTACAAACCCTTTATTCCTCATTTAAGTCAGATGTTAAAATCATTGTAGAGAGGCAGCTGTGGCTCAATTTGTTGGGCTCCTGTTTGCTGTATGGAGGGCCCATGTTCTGAGGCCTCCTGGTGAAGGCAAGCCAGCCTGTGTGGTGTAGTGAGCTGACGCAGCACGATGACGCAACAAAGGGAGACAAGCAGACACAGAAAAACATGCAGCAAATGGACACAGAGAATACAAGCAGCAAGGGGGGGCTAAATAAATAAATAAATAAATAAATAAATAAATAAATAAATCTTTTTAAAAAATTCATTATATGTTATATATTAATCAGAAAAGTGTGTACATGGAAATAAGAAACCTCCCCCTCCACCCCTCCAACCCCCTTGGCCCCTAGGCTGCTTTTAAAACAATAACATAGGCTCTAGCCATAAAGGGGATAAACTCTAACATACCCTGTAAAATAGATGTAACCAGCACCAACATTAGCTTTAAATAGAGTTTGTATCAGAGGCCACATTCTAAACAAATACCCTTTGAGTTGTAATCACAATTGTAAAAGGGGCCAAATTATAATATAGTCCCTTAATTAAAAAACAACTGTGGGCAGCATACCACACCCCGTTGCAAATACAAGGTTTGACCTATTAGTATTTAGTCACTCTGAAAACTGCCATTCCTATCCAGGAGTAGACTGCAGATACTAGAAACAAGAGAGAAACAATGAGCTGTTGTAAACCACCCTCTGTGATGATGAAATCTATAAGAACATTTGAAACACCTGCTAGCAGCAATAAGTAACTTTCTATCATATCCCTGCCCACTCCTCTAACACCCCTCTAAGAACAGTTAAAGCAGATGCCCTCGCAAAGATCCAGAACCATACCATCAAAACCCAAGAAGCAGCAGAGTGGCTCCACAGGATAAACAGACATCATGGCTACTGAAACCTGTAGGAGCACTTCCAGCTGCCTGTTGCTCACCAACAGCTCATGGACATCAGTACCCTCCTGTTCTCAGAAGGTTCAAGGTATGCTTTCGCCACTGCAAACACTGCAACGGGACTCTGGTAACCAGCCAGCTACTATTCGCTGCCTAAAAAATGTAAGTGCCCTATATATAATGACAGCCCAAATTAACAGTTACCAATAAATTCTATTTACCCGTCACCTCATGCAGTCTTAAAATTATGAATCAGGATATTAATTGGTCTTTTTATTAAAATAATGAGTGACCTTTTAATGAAAGAGCTAAAAGGCAATAAAGAATCTTTACAACAATAAACTATGTTTAAATTCAGTGCTCTCTTCAGACCCCTGCCATGTGGACAAGCTGAAGTTTCAATTCAGACCCCTGTTGGCACAAATTTGGTACTTTTCCACCCCATATCTTTGTGCCCCTTTCCAGCCCCAACCAACTCTGCCAGTTAAAAAGGTACTCCCAAGCTCAGTCAGATGGGCTGAAATCTCTCTTCAGACCCCTGCCATGAGGGTGGGCTGAGGTTTCACTTCAGACTCCCATCATGCCGGCTACCTAATAAACTCCTGCCTGAATCTTGGTCTGTCTCTGAACCTCACTGAACTGGGATCTAATATTTAGTGGTTGTTTTTTATGGAGGGGTTGAGTCCTGAAGGACTCTACTCTGCTATCTTCTCACAAAGCATCAGCTTTCCCTTAATATTTTATGTATGTATATCTTATGTCTTGAATGTCTGCCATTTGTGAAGACACTCTGATGCATTGAAAGACTTCTTGAATTAAGTGACAATGGTGAGATTTTGGAGCAATGGGGTTCAGAGCAACAAATAACTAGATTCACAAAAGGAGCATTATTACCATGATTGGCAGTAGCCTGGACAATTAATCAGAATGGTTTGAACCAAAGTGATCTTTGGAAGTGGGCAACTGATCCTGAATATCAAGTGGTTGATCCTGAATGTCAGATAGCCAGTTGATCCTTCTGAAACTTTATTCAATTTATATATGGGCAAAAAACAAATGAACAAACAACAACAACAAAATTCTAGGTCTTGTGAACATGACTGACACAACAAGCCAGAATATTTTTTGTATATGAGTATATTTCATTATCAAGTATAAATAATATATGTAATATCCAGCTTCAGCATTTCTGAAGACAGAGAAGTTTCAAGAACTAGTGTCCCCTAATCCTGTTATTACTCTTAGTACAAATCATACTTCTCCCTAAATCTGTACATAAGCCAATTTGAGCATCCTAAGATCCATTGATGTATAAAGAAAAAATGGGGGCTAATTTATAGATTGAGCCAAACAATAGGCTGACACTACCTGTGATATTACAAAAATATCAGGAATTGTTCTGAAAAATACTGGGGGACAGAAATCCTACCAGCTGACAGATCTTCATGAAATTCACCTAGTAGTTACTTTTACTTAAATGGAAATAAGACTAGATGTAAAGATACATAGCTAATTAATGGGAAGTAGCCAACAGTTTGTCTTTGAAAATAAGAGAATTGGAAGAAAAAATTGTAAATTTGATATCAAGGAGGTCTGGGAATGATGTATGCATAGGCCTCTGAAAGTGAGCTAACCAAGTGTGGATAATTCTGAAGCATTTAAATCTTAACTAAGGAGAACCACTGCACAAGAAAGTGTCAATAACCCAGTGCACAAGATAACACTGGGTTATTGACACTTGGGTTGTGATACTTGGAACAACTTATTCATCTTCTAGAATATTGCATAGAATCACTTCTGACCAAGTAATTCATTTTACAAAGAAAAAAAAATAGTAATGGGTTCTTGCCTATGAAATTCATTGGTCATAACACACCTCCTATCATGCTGAGTGAACTGATTTCATAGAGCACAGATAAAGTCAGAGAAAGATCAGTTATGCCAGCTCAGTGATAACATCAAATTTGTGTGACTTCTCATAAGATATGTTATGTGTTCTGAACCAAAATGAAAGCATGTACTGTTTAGCCAAAGGTGTAGAAATTAATAAAGTTAGAGTAGCTCTTCTCATTATTACACTTAATGTCCTGCTAAAATAAAAAACAACAACAACAACAAAAAACTGACTTTTGATGTCTTGGCTCTCAAAGAAGAAATTCTTTCACCAGAGTACACAAAATGGTTTCTATTGAATTGGTAGCAGAAACTGCCTGTTTTTTTCACTTTTGTCTACATAGACCATCGAACCAATGCGATTTGGTTATTCCATTGTTGTGATGTTTGATTGAGTTTTATTTTGGCTGAAAATAACTGTTTTAATCACTTTATATATATTTCTATAATGTTTAACTGATAACAAAAAGCTTCTCTTTTAGTGTTGAAGAAACCAAGGTTTGAAGTAGCTTAAAAACTACACTAGCATTTCCAATGTGAACGACTAATCTAATACACAATATTTTTAAGTGCTTATGAAACATTTCAAAATACGCCATGTGTCAGGCAGGAAAAAAAGCATGTCTGAACAAATGTCAAAGAATTTAAGTGCTAAGGAATATGTTTTTTTACCTCAGTAAAATTTTGTTAAATATCAGTGGAAATGAAAATATTATTTTGAACTGAATAATAATAATAATATGTGACATCAAACCTTATGGAATGCTTCTAATGAATGCTTAGAAGGAAGTTTAAAGTTCTAAAATCATATATTAAAAATGAAACTTTGAAAACCCATGATCTAAACCTCTAACTGAAAATAAAGAAAAATTAACAAAGTAAACCTAAGAATAATGAAGGAAATAATGAAGAAAAAAGTGGACATCAATGAAATAGAAATCAAATGTACTGTAGAAAAAATTTACTTCTTTGAAAGATATTTTAAAAATTGATAAATTCCTAAACAAGGTGAATTTTTTAAAAGAAATTTAAAGCAAGAATTAGCAATATCAAGAATTTAAAATGAACATCATTTCAGATCTGTAGTCATTTAACAAACATTAAGAGTTTGAAGAACAACCACATGCCAATATGTTTGAAAATTTAGAAAATATATATTGCCAAATCTGTCAAAAGAAGAGAAAATATAAACTAGTTCTATACCTTTGATAGTTGTTAATCGCTAATTAAATACTTGTCCACAAACTCATAGCCAAAATGGATTCCATAGTGAATTCTTATCAATATTAAAGGGGCAAATAATATCAATTTTATTTAAATCTCCCAAATAGAGGAAAAAACAGAAACACTCTCCATGTCATATTATGAGTCCAAGAAAACATACTTATAACATATTGACAAAGATATGGTCTGAAAGGGGAATGAAAAAATATATATAAATGCAAAATTCCTAAACAAGATGTAGTCAAATTGAACCCAGCAATACAATATCATAATAATATATCATAACAAATTGAGCCTTTTTTTCAAGAAAAATGTTGCTTAAATATTCAAAAATCAAATATATACTTTACCATGTTTATAGAAAAAAAGAGAAAATATATATTAATATAATATCTTAATAGATGTAGAAAAATCATTTAATGAAATTCAATATTTGTTTATGATTTATTAACAAAACCTTATCAGGTGAATTAGAAATCAGTTAAAACATCCTACATCTGATAAAGGCTATTTGAACTAACATATTGCCTACAGGTGAAATAACAAATGTTTTTCCCTTATTCAGGAAAAATTTAAAGATATAATTCACTGTCATCACATCTATTCAAGATTACACTTGAAGAGTGTAGCCAGTGCAATATGGCAAGGAAAATAAAAAAAGTAAAATCTAAATAGAAAGAAACAAATCATAAATCACAGAAAATTATGGTAAATGTATAAAATCAAAAGAATATTTAGAATTATAAAGTAAATTAACACGTGTGTAAATATAAGGCCAATTTATAAAAATAATTGTAGCTCTCTGTAAAAGTCACAAAATAAAGAAAATGTTTACAAATACCATTCATAATAATATTGCAATACAAATACCTAGGAATGAATATAACAAAATGTATGCAAGGAATCTTAGTTGAAAATAATTAATTAAACAATCATAGAAAATATTTTAAATTTAAGAAAGTGGAGTACATAACATGTCTGTGAATTAGAAGATATAATATTACAAAGATGCAAATTTTGTCCATATTAATCTCTACATTCTAGGCAATCTTAATCCAATATAGCAAAGTATTTGTGAAAATGGATGAGTTTAAATTAAAATATATATTGAATTGAAATGGATATAGAATAACCAAGACAAACCTGGAAAAGAACAAAGTAGGAGGAACTACTCTACCAGATAACTGAAAATTACTATAAATTTAGGATAAATAAAAAATATGGTACTAATAAAAATAGATGCAAATAAGAAATGAAATCAAATAGAAAATTCAGAAAAAGATGATTATGTATGAAATGTCAGCTGATTTTTCACAAAGCTGCCACTTGAAGTTCAAAGAGAATCTAAGATCCTTTCAATAAATTTTGTTGGGTCAAATATCACAATTGAAAATGAAAATGAAACTTTATATCCACCATGGAGAAATATTAATGTGAATTGAATTATAGACTTCATTCTACAAGGTTATCAATAAAGTGTCTAAAATATGTGTATAAGGAAACTATATCTATAATCCAAGGGAATATCTCCATGACTTTACCAAGCATTAGCAAGAATTTGGCAAGGATGTGGAACAACTGGAGTTTGTATCCATTGATTTGCAGTCTATAAACTAGTACAACCACTTTCCAAAATATTTGACATAACTACTAAATCAAAATTACAGATATCATCTAAGCCATTAATTTGACACTTCACAGCCATATATCCAATTTCTTAAAACAGTTTTATTAAGAAGACCCAGTTAAAGCATGCTGGAACGCCATGTGACCCTGCAATACCACTACTGGGTATGTACCCAGAACAACTGAGAGCAGTGACACGAACAGACATCTGCACACCGATGTTCATAGCCACATTATTCACCATTGCCAAAAGTTGGAAACAACCCAGGTGTCCATCAAGAGACAAATGGATAAACAAACTGTGGTCTATTCACACGATGGAATATTATGCAGCTGTAAGAAGAAATGAAGTCATAAAGCATATGCCAACATGGATGAACCTGGAGGACATTATGTTGAGTGAAGCAAGCCAGACACAAAAGGACAAATACTGTACGAATGCATTACTATGAACCAAATATATTGTGTAATATATTGTCTGATTAAAAAAAAAAAAAGCACGGTGGAAGACAATTCTCCATTAATCTCTTTGGTTTCTGTACATTTTATGAAAAGGCATTGACAGCTTTTGTTCCAACTATCTTTTCAAGGATGTTTGTAAATAAAGAACCTTAAAAAATATAGAGAGTGTCCCCTCTTGGCTAAGAACAAGTTTGTTTCCTGAACAGTATAATAAAGATAATTTCTCACCTAGGATCAAGTTTGTACTTGTCTCTGCATCATTCTGTGGGACAGGGATGGGGCAGCAGAAGGGAGTCTAATAAGAACATGAAGCTCATGCTGCCTACTCTGCCATGAGACTCTTTGACACAGGAGTCACCTTTCTTCTGCCAGGATCTATGAAACTTTAGCAGACTAACTGGTTAGCTTGCCAGGAAAGTACAATCTCAGACCTTTCACAGTTCTAGATATAGGAAACAATCCTAATATCCATCAACAATAAAATGAATAAATTATTAAATTATGACACTTTCATATAATGGAATTTAACGCTGAAATGAAATAGATGGACAACTGCTACATTCAACACCATTGATATAAATCTTGGGTAAATTAAGATACACAGAATATTTTATGACATCTGTGGGAATTTCAACAATGGGCATAGGTAATCTATTGTGATAAAGATAAGAATAACAGTCACCTTATGGACCACTGACAGATATGAGGGAGACTGCTAAGGTACTAAAAAGAGTCCATATTTTGTAATGAAGAATGACCATTTGTTTTTATGCATACATGGAATAATTCATCAATTTTTATAAAATGAATATTTGCACTTTACATAAACTGTATCTTAAAAAAATGAAATAAACAAAAGAAATGAAAATAAGAAATTTATTTATCAAAATATATGTGATATAAAGATGCGGGATTTACATTCTTCTCCAGTGCACATGGAACATACTCCAAAATAGACCACATGCTAGGCCACAAAACAACACTCAATGAATTCAGAAAGATTGAGATTATACAAAGTAATTTCTATGACCACAACGGACTGATGTTGGAAATCAATAAGGGCCAGAGAAACAGGTTAGGCACAAGGATATGGAAGTTAAACAACACACTCTTAGACAAACAGTGGGTCAAAGAGGAAATTTCAAAAGAAATCAGTAACTACCTTGAAACTAATGAAAACAACAACACAACATATCAAAACCTATGGGATGCAGCAAAAGCAGTCCTGAGAGGGAAGTTCATAGCCATAAATTCATATATTAAAAAAGAAGAAAGAGCTAAAATTGAAGACCTAACTACACACTTGGAGGAATTGGAAAAACAACAACAAACTAAACCTAAAGGAAGTAGAAAACAGGAAATAACCAAGATTAGAGCAGAACTAAATGAAATAGAGAATAAGAAAGCACTGGAAACAATAAACAAAACCAAAAGCTGGTTCTTCGAGAATATCAACAAAATTGACAAACCCTTAGCCAGACTAACAAAGAAAAAGAGAGAACAGATGCAAATACATAAAATAAGGACTGAGCAAGGTGATATCACTACTGACCCCACAGAAATAAAGAGTATCATAAGAGGATACTTTGAAAAATTATATGCCAACAAGAATGACAATTTAGAGGAAATGGACAAGTTTCTAGAAACCCACAAACAGCCGACATTGATGAAAGAAGAAATAGATGAACTCAACAGCCCAATTACAAGTAAAGAGATAGACTCAGTCATTAAAAACCTCCCAACTAAGAAGAGTCCAGGACCAGATGGCTTCACAGCTGAATTCTACCAAACATTCCGGAAAGAGCTAACACCAATTCTACTTAAGCTCTTCCAAAAAATAGAAGTAGAAGGAATATTACCTAACTCATTCTATGATGCCAACATTACCCTAATACCAAAACCAAATAAAGATACCACAAGAAAAGAAAATTACAGACCAATTACTCTAATGAACCTAGATGCTAAAATCCTTAACAAAATACTTGCTAATCGCATTCAACAACATATCAAAAGGATTATACACCATGACCAAGTGGGTTTCATCCCAGGTATGCAAGGATGGTTCAATATAAGAAAATCAATCAATGTAATACACCACATAAACAGATTGAAAGAAAAAAATCACATGATCATCTCTATAGATGCAGGAAAAGCATTCGACAAAATACAGCACTCTTTCCTCATAAAAACACTACAAAAGATAGGAATAGATGGAAAATTTCTGAAAATGATAAAGGATATATATGAAAAACCCAAAGCTAACATCATTTTCAACGGTGAAATCCTAAAAGCCTTCCCTCTGAGATCGGGAACAAGACAAGGATGCCCACTATCACCACTCCTATTTAACATTGTCTTAGAAGTACTTGCACGAGCACTGAGGCAAGAAAAGGACATAAAAGGCATCCAGATTGGAAAAGAAGTAAAAATTTCATTATTTGTAGATGACATGATCCTATACATAAAAAGGCTTGAGAAATCGACAACAAGGCTTCTAGAACTTAAAAAGGAGTTCAGTAATGTTGCAGTCTATAAGATCAACGCTCAAAAATCAGTAGCATTTCTATACCCCAATAATCAGCAAACTGAGGAGGAAATCAGGAAAAAAATACCATTTACAATAGTAAACAAAAGAATCAAATACGTAGGAATAAATTTAACTAAAGATGTAAAGGACTTATATACAGAAAACTACACAACACTGTTAAAAGAAATCAAAGAAGACTTAAATAAATGGAAAAATATTCCCTGTTCATGGATGGGAAGACTAAACATCATCAAGATGTCTATCCTACCCAAACTAATCTACAGATTTAATGCAATCCCAATAAAAGTCAACACTATATTTTTTAAGGAACTGGAAAAACTAACCACAAAATATATTTGGAGAGGCAAGAGGCTCCGAATTGCCAAAGACATATTGAAAAAGAAAAATCAAGTTGGAGGTATCACATTACCTGACTTTAAAACATACTACAAAGCTACAGTGATCAAAACTGTGTGGTATTGGCACAAGGATAGACCTACTGACCAATGGAACCGGATTGAGAGTGCTGATATAGACCCTCGCTTATACAGTCATCTGATATTTGACAAGGCCATGAAACCCACTCAGTTGGGAGAGAGTGGCCTCTTTAACAAGTGGTGCTTGGAGAACTGGATATCCATATCCAAAAGAATGAGAGAAGAATACCATCTCACACCTTATACAAAAATCAACTCAAGATGGATCAAAGATCTAAATATAAGAGCCAAAACCATAAAAACCTTGGAAGATAATGTAGGGAAGCATCTACAGGACCTTGTAATAGGAAATGTTTTCATGAACTTCACAGCCAAAGCACAAGCAGCAAGAGAAAAAATTGATAAATGGGATCTCCTCAAAATTAAAAACTTCTGCACCTCTAAGGATGTTATTAAGAAAATAAAAAGGCAACCTACCCAATGGGAAAAAATATTCGGCAACCATATATCTGATAGGAGCCTAATATCCTGCATATATAAAGAAATCCTTCACCTCGAAAATAAAAGGACAAACAACCCATATAAAAAATGGGCAAGTGACCTGAAAAGACACTTCTCCAAGGAAGAAATACAAATGGCTAAAAAGCACATGAAAAAATGCTCAACATCACTTGCTATCAGGGAAATGCAAATCAAAACTACAATGAGATACCATCTTACACCCATCAGAATGGCAGCTATTAAAAAAACAGGAGACACTAAATGTTGGAGAGGATGTGGAGGAATAGGAACCCTCATCCACTGCTGGTGGGACTGCGGTATGGTCCAGCCACTGTGGAGGACAGTTTGGCGGTTCCTCAGAAAACTAGCAATAGATCTTCCGTATGATCCAGCAATTCCACTGCTGGGTATATACCCAGAAGAACTGAAAACAAAAATACAAACAGATATATGCACACCAATGTTCATAGCAGCATTGTTCACCATTGCCAAAAGTTGGAATCAGCCCCGGTGCCCATCAACAGACGAACGGATAAGCAAAATGTGGTACATACATACCATGGAATATTACTCAGCTGTAAGAAGGAACAAAGTGCTAACACATGGAATAACGTGGTTGAATCTTGAAGACCTAATGTTGAGTGAAGCAAGCCAGGCACTGAAGGATGAACAGTATATGACCTCACTGATCTGAACTGAGGAAAGTGAGCAGTCTCTGAGAACCATTGTCTGAAAGATAGGTTAACAAAGGAGAGTAAGAGAAGAGCAGGCTTTGAGCCATCACCAGTATGGACATAATCTATGGTAAAGGGATAGAGTGTGGTTGCATGTTGGGGGATGGGGCAGATGAGTGGTGGTTCCTGGGTTTAGTGGTGCAGCACTGGTGGGTGGGTGGATTAGGAAGGGCAGGTTCAAATCCCCAGGGCATGTAACTGTGAATCTTGACATTCCATGGGTTGGGAGAGGGGGGTATCACGGGCCCTGGGGTGCTGGGGAGAAGGGAAAAGTCAAGATCTAATGGGTTGTTTGGTGGTCATGGGGAAGGTTTTTCATTACCTTACAGTAATGGACACAGGAAATGGTAAATATCATCAAAATTATTAAACTGTATCATCTAAATTGTAAACTATACTGTAAATCACTGACAATGTTTATTTGCTATACTTTGCTATCTGCATAACAGTTATAACAATGCTAACAACCAATAAAAAGGGGGGGAGAGTTAATATGGGGTAGGGTAGGGGGGGTGGTTTGGTTTCTGGGAGTCTCCGGCACTCCGTGTGTGACTTTGCTGTGACCTAAAACTTCTTTGAAAATTAAATGAAAAATTGGGAGACAATGGGGATTGAGAGGAGGAAGGTGTCATGGCACACCAGACATCCGATAACACAGTGATAAAGGGAAGGAAAAAAGAGAAAAAAGAAAAGAGAAAGGAAAAAAAAAATGAATAAATATATATATATATATATTTTAAAGGCATTTTGCCCATTTTTTGAATGTCCCAATCCAGTAATTATATTTTATTTTGTTTTGTTCTTTGTTTGATTATTTGTTTTTTTTCCTTCTCTCTCTCTTTTTTTTTTCCCCTGAGTTTCCTTATGTTTGTCTCTTGCAAGTAAGCTTATCACACTTATTTCTTTTTCCCAGCAAGTGTACTTGATTATTTTATGGATTAAATGTTCATGGAGGATTTGGATCACAGAAGGGTTACAATGGGTACTGCAGGGGATTTTTGGGGGGGAGGTCTGGGGGTTGTTTCGTGGGGATTGGTTCATCCGAATATACATGAAAGATATACAAAATCATTCAAAGGATCGGGGGATGGGGCATGGTCACGATGGGTGGATAATTACACAATAAATGAGGGAATCTGAATTCCTAGCCTGGAAAGCTCTGCCACAGTCTCCAAGGGAGCAGCAATAGTCCTCTGAGTGTAGGGACAGTGCCTGTCAAAATAGGATGACCCACTGATGTGTTTTTTTTTATTGATGACTACCATTGTGAGTCTTTGCTCTTGTAAATGAGACTTAGCTTGCAGTTGGGGGGTGCCTAGGGTTGCCACCTGAGAGCCTCCTTGTTGCTCAAATGTGGCCTCTCTCTAAGCCAAACTCAGCATATGATTGCATTACCTTCCCCCCAACATGGGACATGACTCCCGGGGATGAGCCTCCCTGGCAACGAGGGATTAATACCAAGTGCCAACTGGCAACACAAATGGAAAAAGGCCTTGAATAAAAGGGGGAAATGGTAAAGACAAATGAGTTCAAGTGGCTAAGAGACTTCAAAGAGATTCGGGAGGTCATCCCAGAGGTAACTCTTATGCACACCTCAGTAGGAGCTCATAGAACATCTAAGTGCCTATCACCCCACTCAGTGGGGTTCCTGAGAGCTCCGGAGACACCCTGGTCCTATATAAGAGGGGATAGCTCCAGAGACTGATGCCTTATCAGTGGGTTCTATTTTGGAATCTGTGCTCCTGAGAGTGACAGAATTAGACTCAAATAAGTCCTTCCTGCACATGGTTCACCAGTCCCTTCTATTCAAACTTATATGTGATGCTGGAGTTTTTAGGTATACTTCCAGAGACTGGAGCCTCCCGCCTACCTATGTGCCAGGTGTGCATGAAATCTAGGTGGAGCCGCAACTCCTACCCTACAGCTCAATGGACTCATCCAAGTCACCTGGTGAGGAGACAACGATGGGCAATGGCCATCCCAGGGAATGGAGAGGGCCTGCATCTGCAGGCAGGATCATCCCACCCACCATATCCATGGGATATAAGCTCTCTCTCACTTGGAGTTGGAGTGGACATCACCATCCCAGTCCCCTCAGGATTGGGGGAAGAACTATGGACTAGAGTGGACTTGATGGTATTCTCTTGTTCACATATGGTGATTCTAGAATGCAAGAAATTATAACAATGAGGTGGAGCCAGTGGCCACTTGACACTTTTATGGTAGGGAGGGGATGAGCAGTTGAAATACAGGGGCTTCTTTGGGAGTTGGAGGTTGTCCTGTGTACTGTTGTGGCAACAGATGTAGGCCATTTTAAATCAGCACACACCACTCAGAACTGAGTGGGTGAGAGTGTGGTCTACAGTGTGAACTGTGGTCTATGGTTGGTGGCAAGGCTCCAGGATGTGTAAGTTCATTGAGGGTGGTGGGCCACACTGTGGGAGATGTTTGTGTGGGATGTGGTGGGAGGTGTGGGAAGTGGGCAACAATGGAATCCCCAGTGGGTTCCGTGTAATATTTTGGGTAATCTAAGCACCTCTTAAAATATATGTATATATATATATATAAATAACATTTTTGTAAGCAAATACACATATATGCATATATATTTATATATAATTTTGCAAATGTTTGTATGTATTGTGAGAATTTTGATTTTTACCCATATAAAAAAATAATAAAAAAATAAATGAAATAAAAGAAATGAAAATAAGAAATTTATTTATCAAAATATATGTGATATAAAGATGTGTTATAAAATTAATTGTTTTTCCTGTTATTAAAAATGATTATAAATATATATAACATCTTCAGCTCAAGAGATAATATTAAAAAGAAGCAGCATTTATGAAAGCAAGTAAGAAGACACTGTTTATGTAATAGAAATAGATATTCTGTTATTTTAATTCTTATGTCTGGAACTGTTCTAAGCATGTTAAATGGTGCAATCACTTTGATTAAAAATTTAAAAATTTAAGGTGAAATAATTGAAACTTGGAAAAGTTTAAACAATACGTTTGTACTTCCCAAAATGTATTATGTGGATCACCTAATCTTATAGGTACCAGGAAAAAATTTATAAACAGTTTACTGTTTAATGAGTTTTGGACAAGTTCTGCTCAATATTGTCAAATAGATATTTTATTATTTTGCCTATGGAACATCTTAGCATCTTTATTTTGCTAATTCACATTATATATTTGTGGATACTGGCAAACTTTTTTAAACAAAATTCATCACATAGGGATTGGCTAAATAAATAGTAACCCTCATAATGACATACTGTGTAGTAGTTAAAGTGTTTATTTATACTAATATTATATACTAATATGTAGGTATGACCCTTACATTTTATTAAATTTCAATTTATGAAACAATATTTAAAGCATGAGTCTTTATTTAGAGATAAGTGAATAAATATTTGAATAGATATCTTATGCATACAATCACACACATACAGAGGAACAAAATCCATGTTGAACAAAGAAATTAATGTCTTGAATATAAATAACTTATTAATATATTATAAGGTTTAATGTACATATTAAGACTAGCTTTATCAAAGAAAGTGTAGATAATATCAAAATATAATATGTGTGCTTTCAGCTACTATTTGTATTCTCTATAAACAGAGTTACTGTCAGTAAAAGTTTACATTTTATTAAGTTATTTCCTAAATGGGATTTCATAATCTATGACATTGATGTTACTTGAGTAGACAATTTTTGTTTAAGTGAATTTTGAAGTAAAATTTCCAGCATTGTAAAAGTACCATTCAAATTAGGATAATATTTTTTCTATTATTTAATTATTTTTGCACATAACTTATAATTGTACTATCAATTACAGTCCATGGTTTAACTTAGAGATCATTGTTTGCTTTGTATAATTCCATGTATTTTTTTAAAATTATTCTTGTACCATACATGGAACCTAACATTTCTCCTTTTAACCATGTCAATCAAAAGGGGTGGTGATGCAAAGTACCAGAAAGCTGTTGGCTTTTATAAAGGGTATTTATCTGGGGTAAATCTTACAGTTACAAGGCCCTAAAGAGTCCAATGCAGGGTTAGATCCTTACCAAACTCTGTTGCCACATGTCGAAGTAAGATGGCAAGCAATGTCTGTGACGGTTCAGCTTTCTTCTTCTTCCCTCTTAAGGTTCCATGGGCTCAGCTTCTTCAGATCTCAGCTGTAGACTGGCATAGTATTCATCTCTCTTCCTGGGGCTCATTTCTTTCTGGGCTCAACTGCTCTACTCTTCCACAAGTCCAGCTGTAAACTATCAGGTGAATACCTAATATCTCTTCCCAGGGCCTCTGCCCTGTCTACAGAGCTATCTCTGTTCCTCTGTGCATCTTCTTCTGTGTGTCTACTTCTGTGTAATTGATTGAGCATCCATTTATATAGTTGACCAAGTGGGCAGGGATTCAACCCTGCATGCCCTAATGATGTGGTCGAATCAAAGCCCTAATCTTGATTTAATCCAGTAAATGTAAAACCTTTGAATTGAACACAATCAGAGTACCATGTACAGAGAAACAGACCAGTTTATAAACATAATCCATATCCCTTTTTGGAATTCATAAATAATATAAAACTGCCACAAACCACATTTGGAAATATATTTCAGCACTATTAATTTTATTCACAATGTTGAGCTACATATATGAATAAATAATTTCTATTATTAGAAAGAGCAATTTTTCCTTAAAATCATGGGTAGTAATAACATTGTTGAACACTGAAGGGAATTCATACAAGAGGAAAAGAAGGGAGAGCTTTCAGTAGCCAGTAGGCAATAGGTAATCTTCAACCCAAGTGTTTAAGCATTAAGTTAGACACAGGAGGCATCATTAATGAATGTAAGATAATTTGGTGATCACAGATAATGGAGTCTGTAAGTGAAAGAAAATAACAAAATTAACGATAGCCTAAAACTAAGATATTTTCAGTTTAAGACATCACATGCAATTTTGAAACACTTACCTTTGAGACACTTTTTTATAGTTAATGTTTAATGGTAGAATTTTGAAAAAAAAATTGAGATTGTCAGTTAGTTCCAAGTCTTCCTACAAGACTACTCATATAGTGTAAAACATGACATGAAGTAACTTATGTAATCAGCATTTCTAAAATTCTTTCTTAAAACATTAATCCCCTTTAAGAAATTTCATGGAAGGCATTATGGTCAAAATAATGTGAAAATTTCTGTATAATATACCACTATGTGTGATGTTTAACATAATAAAGATTAGCATATTAAAATTTTGGAACATCCTCTTCAGAAAAAATATTAGGCTTCTTTAACTCTTTCATAGTTGTATTTTCCTAAACAACCCTCTTTTTAAGGAATATCTATTACCTCATCATGGAACTCATCAGACTCCCTGCATGTACCATTCTTCTGAATAATGGGAAAAAACACAAGTATAAAAGTAAAATAATAACATTATGGTAGACTTGTGCTGAGAATTAAGAGAGCTAATTCACAAAAAGAATTTAAAGTGTTCCTAACCCATAGTTAGGCTAAATAAATATTAGCTAGTCTTACTAATATATATTTGATTATTACTATTATGATTATGTTGTGACAAATGAATGCATTCTAAAGGTAACTGTAATGATATGTAGACCCTGACATAAAACATAAAAATATAGAGAGTGATGGTGAATCAATTGTTCAAATGGCAGAGAACATATGTTTCTCACCCAAGAGTTCCTTAAAAATCCAATTAAACTAAAAATTTATTATAGGAAAATCACGGAGTAGCTAGCCACTATTGATCATAGCAGCATATTCACAATAGCAAAAAGGTGGAACAATCCAAGTGTTGATCAACAGATGAATAAATAAACATAGCAGGGAATAAAAATACATTGGAATAGTATTTACTAATAAAGTAGTGAAATTTTCATACATGCTACAACATGGATGAGCTTGAAAACATCATTTTGAGTAAAATAAGCCAGATGAAAAAAGGACAAATATTATATGATTTATCATATATGAAATACCTAGAATAAGCAAATTCAGAAAGCCAAAGTAGATTACAGGTTACCAGTGGCTGGGGATGAACTGGGAGTGATGGCTTATTGGTTGTAGTTTCTGTTTGAGGTGAGGAAAAAGTTTTGGTAATGGATGGTGGTGATAGTAGCACAATATTATAAATATAACTGCTGTCTTTGAATTGTACATATGAAACAAGTTAAAATGGAAAATTTTGTGTAGTATATATGTTACCAAAATAAAATATTTTTAAAAAAATCACAGAATAGAAAAACCCAAAAATTATAAACATTAAGAAGGCAAATAAGATTACAATATCAACTTCCATATTTACTTCAAGTATGCTTATAAAGTCTTCTAATAAAAGATAGACACTACATTGCTTCTCCCAACAAGAGATGAAAAGAATGAGACAACAGACTCATGTCCATCATAAAATAATTTAAAAGGGGTTAATTTGTATGCATCTATGAAAATTACAGAACATTAAAATAATAATAGCATTTATAACTACATAATTTATTTGGCAAATTTCAAACAAATCATTTATCATTGTCATTCCTAATGTGGCTCATATATTATGACACATTTTTGATAATGTTGCTTTTAAATTGCTAAAAATATGGAAAAATACTAACATACTGAAAACAAGAATTGCTATGCTAACTTTGCTTTATATACTTTTGCATTGTCTTATTAAAAAAAGAGAGACACATACTTGGAAAAAGCCCAAAGTAATTTTGATATATATTAATTGTAGGTTAAACTTATAACAACATTAAGACAGAAAATCATATTGTTAAGCATGGAAGAAAGTTTAAATTATCAAGAAAATTTAAAGCAAAAATAAAAACTGTTCTAGAAAGATATGTAAAATGTATCAATTAAAATATATGAAACTTACGAAATTCAGTTTAGCCATTAAGCTTCTTATGACTAAAGTATGTTAATGTCCTTGCCTGTAAATTCTAACAAACATGTCAATTCAGGATCTGTTTCAATTTATTGACTTATTTCCTAACTATGGTATTATTTTCCTGTTTCTTTACATGCCTAGTAATTAATTTTTATTGGATACTAGGCATTCTAAAATTTACCTTGTTGAGTGTTGGATGTCCTCATAAACATGAATGCATACATTTATCAGCTAAATAATCCAAGAGTACCCTCTGCAGATATCCAGAGTTCTCTCTGTGCAGTTATCAGCTCTCTAATAATTTGTCCTGTGAATTCAGCCATGTTGATATCTGCAGACTCTAAACTCCATATCCTGCACCTTCTTTTCCTCTCTTATCACCATAGACTGAAAAGTCTGAATATATTAGACTGGGGCAATCCTAGGACTCATCTAATTTGTCCCTCATCTCAAGCATTGTGGCCTTTCTTTGCCAGATGTCCAATGCCTTACAAACCACTTTTTTTTTTTTTTCATTATATACTGTCTCTCTTTTTTATTGTTTCAGGAGAGTAAATCCAACTCCTGTTATTTCATCCTTGGTAGTAATGGAATTTTTCTGTAATGTAGATTTAATTCTATCAAATACCATTTTTCCACAAGACAAGATTTTTATATGATGTGTTTCTCTTTTTAAATTCATAAAGAAATAAATTATAGTAATATACATTTATACTGTTTAATTGTTTAACAACATTTATATTCTAGGAATAAGTGATTACTCAGTTACTAGAATTATTTTTAAAATATTTTATTTAGATTGAAAAATGCATCCTCCAGTTCCCAAGAAAGCCCATGGAAACTGAGTGTTACCTTATATAGCCAAAGGGATTTTGCAGATGTCTTTAAGTTAAAAATCTTGAGAAAGGGAGATTATTCTGGACTATCTAGAGGGATTTAATGTAATCACAAGGTCCTTTTAAGATAGAGGGAATAGAACAGAAGAGTACGTGTGATGACAGAAGCAGAAATTGAAATGCTGCAGTATGAAGATGGAGCAACGGGCCACAGAAAAGGAAAGCAAGCAGACAGAGCCATCACAGAAGGAACCAGCCATGCAGGCACTTTGACTTTACTTAGTAAAACTCTTTTGCACTTTTGATTGACACACCTTTAAGAGAATATATTTGCAATGTTTTAAGTCACCAAGTTGAAATTTGTTTCAGCAGCAATAGGAAACTAATACCCTTTATAAACAGAATTTCATCTTATTTTCATTCTGGAACAAAATAAATAATGATAAATTTATTTGTTTCAAGATTTTTTGGTTATGCCCATAACTCAACAGGACCTATAAGACATTTTGAATATAGCCTAAGCATTTATTGACATTTTCATAAATATTGTAAAATTTTTCCATTTCTTTCCTGGTCTATCCCCAAATCCCAAAATGGATTTCTTATATTCACCTTACTTTCATATAGCTGGTAAATATATTTCTTTTGGATATGCTTCTTGTACTAACCTACCATTTAGTACAGAAAACTAAAATTAATAATCCTTATCGGCGCAGTCATAACATACTTATAAAATGAGATCACTGCATATCACGTTTTCATTATGAATGTTTGGAAACCAACTGTGGTAGATTGAATTATGGACCTCAATTTAGATGTGTTCTTAATCTTAATCTCCATTCTTGTGAGTATGAACCCAATATAAGTAGGATCTCTTAATGATGCTAGTTTTAGTTATGGGGTGGCCCAACTGAATGCGGGTGCCCCTTAATCTAGATTACTGGAGTACTTTATAAACAGAAAACATTCAGACAGAGTCAGAGAAAGCCATGTGGACGAGCTGGTAGCCAGAAGTCAATGGAACCCAGAGGAGAAAGGAAAAGGCATGGCCACAAGACATGAGTAGGATTCAAGTGGAAGAATCCCAAAGGTTGTGGTAAGCCAGCATTAGAATGTTACAGACTTTGCTGAGAAAACATTGCTTGGCTGATGTCTTGATTTTGGACTTCTTCTAGCCTCAAACCATGAACCAATAAATCCCCCTTGATTAAACCAACTCATTGTGATATTTGTCATAGCAGCCTGGTAATCTAAAACACTGATCGTCAATTTAGTAGACTTTCTCTCTTCTCTGAATTAAACAATATTTCCCATCTCATTATGATAGAGATTGCATAAATCATGCTTATCATACTGAATACGAAAACCTAAATTCCAAGTACAATGTGGATATTCTGACTTAATGTGTATTTAAGCATTAGGGCCAGACAGTCTATCATAGGAGACAAACACAAACTCAAACAATTTGCTCAGAGACATGGGAACATCTGTATTGTGATTTCCTTATTTAATTCAGTATCTTATCCTGATTATAGACAGATATTTAGCAGCGGTGCTGAACCAAAAACCAGGAACAAGCAGTTCCAGCTTCTTATGAGGATAAAAACTCTAATGGGCAGAGCCCCTTCGTTTGTGGTGTTTAAATTCTCAGCTCTCAAGCAGCATGGGTCTCTCCTCTCAGATGGGAAGTGAGATGTATAAAGATGCCAGAAAAACACCCCTGACCTGACCAGTGGCATGCCCAGGTACCAGTCAAGATGGGATGTCTTCTGTTCTTTCGGACCTTTTGTTCTGTATTAGTAATAAAGTGGTCATTTGCTGAAAGTTTCTGTATGCCTGAGTCTGTGTCCCATGATGCATCATAGAGTAACTTGCTCCTCAGTGGCTTCAGGTAAAATTTTTAAGCTCCATTATTCATTTCAAAACTATAATACTGTATAAAATAAGCACAGATATCTTTTAAAATACAATTAAAAAAAGCTTTGGAATTAAAAAAAAATAGCAGCTAGCTTCCTAATATTTTTAGTTTTCTACAATATTTACTTTATTCAATTAATATATATTTTTAATGTAATTCAAAATGTATCAAAACATTTATTTGATTCAAATTCAGTAGATGAAAATTTTCAGATATCTTCAATAGTAATGCAGTGGATTATCTATATGCCTTTATGACTGCTTCTACCACTTAAAAAATATAACACTCTGGTAATTCATTTTCACATAAAACAAAATGAAAATTAAATGCTGAATTACCACTTGGACTAATTGATGTGACCCCTCTGTGGCAATACTCTATGTGAATTTCCCACTCTTACTGGATTAATCTCAGACTCATTTCTGAATGCCTCTCAGTCAAAGGAGTGAGATTTGACAGTTTTTTCCATTGCATTCTTAGGCTCTAGATTTTCCTTATTTCCTTCCCTACTGCTGTTTCTTTCCTGAAGCATCCAGAGAACAGGGACTTTATATGTTTTGTGGTTTGTGGGATATTTCATGTTTATTAATAGCAACAATAAGATTTATGCAAATGCTTTAGTCTGCTATGTTGCTGGAATGCAATATATTAGAAATGGGTTGGCTTTTAAAATAGGGATTATCAATGTATAAGCTTACATTTCTGAGGCTGTGAAAATGTCTAAATCAAGGTTTCATCAAACTATGCTTTTCTCCTCAAAAACCTGCTGCTGGTGATCCTAGACTCCTCTGTCATAAGGCAAGGCAGATGGCAACATCTGCTGGTCTCTCATTTCTTTTGGTTTTGTTGCTTCAGCTTCTGAATTCCTCTGGTTTTCTCTCTGCTTCTGTGGATTTCTCTCTCTGCCTCTGTGTGTGTTTTCTCCATATTCATCCCATTTATAAAGGTCTAAAGTAGAGAATTAAGATCCACCTTGGGTCATGCCTTACTGAAGTAACCTAATCAAAGGCCTTTAACTGAAGTAACAGAACCAAAAGGTCCCTCCCACCCCCATAGGTTCACACTCACAGGAATGGTTTAGCTCTAAGGGCATGATTTTTTGGGGGTCCATAAAAACTTCAAACTACCACAGCAATCCTTCTGATGTACATTTAAGGGTCATATTTTACACATAAAGCAATTAGAATCTCATCTACACATTTACCTTCCAGTCCTTGTCAGGAATATTTTTAATGTCTTTGTGAGGCTGTGCTTGTGTGTGTGTACTTGTATGGGTGCATTAATTTTGTCTATTCAGTTTTCCTATAGAATTGGTACTTCACCATAATGTCCTTAGCAGCAAAAAATGGATTGCCATGAAGGATTTAGACAAGTTCATTTATGCAAAGAGACCAAAGTTAGATAAAACATAATATAGAATTAAAATTGTGAAATGAATTTAAACCTCTTTTATGTTGTGCTAATTTATGAGTGTACATCCCGTCATTATCATCATTATCATCACCATCGTTTAAATTTTCTGATCACAGATTAAGTCCTGGCTTCCCTTGATTACATAACATCTGCAAAGATGATATTATAAGAAATACTTTTGGCATTTAAGTGGCTGTAAAGAAATAAACATTCTTATACTCCTGAAAATAGCATCTAATCAAAATATTTGCAGAAAATATAAAAATATAAACATGGACATACACAAATTCCTATTCCCCATCTCATGAAACACACAAACCCACTCATTCTGTCTTTATTTTTCTCTCTT
The DNA here is from genome assembly GCA_026826555.1 of Tolypeutes matacus. Taxonomy (NCBI): domain Eukaryota; kingdom Metazoa; phylum Chordata; class Mammalia; order Cingulata; family Chlamyphoridae; genus Tolypeutes; species Tolypeutes matacus. The sequence continues at coordinate 9,317,419 of JAKSZT010054458.1, forward strand.
TTTCTATTCTACATGCATAGACACATGCATACAATATATACTCACATGTATGCATATATCCCATATTCTACACTAGGACAAAAAGAAGTGAGAAGTAACTACAAAAGATCATATACCAACATCACTTTTATTTTGAATAGACATTCATCAACTTATTCCATGGAGTTTAAATAGCATTATTATAGACATAAATATTTTGGAATAGATCATTTTCTAAAAAGAAATTAGTCTTTTTGGTTTGCCTACCTATAGAGACAAATACAAAAGTTTCTGTATATTACCAATTCTATATGTAATCTCATAAAAAATGAGAAAAATAGCCCCACAAAAATAAATAATCTGGTATGTGAATTTATCTCTATAAAATTGCTATTAAAAAAGAATAAAAAAGAAAAATAAATATCCATTAGACTATGTTAAGACAAAGTTTACCTTATTCTTGTTTTATAAGTCTATGAACACAAAAACCATTAATTTATTGGTAGTTGCTGTGATAGTATACGTGTTCTCAATAAAATTGTGTTGCATGTCCTAAAAAACTTACTTCCGTATCTTAGGGAAGTCATAGACATTGGCCAGACCTCACCTACCCCCAACTCTTTCTCTGGGAAAGTCACATTCACACTAAACAACCATCTTCTGCCTTCAGCTATCCCCTCCTCCATTTTTAATGTGTGCCATTCACAGGTGGCAGAAATGTTAAGACTAATGAAAAAGCCCTGCTAGACCTTAGACCCTGAAACTGGGCACAAGTAGCTCCAAATGTTAATGCTCAGTGACAGGAATTCTCAGTGACAGGGCCCTCTCTCCTCAAGGTGGATAAGATCCACACTCAAACAGTATAGCTCTGTCTCTTTCTGCCAAGTGTGGTGTGCAGAAATGCCAGCTATGACCCCAAACCAGAGCAATTTTGGGCTATCTGGGGACTACAGCCTTAATGAGATGTCTTTCCCTGCTCTTGTAGGCTACTTGTGCAATACATGTAGCAAAGAAGTTATTTGTCTTTTTGGACTCATGCTTTGCATGTAATAAAGAAGTCATTTGCTGTAAGGTTTTGTTGTGTGCATGAGCCTGTGTTCCCATGACACACTGTTGTAGCAACTTGCTCCATACCATCTCAACACTATAAATTGAGTAGCTAATACATTCATGTGAAAAGAGACATCATAATCAATATTTTCTTTTGATCTGAGTATTTTAGTTTCTTAGAATTTTGCAGTGTGAGTCATCTAGAAGACAAATAAGAATATTTTTTAAAGATGTAAAGAAGTATTTTTATATGACTTACTTCAGTTTAATTTCCATTTAGAAAACAATACAAAGAAAGTTTTGGTAGAATTATTTTCTAATCAACAAGATTTTCATTAAACAGTCCTAATTCAAGGGTCTGAAGTTGTATCTAAAGGCATATTTGGAAATTTCCAAGGGAACATGAAACGACCAAAATATTAAAACTATGTGTGCTAGTTTGCCTTTATTTTTCCTAAGAAAATCAGATTTAAATAAACTGAGGAACAGTAATATTTTAAATAAACAACACACTTCCTAATTTAGATTGTTGCAAAATGAAGTAATACATCAGTTATATTCCAATAAACTATAATTCCATTTTATTCTTTGTTTTTCAGTTTAAATTTCTTTAACACTCAGTGCAGCGTATATATTACTTTAATTAACTGTGATAAAAAAATGACTAAAAGCCTCTGAATTTTTTCCTATGGTCAAATTTTATAGAAACATACTATATTAATAACCATAATTTTCTAAACATAAGTAAAGAGAAATAACAATAAAACATATTTTTGATATATTCATTTTCTCTGTGGAAAAAGAAAGATGCAAAGTTTATTAAATAAGGTGACAAAAATGTTTCATAGCATCTGATTCCCTTCCCTCTTCATGGTTTGGGTTGTATATTACATTCCCAAATAAGTTCCCAGTGTACAAGACTCAACCCTAACTAGTTGGCCGTAGTGGTAAGACTGACAGGATGGCCTATTCACCCCCCAAATTTAAATATTCTTTCTAACTGTCTGTGTTAGGACCAGTTTCAACAACTGATACCTCATGTACCCAGAATCTTACTTGATCACTTGAATTTGAAAGCCAACCCCAGCACTTTCTCTAAATTTGTTAGTTTTTTTTTTTTTTTGGTACTTTCCATTTTTTTCAGTGAAAATTTGCCATTTCCTGCTACAGAATTTCATCTAGGTAACAGTAGAGTATCCCTTTTTATCTTAGAAAAAGTTATTGGGTAGCTGTTAGTCCTTTTTTCCAAGAAGATCCATGGAATCCTTACAGAAATAGTCCACACTACAAGATTCCAACCATGACATGTCTAAAAATGTACCTTGGTAATTCTATCTATCTTTACTTTTTCCCTTCTTTATGACTTGTTTGTCTTATCTCAGATTTCCCAGGTTGTGCCCTAAAAGTTTACTTAATAACTCTTTTTATTACTAAAATGTTAGAGAAAATAAACCTAACCCTTGCTATGTATTGTTTTTATCCAATTCCCTCTTCCAATTTCTTCAAGTAAATTTGATTGTTAAATACAATTTTTTCATCCCATCCATTCAGATATAGAACACCTCAATCTGTAGAATAGCATGACTGATTTCATATTTCCAACATCTAGTTACACAATTTGCCACCTTCAGAGTAATAAATTAATTCTTAATTCTTCAACAAAAAGAGGAATTTTAAATCTGTGTGCCAGATATAAATAAGAAACAGCCATCAGGTTCTGCCACTTTATTCAAAGCAAACTTTATAAATAGATGGCCCAGATGAATGAAGTTATACTTTTGTCAAAACCCATAGAGTTATACAAGAAGAAGAGAGAAATTTGATGTAAACAATTGACTGTATTTAATAATAAAGTATCAATATTTGTTCAACAATCTCAACAAATATACCACATCAGTGCAAGATGTTAATAATAGGAGAAACTCTATGTGTGAGGGAAGCGGGAGTATATGAGAAATCTATGTACTTTCTGTACATTTTCTTTCTTGTAAACTTAGAACTGCTCTAAAAGATAGATGAAAATTGAGTGTTTCTATTGAAAGCATTAATTTAAGCAATATTGTTAATGTCTTCCAAATTTCCTTGTTTTAGTTACTTTCTGTTTTTTTATAGTTAACCTCCAATGCTACTTGTTCTGATAGTCTATCTTTTTTTAAATGCTAATTGTTTCTATACCAAATTCTAATCTATGGAACAGAGCTACATTATCATTTTTCTTTCTCAAATTATTTTTGAGTATATCTCTTTTTTCATAATGTTAAGGCAATTTTGAATTTGAATCCAATTTCCAGGACATCATCCAGTTGTTGTCTTTGGGAAATGTTTAGCATAAGTAAAATATATAGTATTTTATTATTTTAGCCATGTTACTAGTACCTGAACTCTCACCAAGTAGCTGAGAACATTCACAATACAGATAGCTAAGATAAATAAAAGTATGCCTTGCAGTTACTTAGTATTTTTATTAACTTCAGAAAGTAATAGCAAAAATAGGAGGCATATATTAAACATCTCAAGTTAAACTTTAAAGTATACAATTTTACGGTCATATATGTTACAGAAACTTCTTCTAGAAGAGGTATTGATGTCCCCCCACCCCCCAGGGTATAATCTTCTTAATAACATCTGAGATAAAGTATTATCAGTAGCTTATTGAAATTTCTGAGAATTCCATTTATCCCATGAGTGCTCTCTCTGCTTCTATTTGTTTTAAACATCCTGTTCTAAAGAGGTCAACTTACTTAAAATTTACATATCAGATAAAAGCACCTAGAATCTTCAGTATCAGGAAAAGGAAACTAAATTTTTATCTTTTGTTTAAATTATTTTGCTCATCATTTCATCCACAGCAGTATTATCTGTGGAGTACATACTCATCAACTGCTATTAATAGAATACATTTGTAGATGATGAAAATGCAGAATCATTAGCTGTATTTCAAAGCAATTAATTGGAAAGTCAAAACAACCAATGTAAGTGCATTATGTAATCATCTAGTCATTGAGAGCTAATCTGTATTGAGAAATGACATCAGATCCTTAGTAAGAAATTGAATCAAAAGAAAGAAGTATGGATTGACAAAAATTCATGTTCATTCGCACTTTGCAATGCAGCTTGTTTATTAAAGAGGTCTTTTACTAACTCTCATTAAATATTAAATTAACTGGAGAGATTTTCAATAGAATTGTCTATACAATGACTAAGGATGCTAGAGAAAATTATCAGTTAGCTGATATTATAATCCAAAAATGAAAAATCTAAAGTGTCATTGGGGGTGCCATGAACAGTGGGATTGTCAGATAATACCTGCTGACTTGAAAATAATGCAATGAAATGACATCAATCTTTCACTAAATCAAGGGAGCTCCAAATATGGGGTAATTATTGTCACTGAAGAAAAACTACTGAAACCTACTGATTGCGAAGCCTGGGTCGGTTTTGCTTACATTGGCAAAACATTCCTCTACGTGGCAGTCTGGTTTTCTTTTTCACTTTTAGTCACTACCCCTAAATTATTATTTCTCTTAAAATTGTAAATTAAAAATAATTGGAACATGAAAAAAATAATTGGACAACTGTCAATTGTGTCAGTCAATATTATCCAGAGAAACAGAACCAAAATTATATATAAATATGAAGATACTTATTTTAAGGAATTGGCTCACACATTTGTGGGTCCTAGCAAGTGCAAATTCTGTACAACAGGTTTAGGTTGGAAATTGTGATAAAGTTGATGTTGAAATCTTGAGTCCAAATTCCTTAGGGGAGACTGGCAGGATAGAAATTTTGGTCAGATTTGATGTTGAAGTCTTAAGGCAGAAATTCTTCTGATCTCTGTCACTCTCAGATCTTGCTGTTAAGACCGTCAAGTAATTGGCTAAGGCCCACCCACCTTATGAAAGGCAATCTCCTTTATTTAAGGTGAACTGATTGCATACTAGTATATACTACTCTTATCTACAATTGACCTCCACAAAAAAATAGCCCCATATTTGACAAAACAACTGGAAACCAAAACCCACCCCAGGGGACACATAAAATTAACCATCACACTCTAATTTCGTCAAAAGAGCAAACTAGAAGGATTTCATGAGTATTGATGATTTCACTGATATTTATTTATCCATCCTGCATCTAAGTCACACCATACAAGTTAGTTTCTGAAACCATCTACATTCTTACCTTACAGTAAATTTCCATACTTCTTTCTTATTATCAGCTCAGTTAGGTATTGTTGAAAATTAATAATTGTTAGAGCATGTATACTGATAAATTTGACCCTATGACCAATGAGGCATTTGGGAAAATATTTCAAATTCTGGTTCTAGATTTTCTTCCTTTCAAAATATCACCTTTATATGGATTAAAATAGGCAAATAGAAAAATATACAATACAGCACAGCAGATCCATCTGGTTTATAATTCAAGATATAAAACTAATAGTGGATTTCTTGGAGAATTAACTAAAAATTGAAAAAAAAAAAAACTCACAGTTCAAAAAGACCTAATAACAAAAACAAAAACAAAAAGACCTAATTTTTACCTCTTTAACATTAATTACCATTAACAATTCTTCTACGCATTTTTTAAAAATTCAATAGAATGCCAATACGATGTTTTCAATATTTTATTACTCTTTCCTTTTCTCTGATATTTATTCCCTTTGTAGATAAAAGAAGTATTTTAATTAAGATCCAATGGGAATAAATTAGCATTCGTTGGTGTTCAATAAATGTGGTTTTAATTATAACAACTTCCTGTTTGTTTCAAAGATTCAGAAAAAAAAATCAGAGACAAAATATTTCCCAACATTTCATATCTAATGATATATTGCCTAAACTTCATTTTGACAAGTACATGTGTATTTTCAAATTATAAAATCCTCATTTTCCTTCTAGATGGGGAGAAAACTAAAGATATTATAGAAGACCACTCCTTGGACTAGGGAGCATGTTTCCCTACCTAAGCATCGGCAGAACTGCTTTGAAATACTCTGTTTCATGAAAAGGTCCAGGAATCAGTCCATCAGCATCCTAAGCAGTCTATGGTTGAGAAAACCAAAGCCAGCAACGTATTCCCTGACTTTTGTTTCATTAACTTTATTTTTCTTCATTTTTCAATTTCCTTTTTCTTAAAAGTTTGTATTTTTAAAAAAAAACTATATTTAGATTACATAAATGTTACATAAAAAATATAGGTTATTCCCATATCCCCTGCTCCTCACACTGCCCACATTTACCCACATTAACAACATCCTTCATCAATGTGGTACATTCATTGCAATTGATGAACACATTTTGGAACATTGCCACTAAGCATGGATTATAGTTTATATTGTAGTTTACACTCTCTCCCACAAAATTCTGTAGGTTATGGCAAGATATATAATGGCCTGTGTCTGTCGTTGTGATATCATTCAGAACAATTCCCAAGTTCTGAAAATGCCCCCCGTATTATACCGTTTTCCCTCTCCCTGATCTCAGAAACTCCAGTGGCCACTTTGTCTCTGCATGTTATCTGAACATTAGGATAAGGGAAACTCTTTACTCAGGTACCACACAAAGAGGAATGAAATTGCAGTGAAAGTAAAGTAAGTAAAGGGTCCAGGTATACAAAAGTGAATCTATGCACTTCTAGAAATTTTAGAATAGCTCACAGTCTGGTTTTCTTCACGGTTTTAAAAGGCAGAATTGAGGTTAACATCTACTGAAAAATATCAGCATTTTTTGAAAATATGCTTCCTAATATGTCAAGTTGCATTTTCATATAAATTATCTTGGAACACTTCTACGGAGAAAGGTATGCTATACATATTCTGTTTAAAAACACATGAAAATATCTTGAATTTTATCTCACATATTTCATTTAATTCTAATTATTCTACATTGTCTGACTCAAATATCATTCAGTTGGGCACCTTTGATTTTTTTGAAAATGAGAGGAAACTGAAAACCATTTAAGTGATATTACCTTGCACTTTCAATAAACCATGACATATTAAATTGAACATAATTTTGTTCTCAACCAATTACATGATAAGTATATCTAAAATATAGGCCCAGTGTATCTATCTGTAGATATAATGGGAAAATAATTTAACTTTAAATGTATAAAGCCACAAAAGAAACAAAGACATAAGATTGACTTAATTTATCAATGGTCTGTGTTTCTAACTATATCATGAATTGATTGATTGAGCCTTAGGATGTATTTTGACACAGAAAATCATTATACATGGTTGCTAGGTTTTCCAATTAAGTAATAAAATTTGTAAATAAAATTTGTATTAGAAGAAAATAAATTAAGTGATAATTTAAATTAAAAAGATTAACTAGAGATAAATAAGCAGTTAAAATCAATTTTGTTAAATATTCTAAAGAGGATATTATTCTTAAAGACTTCTAGAGATTGATGATACTTTACATAATATTAAATTGAACTTCAAAATTCATTCAGTTTGTTAAAATGACAGTCTAACTCTAGAACCATCCCAAACTTGTTTATCATGATCAGTGTAATTTTAAACATAATGTATAGATACATATTTATTTTTTCTTATAGAAAGAAGAAATCTTATGGAATATATGTTTTCACCCATGACATGATGTTGTCTGAGGAAGAATTTACAGCCAAGGAAAATCTGATTTCTGTTTAGAAAAATAAATGTAAGAGATTGTGAGAGTTAATCTGACCCAAACCAGGAAAGGACCATTTGCAGCCAGCTCCTTGAACATTTTTATGTTAATTTATTAAACTGCCATAAACCAGTGCTATAAAATATCAAGAATAGATTACTCTCCAGGTCATTGGACTTACCCAGGAAACTAAAAAATTGATCATGATGAACAACCCCCACCCCAAAAAACAAAGACTACCTACTACTGCAAGCAAAAGAGTTTCTTCCATCTGCCCCTAAGCTTCCTCACAATCTAAAGCAGAGTGGGCATCACCATCTCAAAATCCTCAAGACTGAGGAATAAGGGTGGAATGAAACTATGGACCAAAGTAAAATTATTATTTTTGTAGTAATGGAAGAAATTATAACCTTTATATAAAGATAATATTACCAGAAGTTCTGAAGGGAGAGGGAGGGAGGAATGGGTGGAATATGAGTCATCTCTGGGGCTTTGGAGTTGTTCTGCGTGCTATTGTCAGAACCTATAAAAGTATGTGGTACAAAAGGTCAACCATAATGCAAACCACTGACCATGGTTAGTAGCGATGCTTTAATGTTTTTCTATCAATTGTAACAAAGGTACCATACTCATGTAAAAGGTTATTAATAGGGGAAGATCTGTGGAGAAGGAAGGGAGTGAGGGGTATGGAAATCCCCTGCATTTTCTATGTGACTTTTCTGTAATCTTAAGCTTCTCAAAAGTAAAGTGAAAAAAAAAAAAAAAAAAAAAAAAGGGGGGAAAAAAAAAAAAAAATTTAAAAATAAAAAAAAATAAAAAAAATTTATGGTGTGAAGACGAAAGCCACAATGCAAAAAATATTTTTTATTTTTATATTTTAATATTGCTATTTTTGTTGGCTTTGTTTTTGTGGAGGTTTTGGATTGCAGAGAAGTCATAATTTTGGAGGGAGGACCAATGGTGCAGGGTGTCAGTGGTGGAAGAATATATGGGGTGCACTGGCATTTTTGTAACATTGGAATAATTCTGCATAATATTGCAATGATGCATACAAGCCATTATGCATTTTGCCAAAACCTATAAAATTATGCAGTGTTAAGTATAAACCACAGCATAAAAACTATAAACCATGGTTAGTAGCAATGCTTCAATTGTAACAAATTGTAACAAATATACCACACTAATGAAAGATGTTGTTAATGGGAGAAAGTGTGGGAAGGGAAGGGGTGGGATATATAGGAATCCCTTGTAAGTTTGATGTAACATTTATGTAATCTAAATATCTTTTAAAAATAAAGAAGGAAGGAAGGAAGGAAGGAAGGAAGGAAGGAAGGAAGGAGGGAGGGAAGGAGGGAGGGAGGAAGGAAGGAAGAACTGATTTTGATTTGGCAACGTCCATAGTCAGGGGAGACTGTGGATCTCCTAAACACATTCATTCATGAATTACAATCTCAGTCAACTGTGTTTGGATTGGGTTGTTCCTAAAAAGATTATGAGAGGCATTTCAATTGTAATCATGGATTCCCTATCAAACATGAAGAGTGTGTAGTAAGGAATTTGTACTTACCCAAAAAGAATCTCACAGTTTTTGCTAATGAGATGACTCAGAGAGGGGCTGACCATGGGAGGGCAATTCAGTTCAACTTCAAGGGCAATTAATCAATTAATTGTGTCTATGTAATGAAGCCTCAATAAAACTCTGGATACAGAGTCCAGGTAAGCTTTTTGAGATGGCAACATTCCTTATGTGTCGCCACGCATAGACACCAGGAGGATAATACATCTTGAGTACAGTAGAAGATTTTTGTTTGGAACTCTCCCAGACTTTGCCTTATATATATGATTTTAATATATCCTTAACCTGTAACAAACATAACCCAGGAGTATAATAAGTTTCAGTGCGTTTTGTGTGACTTTTTAGCAAATTATAGAATCTGAGGTCATTTTTTGAAACTTCTGAACTTGTACTTGGTGTCACATGTGAGGATGGTCTTGGGTGGACTCTTTCCTGTAACTTTGTAGTTGGACCCTAATTCCTTGCAATTAAGGCCAGACTTCTTTGGCAGATATGACAGTCTGGAGGATTGCACCATGAACCTTGCAGTTTGGCTAAATACAGGTAGAGGATAAATCAGAATATGATGTAAGAGGTCGATTCTGAGCCTGGTGTTGGAAGCATCTAATTTAATGACTTGCATGATAAGATATGGTGAATTTTTAATGTTATAGATGACAATCATTTGGAATGGAATCACCCTGAGGGAGTAGATTACAGTTATAAAGTAGCCTTGATCATTTGAATAATAAAAGAGGTAATTCCTTCCCTAAAATTTTTATATATATGTATTGTTCTTTATTTTAATTTATCATTTAAATGTTTTATGACTAAGTGAAAATTAACAAAATCAATTAGAATCAAACAATTATAACAGGGGAGGTGAACTTTAATTTTGTGAACTACCAGAAGTACTACATTCATAATTATTTTCCTTTTTATGTAATAAGTTTTATATGGGTAATCTTAAATGAAAGAGCTATCATCCAAGTATATTTCACCTTATGGTAGTTCATTTCTAAATCAGAGTTTGTATACACCATTATTAGTGCATTTATCACATTGCATTGTGATAATTTCTCTTTACCATTTGTCAGCAGATTGTAGACATATAGATAATATTCGGGGAAAGTCTTGGCTCTGTGAATTAAATCACTGGTTAGAATCGTTCATTCATTATAGAAAAGATTTAAAGAAAATATGAGCTTCCCTCCTAGTGTTTTGAATTAATTTGGCTTCATCTTCTCCTGCCTTCCTTTATACCACAGAATTCCTGAAACATGGCCAAGAGCAGCAACTGCCAACTGTGCCAACCAGCCACCAGCCAGGAAGAATGGCGAGCTGTGGCAATCTTAGTTATTCCTGGCAACCCACTCTACTTCTCAAAGCATAGATAAGCATTGCCATTATGTAATATGAAGACTTTAAGGCCCTTTCCTTTAAAACTAGGTGAGGTAAAATAAGACTATAGTAGCTGCTTATTTTGAAACTTTAGAAAGCACTACCTTACTTTCTATCAGTGATGTGTAAATGGTGACTTTCTTACAGGACAGGAAAAAGACAAAATATTACTGTGCAATTTATTTTGTTCTTCCCTCAAAATTAGGCAAAATCTGCTTTTAGTGTTTCACTATATTCTTAAAATACTGACCTTTTGCAGTTGGTTATACTGTGATAGAGTTTTTGACTTATTAATAATTATTAGAATAAAGTGATAAATTCAGGGAAATATGCATTTTTATTAAAAAATATCTAAATATTTAATGTTATTTTTTCATGGCAGATATCTGATATTTTGTCATTGGTAAACACAATACTTTTAATTAAAATACTTTTAATTAATGATTCTTTTTGAGTTAATGAGATCAGCTTATCATTCCCCTCATAAAAAATAGTTAAATACTTTATATCTTGGAAAAATATAATGGTATTTCTGCAAGTTCATTAGGAGAGCTTACTAGCAAATTGGTCTTGTCATTCCAAAATGGAATGCTTACTAGCAAAGTTGAACTTGCCATTACAAAAGTCAGTCAAAGAATCTGAGTAAAGTAGCAACTCTCTATCTGTTGCTTATATTTTTTTGTTTGCTTTTGTTTGTACTTTCTATCAAAGATTACCCATTTTCCTCTTCCTTTCTCAGGAAATATGAATTACCTGAATAAGATGCCCCAGGAATCAATTATTTTATCCAGGTGTCAATGTTTATACCTTTGATACAGATTCCTTTGAAAGTTTCTCAGTCTGTTTGTTTCTTAAATTAAGCAGGATAACCTAGGCTATGCTACAGTAACACATAAATGCTGAAGTAAAGACTCAACACAATACGGGTTTATTTCTCAGTCAGGTTACAGTTTGATTGGGTTCTTCTGGTCTTCTCTCCTCCAACTTTACACCAGGTCTGCCTCCATTGTGTTGTTACAACACTTTGTATTTGTGACTTAAGAAAACAAAAGTAAGGCAGCCTAAGAAAAGGGAAGGACCAGATTCGACCATTATATAAGATATTTAAAGGGCCAGGCCTAAAAGTCACTTAAATGATTTTTTTCATCTTACCTTGTCTACAGTTCGACTAAATGTCCTAATTGCAAGGGGAATTTGGAAATAAAACCTTTCTATGTGTGAACACAGGTAATATTAATAGTGTAGTAAAAATATGACATTGTCATTTTTATATCTCCTTAGAAGTAAACTTATTTGAGAGGCTGAGAAAAGCTAACTTTTCAACATTTTTGTGTTTACGTGATTATCTTTAGAATAGCTTACATTATCCCTGAAAACTATGTAAAATTATTACTTACATTTAAAAAAATGCTATGATGATATTCTACAATCTTTGTTACCTCCAATTTCTAAATTGTATATGACACATTTTAAATTTTCATGTATATTTTACTCTGTATGATTTTGCAAAAAATTAAAACATTTTCTTTAATGAAACAATCAATAGGAATATATTATAGCAATTCTCAGAGACAATGTTAGAATGAAAGTATATGTAAATAATTTAATGTTTTTTGACTTTTATAAAAGAATACCAAACTGGTGTCATTTAATAGTAAATAGATTAAAGGCAAGCTTTTTTTTTTTAAGATTTTTTATTTTATCCATTTTAACCCCCCTTCCCCGCCTCCCACATTTGTTGTTTTGTGTTCATTCACTGGACAATTCTCTTTGTCTGTTTCCTGCCCTCTCTTTTCATCCTTCTCCTCCTCTTCACTGGGATTTGATCCTGGGGACCTCTGATGTGGGAGAGAGGTGTTCTACCACCTGTGCCACCTCAGGTCCTGGTTTTTTCAGCATGTCTCATCTTGGCTCTCCCTTGTGTCCCTCTCCTGTTACATCATCATCTTGCTGCATGGCTCGGCAAGGCTTGGCATGCCCGTGTGCTGGGCCTGGAAGCACACGCACCTTCTATATTTTTCTTTATTTTACTGGGAAGTCCCAGGGATCGAACCCAGTTCCCTCCATGTGGCAGACAGATGCCCAACCATTTGAGCCATATCTGCCCCCCAAGGCAAGTTTTTAAAGAGTAAGAAATACTCTTTTGTATAGGAAATATTCCAGGTGTTTTCATTAGCATGTTTTTTAAAGGGTAAATTTTTCATAAAGTAATGTTGCAAATGTTACACTATATCTCTGAGAAATACAGTAAAATAATTATGTATGATGTGGTAATTTTAACAGTCCTTTGCAAAAAACATTTGTAGCACCAAATACTCATTATCATTAATAAAATAATAAAGTTGGTAGATATAGCTAATTCATTACTTATGTTGTTGAATTATCTAATGTTGATTCAGAACCACTAGCACTCTTTTCTAATGCTAGAAACTTGGTTTTCCATACTCCATTTTCTGCATTCCATCTTAGATTCTTCCAATAAGAAAAATATATGTGACATTTAGAAGGAAAGGCAAAGCAGAGATCATTATTGTCTGGAGGCATTTATAGCCAGACTGACTAACAGACAAGCTAGTCACAGTGTCTTCTAAATAGAGATTCTTAAGAATAATCCTCTTCAACATTACAGACCAAGATAGATTCCGGGAGTTTCCCAGATTTTTTTTTTTTTTTTTTTTAATTCCTATTACTGCCAAGTAAGTTTTTGGCAACCATTCTCTTCACTGCATCATATAGAACCCTTCAGTGTTCGCAACTCTGGCCTCAGTCGTCCCTCCTCTGGCTTTGAATGGCAGCTTCCTTGTCCTCCAATCCACTAGTTTTCCTACAATTCAAGCCCTGTATTCTAATCTTTAGCAGCCAGAATACTTAGACTGGAAGTATATATGATTGTGTCCACCCAACTTCTGAAAGCCCAAGTTAGCTGCATAATCAATGGCTCAGGATCCTATTCTTGTTTTATTGCATCATTTTCTTCATCAATACATAGTGATGCCTTCATGGGGAGTTCCCTATGACTGTGTGACTGAGGATGAAACAATCCAGGTATGTTTACATGACAAACTGGCACTACCTGAAAATGGATGACTGGAGCAATATTGTGCGACTTGAGTGGGCAGGACATTCTCACAATAGGCAGAAAATTGAATAGTCATCCTACTGTTCATTTTGCTTGGAAATGAAGATAGGCAGGGTTATCAACCTATATTAATTCACAGAAATGGATATTAGTTAAGTTTCATTGTTAAAAGAATTATAGGGGATAACATTGAAAATTGGTATCAAAGGAGATCTGCAAAATTGTGTATAGATGTGTATATTGGAATGAGTACTAGGTCTGAGTATATTTGCTTGCTACAAGAATGCTCACTAAAGGACAATGAAAACTGAGAAAGATGTCAATACAATGGTGGTAAGTAGACCAATTCTACAGATGTTAGTCTCTGTCTTTGCTCAACAGATACATAAAAAGAAAAGAGTATATTGGCAGTAAGGGAAGTTACGGGCTTTGCAACATGGGTTTCTACTAACAAGAGTGATCTAGCTGTAATCCCTCTGGAGTCCCAATGTTCCAATATCAGAGATAATCAATATGTCCTCAATATGGCATCATCTCTGGCAGAACAGCCTACCACTTATTGGCAAGTTGATTACCATGGGCCAACTCTATCATGGAAGTTGTCATAATGTGTTTTCTTTTGAAAATAGGTACTTCTCCTTATTTGGATTGTTCCCACTATGCATGGTGTTTCTATCTACTAAAAATTGTATATCATTTTGAAATGCTTGTCCAATTTCATGATATTCCATGAAAGTTTGCTTCTGACTGACAAGTTCATTTTATGGCAAATAAAGTGCTGAATTGGACAAGGGCTCACTAATTCGCTAGTCTTACCAAGTTCCCTAATAAGCTAAATGAGCCAATTTAATACAATGTGGAGGCCTTTTTGAAAGTTCAATTATGGCACTAGCTGCAACTGCTGACAACTTTCCACCTTTGGATACATTTCCTAAATTGCTTTTTATATACTATGAAAGAGCAACAAAAATATGCTGTTTCTTTCATATCTAGGAAAAACTGGTCTAGATCAAGGAGTAAATATGGTAGTAATGCATGTCACAGTTCTCTCTTTCTGTATAACAAAACACCCATAATTTAGTGGTGTAAAAAAAGCTGAATTTTTATTATTCTTTCAAATGCTTTTGGTCAAGAAATTGTAAATGGAACAAGTGCAATTTTTCTCAGTTCCTTGATATCTAGGACTTCTGTCTCTAAGAACTGAATGCTGGAGGCCTGGTTTCTTGGAGCCGGGAATCGTCACTCACATGTTTGGTGATTGATGCTAGCTGTCAGTTGGAACCTCAGCTGGGAATATTGGCTAGAACATCTATATCTGGCATGTATATGTCATCTGGGATTCCTGAGATTATGGTCACAAGGGTAGTAGGACTGCTTATTCATCAGAGTTACAAAGCTCAAGGCTACCAAGGCTAGTGACCAAAGAAAAGCAAGCCTAAGCTGTATCACAATTTCAGATCACCCTGAGAAGTCATTTAATGTCACATTAGTTTGTGGTCACAAGCCACCCAGGCTCAAGGGAAGGAAAAAATAGACCTTCCTTCTTGATTGAAGTGAAACTGCCATCTGGACACTTTGTGCTTCTCATGACACTAAATCAACATTAAAGGAATGGATTACTGTACTGATATTTATTACTGGGGACCCACAAGGTGAGTAGAAAAGATGTGCACATCTCTTCAGTGTTACTTAGTACAGCAAATCCTGGGGTAAATGCAAACTACAGCAATCCAAATATAGGCAAGACCTTTAATTGCACAGAACCTTAAGGAATGAAGATTTAGCTTATCCCTACCAGACAAAGAATCATAATATGCTGAGAGGCTTGTTAAGGGTAAAGAGAATACAAAATAGTGGAAAAAACACACCATACATACCAACAAAAGCCATGGGAAACATTGCAGAAATAAGTCTGCAGAAGTAAATCATATATTTCATTTCTTTGCATACATATTTTGTATGTATAAAACAATCCTTGTTTATCCCCTTCTCTACTATTAACTCTAATATAGTGTGTATTGATAGTAGTCAATCATCTACATCAAGCATTAAATTACAAGTTATCAGAGGGTGATTTTGATTTAGATACAGGAGGAATTAACATCACCACCAAAAAGATAAACGTGTCATATAGAACACTGTATCTACTCTTTAGGGAAGAGAGTTTGCATAAATTCAATTGTTAAAGAGACAGCTACAAAATATTAGGCAGCTGCAAAATGTTGTTAGTGTCTTTCATTGCAATTTATATATAATAAAATAGTTGTTACGGATGGCAAATTGACAAAGATGTGTGTTGAACTGGCTTGCCTGTTGTCAATTTCACACCACCCACACTCTTTCTAAGATTGGCACTATGTTTTCCATTCCTTCTTTCCCTTTAAGAGTTTTGGATAAGAGTGCATATAATAGAAACTTTTGCAAGGTTAAGAAAACAAAAATAAAGCTGAAGCCACTAAGCTCTTCAGGCATTTGTTACTGGACATATAGCAATATGAGACATTTTCCTCCACTTCCTCAGTTCTTTCAAAGTGGTATAAGTAACTAATTCTATATCAAAATTTTATACTAGGAAAATAGAGGAGCTTTAGTTTTCCTTACTGCACACAGTTTTGTAATTATACTGACTTTTTTACTTTAGTGGATACACTGATAAACTTATATCCATTTAAATCCAAAATGGATGGTGTATCTGACATTGATTTATAAATTTAACAAATATTAAATTATTATAATGTACCCTGTGACATGCTAGGGGCAAAGACAAAATGATGACCAAAATGGTTTTCATTAGCCTATGGAATAATTTATAGTCTGAGTTTATTTATAAAAAAATAAATGAAATTGCAAAATAGCAACTGTATTTAAGCAATGAAGCAGAAGTTTGGGGTTTATATACTAAGGATATTTGAACTAGTTGTGGAGTTTCAGGTAAGCTTTTCTTTGGTAGTGACAGTTCAACCGATATCAGAAGAATAAGAAAATGATTTCTCACCCAGCAAAATATCTAACTTTATCAATACTTTCAAATATATTCCTCAAAAGGAATTAAAATAAATTCTCATTTCTTTGTCTTCAAACTTTTAGTTGTCTTTTAATTATTATTTAATGTGTCAAAGACTATCAACATGAAATATTTACAGAAGCAATGCAAAAAATATAGAATTTTACATTTATTTTTTAAAACATTTTTTTTTTTATTTTTTTATAAAAGACATTCAGATTACGAAAATGCTATATATGCCCTGCTCCCTATACCTCCCGCATTTCCCACATTAGCAACATCCTTTATTAGTGTGATACATTCAATACTATTGATGAAAACATTTTGGAGCATTGCCACTAAGCATGGATTATATTTTACATTTTAGTTTACACTCTCTCCTGCAAAATTTTGTAGGTTATGGCAAGATATGTAATGGCCTCTATCTGTTGTAATGTCATTCAGGACTAATCCCAAGTTCCAAAAATGCCCCCATATTTCACCTGTTTTTCCCTCTCCCTGCCCTCAGACCCTCCAGTGGCCACTGCCTCTACATCAATGATTTAATTTCTTCCATTGCTAGAACCACAATAAGTCTATAGTAGAATACCAGTAAGTCTACTTTAGTTCATAGTTCATTTATCAGTCCTGAGGATTCTGGGATGGTGATGCCCACTCCACCTCTAATTGAGTGGGAACTTCAATCCCATGGGGCAAATTGATGAGACTCTCTTGCTTGCAGGTGCAGACTCTCCTGGTTCCTTGGGATGGTCATTGTCCATCATCATATCCTTGTTAGTTGTCCTCAGTGAGTCCAATGAACTGGAGAACAGGTTTTGCCACTTTCTTGAGGCCCAGCTGGCACATGTACATCCCAAAGATTTTAGTCTCTTGGTTGTACACCTGTCAACCTTAGTACTAATTAGAGATTCAAATAGAAGGGTCAGAAGTGCCATGTTTAGGGAAAACACAACTGAGTCCAACTCTATCATACGGGGGAACAGAAATTCCAAAGTAGGACCCATTGACAAGACATCAAACTACTGAGCTATCTGCCCTGACTATAGTGTCTAGATCCTCATGAGTCTTATTATTTGAGTAGTATTTACTTTAGCAGTCAATGAGATCCTGCAGAAACATGCATAAACGTAACCTCTGGAATGATCTCCCAACTCACTTTGCCGTCTCTTGCCATATACACTCATTTGTCTTTACCTTTTCCCATTTTGGTCAAGGTCTTTTTCCAGTTGCATTGCTAGTTGGTGCTTGGTAGTAATCCCTCAGTGCCAGGTAGATTCATCCCCGGGAATCATGTCCCATGCTGAAGGAAAGGTAATGCATTTATATTCTGAGTTTGGCTCAGAGAGAGACCACATTTGAACAACAGGAGGCTCTCAGGAGGTAACTCCTAGGTACCCTATAATACTAGGCTAAGTTTCAATATCAATAGTAGAGGTTCATAAGTACAGTCATCAATAATGAAGGCCCATCAATGAACCATCCTCCTTCACTTGTCATTGCCCCTGTATTCAGGGGATACTTGCTGTTCTATTAGAGAATGTGGCAGAACACCCCATGATGGGAATTCAGTGTTCTTTCAGTCATTGTGTGAATCTCCACCCACCATGACAATGCCCCATGAACAATAGAACACATTTATATGCCTTATATGTATGCCCAGGTCACCCTCCTCCCATGTATCCTCCATTACAAACACCCCGCAGAAAGGATCTCCCCTTGTAATAGCTGTAACCCTTCTGTGATCCAAAACTTCTTCAAAAATGAAGCAAACAAAATGGTTAAAAACAATTAATAAGAAAATGAAATAATAATGATAGTTTTAAAAATAAGAAATAAAATACAAAAATTTGAAAAAACAAAGATTGGAATAATAAAAAATAATGAAAAATATTTAATTTTTTTTTGATATTATGACTTTCATAATCATAAGATCTGTTGTCTTGTATGTATAGAGGCATTTTCTTCCAATTATTCCCCCAGTGTCTTACTTTTATCATTTTGTCTTCAAAGAAGTTTTAGTTTATATCTTTTTCTTGCCTAAGTGCTTGAGCAAGTATTTCTAACACAATGTTAAATATGAGCAGTGACAATGGGCAACCTTGTCTTGTTCCAGATCTTAGAGGGAAACTTTTATGATTTAACCATTGAATATGATGCTGCTGTGGGTTTTTCATATATACCCTTTATCATGTTAAGGAAGTTTCCTTCTATTCCTATATTTTGAAGTGGTTTTTATCAGGAAATGGTGCTGTATTTTGTTGAATGCTTTTTCTGCATCTATGGAGAGGATCATGTGTTTTTTTTTCTTTCAATTTCTTTATGTGTTGTATTACATTGATTGATTTCCTTATGTTGAACCATCCTTGCATACCAGGGATGAAACTCTCTTGGTCATGGTGTATAATTTGTTTGATGGTTTGTTGAATATGATTAGCAAGTATTTTGTTGAGAATTTTAGAATCAAGTTTCATTAGAGTGATTGGTCTATAGTTTTCTTTTCTCGTGACATCTTTGTTTGACTTTGGTGTTAGGGTGATGTTGGCATCATAGAATGAGTTAGGCAATGTTACCTCAACTTCTATTTGTTGGAAGAGTTTAAGCAGATTTGGTATTAGTTCTTTCTGTAAAGTTTTGTAGAATTCACCTGTGAAGCCATCCGGTCCTGGGCTCTTTTTAGTTGGGAAGTTTTGATGACTAACTCTATCTTGTTACTTGTCATTGGTCTGTTGTGTTCATCAGTTTCTTCTTTTATAAAGTTGGCTACTTGTGTGTTTCTAGGAATTTGTTCATTTCTTCTAAATTATCCATTTTATTGGCATACAAGTTTTGAAATTATAACTTTGTGATAGTCTTTTTCTCTGTGGGGTCAGTGGTAATATCCCCTTCCTCATTTCTTAATATATGCATTTGCATTGTCTCTTGTTTTTTCTTTGTTAGTCTAGCTAATGGCTTGTCAATTTTATTAATCTTCTCAAAGAACCAGCTTTTGGTTTTGTTTATTTTTTCTAGTGCTTTCGTATTTTCAATTTCATTTATCTTTGCACTAATCTTTGTTACTTTTTTCTTTCTACTTCCATTGGGGTTATGTTATTGTTCTTTTTCTAATCCTCCTGGTGTCCAGTTAGGTTTTTTATTTTAGCTCTTTATTCTTTTTTAATATAGTCATTTATGGCTATGAATTTTCCTCTCAGTACATCTTTGCTGCAGCCATAGTTTTTGATGTGTTGTGTTGTCATTTTCCTTCCTTTCATGGTAGATACTGATTTCCTTTGTGAGTTCCTCCATGGCTCAAAGTTTGTCTAAGAGTGTGTTGTTTAACTTCCATATCTTTGTGCGTAATCTGGTTCTCTGCCCTTTTCTGATTTCCAGCTTCATTCCATTGTGGTAAGAGGAATTACTTTTTATAATTTCAATCTGTTTTTTTTTTTTTTTTAATTCATTAAGCATTGCTCTATGGCCTAGCATGTGGTCTATCCTGGAGAATGAGTCATGTGACCTTGAGAAGAAAGTATATACTGTTGTATTTGGGTGTATTGTTCTGTATATGTCTATCAGATCCAGATCCTCTAATGTATTATTCAAAGTCTTTGTTTCTTTATTAATTCTCTGTTGAGATTTTCTGTCTAATGGTGATAATGGTGTATTAAACTCCCTCAATACAATTGTAAAGGCATCTATCTCTCCAATTTGTTTTCCCAGTGTTTGCTTCAAGTATTATGAGGAGCCCTGGTTAGGTGCATAAATGTTTATGATTGATCTTTCTTCTTGATAAATTACCACTTTTATGAATATATAATGTCCTTCTTTACCTCTTACAATAGTTTTTCATTTAAAGTCTATTTGTCTGATAATAGTATATCTACTACCATGCTTTTTTGGTAACTGTTTGCTTGTAAAATTGTTTTCCAACCATTCACTTAAAGCTTCCATACATCCCTGGGTCTAAGGTGGATTTATTGTAGACAGCATATATATATATGGGTCATATTTCCTTATTCATTCTGCCAATATGTGTCTTTTGACTGGGAGTTTAATCCATTAACATTCAATGATATTAATGTCAAGGAATTAATTACATTAGCCATATTTTTTTAGGTATATGCATGCTATATGTTGTTTTTATTTCTCTTTTTATCTTTTTAGTTGTTCTTACACTCTCTTCTAACCCTCTCCTGTTTTTTCCCTTTCAACCTGTAGAACTCCCTTTAGTATTTCTTGAATTGCAGATTACTTATTGACATATACTCATAATTTCTGTTTACCTGTGAATATTTTGAACTCTCCCTTATTGTTGAATCCCAGCTTTTTTGGATAGAGAATTCTTGGCTGGAAGTTTTTTTTTTTTGCTTTTTTTTCTTTTCTTTTAGCACCTTTACTATGTCATACCATTGCCTTCTTGTCTCCATGGTTTCAGATGAGAAATTAGCACTTAATTTTATTGACCTTCCCTTGTATGTGATGGTTCTGTTTTCTCTTGCTGCTTTCATTATTGTCTTTTTGTCTTGAGCATTGTACAATTTCACAAGCACATGTCTTACAGTAAGCTTTTTAGGATTTATACTGTTTGGGGTGTGCTGTACTTCCTGGACATGTACGTCCATCTCCCTGAATAGAGTTAGGATGTTTTCAGCCATTATTTCCTCCAACACTCCTCCTGTCCTCTTTCCCTTCTCTTCTCCCTCTGGGATGCCTATAATGCCTGTGTTTGTGCGTTTCATGTTGTCATTTAAATCCATAAGTCCCTGCTGGTATTTTTCTATCTTTTTGTCTATCTAGTTTACTATCTGTTTGATTTCAGTTTTACTATCTTCCACACTGCTGATGCTTTCCTCTACCTGTTCAAATCTGCTATTATGTGATTTCAGTGTATCTTTGTTTTTTTGAATTGTGCCATTCATCACCATCATATCCATTATCTTTTAATATATGTTTATGTTTTCTTCAGTATGTTCCCCAAGTGTCTTCTTAATATCCTTAATCTCTTCCTTCACTTCTTTAAGTTGATTCATGATATTTGTTTGGTCATCTCTGATTATTTGTTTCATGTTCTGCATCTCTTCCTGGTTTTTAATTTCTTATCTGGACTGGGCATGTCTTCCTGTTTATTAGCATGGCTGGTAATTTTTTGTTGGTGGCTAAGAATCTATTTGTCTTGATGGGTTTATTCAGCTATTAGCTTCCTTCTCTACTCTAGGGTTTTCTTTTGTATTTATTGTTTGTGGTAAGGGTTCTCTTTGACACTTTGTTCCTCTTATTCTATTTCCTTGCTGTTGTCTATATTACGTTGAAGAAAAATTAGGACCAGGAAAAAGAAAGAGATAGGGAGAGAATAAGAATTATAGTAATAATAATGGTAAAAGGCAGGAGAGGAACCATACAAGACCTAGGAAAATGAGTAATTAACACAAGTAAGAAGTACAGGGAAATAAGATTTAAAAAGTGAAATAGAAACATTGACATGAGAGACAGAATGGAGAAAAATATAAAGAATGAATTAAAAGACTGGAATGATTAGAAGAGAGGGGAAAAAAGAAGAGTGAGAAAGAAAATAGAACAACAACAAAAAAAAGGCGAGAGAGAGAAATGAAAACAAGAAAAATTGAAGACCAAATGAAAAGAGGTAGAATTAGGTAACAACAACAGAAGATAGAAAGATGAAGGAGAGAAATGAAATAGCATAGATAGAGAAAATCAGGAAGCAAAACAAAAACCAAAACCCCAGGGAAACAAAGGAAGGGAAACACAACAAAAAAGAACAAGACTGCAGCAACTCATGTAAAAAAAAAAAAAAAAAAAAGAACAAAAACCAAAAATGAACATGGAATAAGTCTTCCGTCTTAGACCCCTAAGGATCTTCTTAGGCTGCTGATGTTCATCAATCAATCAGCCTGACGCCTGCCTTCTGCAGGTGTTGAACTGGGTCTTAGTGAGGAAAATAAGGAAAATTTTAAAAAGAACTGTTTTTTTTTTTTTTTTTTTTAATTAAGAGATCCAATAAAAGCTAATACAAAGAGAATGTCTATGTGTTTCATGTCATAAAGTTTCAGCTGCATGCCTGTTACCCCAGTACATCACTTCTCTAAGAAGCGTCAAGAATCGAACCAGGGACCTTGTATATGCAAGGCAGGGATTCTTCCACTGAGCTAACCTGTGCCCTTAGGTTAGTTAGCCTTTTAGAAGGCTACCCACCCCCTTTCTCTTGGGCAGGTTAGATTCCTTGCAGTTTTCTAGAGTCCTGCTGATTAGAGGCCTGCCTGTCTCTGCCTGCACTCTGATCTACTTCCTCTCTTTAGCTGGGTAGCTGGGCATTACAGCCTGCTTAAGGAGATCCCCTGCCTTCTCTCTGTTGAGTCAGGGTCCCTTCTGATATTGAAGGGGAGCTCAGCTGGTCAAATTCACCACAAAGAAACGACTCTCTACCCTCCAGACCACTCTTCCTTCCCTGGAATCTGCACTCACACTTCCTTTGGAGCTGCGAGTCAGCAGCTCCACCTATGTTATTTTCCCTGAGTGTGGGGTATATGTGCCTCTTTCAGCCACAGGGGTGAGCAACTCACTATTTTCCTTTGGCTTCTTTATCTTTCCATTACCCACCTAGATGACCTAGAACTCCTTCCCGTTCTATATATATATCCAAATCAGCTGCCAAGTAAGAAAACATCTGCTCTCCTGTCAGTTAGATGTAATTCACCAGGAGTTTTACCCTCACTTAGTATCTCCAGGGTGGGGGAGGGGAGAACTTCCCAGTGGCCAAGAGGTTTAATAACTCACAATTAGTTGTTCTGGATTCTTTGTCTCTCTGTCCCTCACTCTCCTGGGTGTTGTGAAGCACTGTCCTGGTCTGTTGTACCCCAAAGCAGGTCCCCAAGATAGCCTTTGGCTCTTTCTCTATTGTTTTAGTGAAAGCTGAGTACTTTATCTGCCTGACCCAATGGCCATGTTCCCACAATTTCCCCGAATTTTATCTTTAGATACTTGTGAGATATAAGCATGTGTCAAGTAAGGAGAAAATGATATAGGAGAGGACTCTGAAAACAATGGCAGTTTAATGAATGAATAGAGGATGAGAACCACAAATACAAGGCTTAGATGTTCTGACCAGATTTGGTATGATAAAATCCAGGAAAGAAACAAAGGAAAGACTTACCAGTCACTGTGCCAAATGCAGATGAAACCATATATTGGCTGAGCATTGAAAACAACAAAGTAAAAAAAGTTCCAGAAAAGGGATCGACTCTGAATCTATTTTCATTATTTGTAGCATGAATGGAACATGATAAAGTGGAGATAGAAAGAAAGTGTGCATTAGTAGAAATAGCAGAAAACACTTAAACTGTGAGGAAGACAAGAACAGATCATAGCTAAAAGGTGATACATTGGATAATTTGTTGTTTTTTGTTTTTTATTTCCCCAAAGATATTCAAATTATTTTGTAAGGACCTAGCAGAGAGGGTTAAATTCCAGGTAGAAGACAGCAGGGAAAAAAAATCTCAATTTGGCAAGGCATAAAAAAGAAAAACAGAAATGTGTATCCTTCAACTATTCTGTTATCCTTAAATGTAACAAAAGGGGCAAGAGAAAGGATTTTTGCTGAAATATATAACTTTGTAGGTCTTATGACAAGGATATAAGGTTATTCCTATTATTTAGCTGATATTTTGTTTCTCAAATAAAGACATGGCCATCTGTGAAAGTAAGAACTCAATATATCTGGAGATATATGAAGAAATATCAAGAAGAAATGGTAGAATACACCATAATTATAGCAGATTTTTTAAAATTCGTATAATTTATAAGATAATAAGTTTAATTATTCCCACATTTTCTAATAAGAAAAGTGAATCACAGGATAGTTATGTAACTTCCCTACTGTCATACAGTCAGTAAGAAGTGCTAAAATCTGTGCTCTTTATGGTTATTCTATAGGAGCAAACATATTTTTTGTAGATGAAAATATAGGTTTTCTTAGTAAAACATCACTGTATATTTTACTAAGGTGAAGTAAGTTAGCGGAGAGAAAATTGGATGGAGAAAAGCTGGGTGATCTTATGAGAGCAAACCACTTGATCTAGGAAACTCATTTGAATATCACTTTCTTTAATTATAAAATTGGGCATTTTTTTTTTATGTAGATAATACTTTATTGTACAGAGAAAGAGAAAATAGACAGACATCTACATGCAAACACACTTATGCACATATTTATTAGGACTAATTAATATAAAGAAATGAGACACGACAAGAAAAAAAAGAAAGAAAACTGATGTACTGGGTTTTATATGAAATGATGATGGTCACAGCTGACAAGTCACAAAATCTAAGCAAAAGATGAAATGGGGCAAGGAGTGAGCCAATCATTTTAATGACTTTATTTTTTTTTAAGATTTATTTCTCTTTTAATACATCTATAGCCTCCATTTTTATTTGAGGTTAATAAGATACACAGAGCAAGCATATTTTATTTCTTCTATTGACTTGAGAGTTCCTTGGGGGCTGAAGAGTGGGTCCTCTACATTGTTATGCACAATGGCATTTATATAACATGTGCTCAATTAATATTATTTAATAACTAGATAAAATTCATATTGATGAATTATTACTTACACATACATATATATTAGATATAATATATATATTTTACTAAAATTGGGCATTTAGATTAGATTGTTTCTGAGGCCTTTTGCAATTTTATGATTCTGAGAAGTATGATTATAAGGATCAACTGGTGCTTTTTTCCACTGTTTTCTACTAGTATAATAGAATTAGGTAATATGAAGACTATCAGTGACAACATTTATGCCTATCCATACCAACATTTACACAATTTCTCCTGAAAATTGCTTTAATTTTTAACAATACAATCTATAGTAATAAAATGTCTCTCTTTCCCAAATATTGTTCAAAGTTATAACTTACATGAATTATCCAGCTTTAGAAAGGTCACTTATTCGATAAATGGAAAAATGGAAAAATAAAGTAAAAAAAAAAAATGATTTAGAATCATTTATTGTAACTTACTTACAAGGTTATTATGACTGACATCTGCATCTACGTGCATAATTATAGCCAAACTCCAAAATTGTACAAAATGTTTTTTGTCTTTATATTTTCTAGCTGAATTTTCACTTATTTGAAAGCAACCTCTCTCCTCATATACTTGTAACTGTTTGGGATAGAAATTTTTTCCTCCAAGGGAACATAGACAACAGCAATGAAATAGAATAAGAAGAACAAAGTGTCAAAGAGAAAACTTAACAGGAACAAAAAAACAGCAATTGAAAAAAACCCTAGAGTAAAGAGAGAAGCTAACCAACTGAAAATACCCATCAAAATAAAAGGATGACCAGGGGTCAACAAAAAATTACAACCATACTAAGAAACTGGAAGACATGGCCCGGTCCAAAAAACAAACTAAAAACCAGGAAGAGGTGCAGAACATTGAGCAACTAATTAAAGTTGTCCAAACAAATATCATGGACAAAATCAATAAAGTGAAGAAAGAGATTAAGGATATTAAGAAGACACTGGGAGAAAATACTGGAGAAATTGTAAAATACATAAAAGGATAAAGGATATGATGGTGTTGAATGGCACAATCTAAGAAATCAAAAAGACACTGGAAGCACATAACAGTAGATTTGAAAAGGTGTAGGAAAGAATTAGTGATGTGGAAGACAGTATACTGAAATAAAACAAATAGTGGAACAGATAGATAAAAAGATAGAAAAAATCCAGCAGGAGACTAGAGATATGGATGAAAACACAATATGCACAAACATATGCATTATAAGCATCCCAGAAGAGACAGGAAAGGGGACAGAAGAAGTTTTGGAGGAAATAATGGCTGAAAACTTCCCAATCCTGTTGAGGTATATGGACATACAAGTCCAGGAAGTGCAGCACACCCCAAACTGAATAAATCCCAACAGGCCTAATCCAAGACATATACTCATCAAACTGTCCAATGCTCAAGACAAAGAGAAAATACTGAAAGCAACAAGAGAAAAGAGAACCACCACATAAAAGGTAAGGTCAATAAAATTAAGTGCTAATTTCTCATCTGAAACCATGGAAGCATGAAGACAGTGGCATGACATAGTTAAGGAACTAAAAGAAAAAAAATTCCAGCCAAGAATTCTCTGTCCAACAAAGATGGCATTCAAAAATGATGGAGAGTTCAAAATATTCATAGATAAACAGAAATTTAGAGAATATTCCCATAAGAAACCTGCACTTCAAGAAATACTAAAGGGAGTTCTGCAGGTTGAAACGAAAAAAAAAAAAAAAACAGGAGAGACAGAGCTGGAGGAGAGTGTAAGAACAACTAAAAAGACAAAAAGAGAAATAAAAACAACATATGACATACATAAACCCAAAGAAAACATGGCTAATGTAAAAAATTCCTTGAGAGTAACAACACTGAATTTTAGTGGATTAAAATCAATGGTCAAGAGACACAGTTGGCAGAAAGGATAAGGAAATATGACCCATCTTTATGTTGACTGCAAGAAACCCACCTTAGATCCAATCTAACACCAATCTTGCTTAAACAATTCCAAAAAATAGAAGTAGAAGGAACATTACCCTAATACCAAAGCCAAACAAATATGCCATGAGAAAGGAAAACTGTACACCATTCTTTCTAACGATCCTAGATGCTAAAATCCTCAACACAATACTTGCAAATCACATTCAACAACACATCAAATGAATTTTACAACATAACCAAGTAGGTTTCATCCCGGGTATGCAAAGATGGTTCAACATAAGAAAGTCAATCAATGTAATACACCACATAAACAGATTGAAACAAATTAATTACATTATCATTTCTATAGACACAGAAAAAGCAATCAACAAAATTCAGCAAACTTTCCTAATAAAAACACTGCAAAAGAGGAATAGAAGGAAACTTTCTGAACATGATAAAAGGTATTTATGAAAAACCCACAAGTAACATCATCTTCAATTGTGAAATCCTAAAATCTTTCCTTCCAAGACCAGGAACAAGACAAAGATGCCTATATCACTGCTCCTACTTAACATTATCTTAGAAATACTTGCTTGAGCACTGAGGCAATAAAAAGATATAAAAGGCATCCAAATTGGAAAGGAAGAAGTAAAAATTTCACTATTTGAAGACAACACGGTCTTATACATAGATAGCCCTGAGAAATCTCCAACAAAGCTTCAAGAACTTATAAATGAGCTAAGTAAAATTGCAGGCTATAAGATCAATGCTCAAAAATCAGTAGCATTTCTGTACACCAATAATGAGCAATCTGACTAGGAAATCAAGAAAAAAATACCATTTACAGTTGTAACTAAAAGAAGCAAATACCTAGGAATTAATTTAATTAAAAATGTAGAGGACTATATACAGAAAATTGCACAATACTGTTAAAGGAACTCAAAGAAGACTAAAATAAATAGAATAATATTCCCTATTCATGGATAGGAAGACAAAACACCATTAAGATGTCTATCCTACCCAAACTAATCGACAAATTTGATGCAATCCCAATAAAAATCAACACAGCAGTATTTAATGATTTGGAAATACTAACTACAAAATTTATTTGGAAGGGTAAGAGACCCTGAATAGCCAAAGACATATTGAAAAAGAAAAATGAAATTCGAGGTATCACACAACCTGACTTTAAAACCTTGACTTTACAGTGGTCAAAACTGCATGGTAATGGCACAAGGATAGACATACCAACCAATGAAACTGAATTGAGAGTTCTGATATAGATCCTCACATATACAATCCTTTGATATTCGACAAGGCCACCAAGCCAACTCAACTGGGAGAGAATGGCCTCTTCAACAAATGGTGCTTGGAGTACTAGATATCCATTTCCAAGAGTGATAGAGGAACACCATCTCACACCTTATACAAAAATCAATTCAAAATGGAACAAAGATCTAAATATAAGAGCCAAGATTATAAAGACCTTGGAAGAAAACGTAGGGAAGCATCTGCAGGACTTTGTAATAGGAAATGATTTCATGACCTTCACACCCAAAGCACGAACAGCAAAAGAAAAAATAGATAAATGGGTTCTCCTCAAAATTAAAAACTTTTGTGCCTCAAAGGACATTATCAAGAAAATAAAAAGGAAGCCTACCCAATGAGAGAACATATTTGGCAACCACGTATCTGATAGGAGCCTAATACTCAGCATATATAAAGAAGTCCTACACATCAAAAATAAAAAGACAGTCCATTTAAAAAATGGGCAAGTGACCTGAAAAGACACTTCTCCAAGGAAGAAATACAAATGGCTAAAAAGCACATGAAAAGATGCTCAACATCACTAATTATTAGGGAAAAGCAAATCTAAACTACAATGAGATACCATTTTACACCCATTAGACTGGCGGCTATTAATAAAAAAAGAAGATTATAAGTGTTGGAAAGGAAGTGGAGGAATAGTAACTCTCATCTACTACTAGTGGGAATGTAGAATGGTCTAGCCATTGTGGAGAACAGTTTGGTGGTTCCTCAAAAAACTAACTATAGAACTGCCATATGATCCAGCAATTCTACCGCTGAGTATATACACAGAAGAACTGAAAGATATGAACAGATATTTCACACCAATGTTGATAGTGGCATTACTCACTATTGCCAAAAGTTCTAATCAACCCAAATACCCATCAACAGATGAATGGATATACAAAATCTGGTACATACATACAATGGAATATTACTCAGCTATAAGAAGGAACACAGTGCTAACATATGGGATAACGTGGATGAATTTTGAGGACCTTATGTTGAGTGAAGCAAGCCAGGCATTTGAAGGATGAACAGTACATGACCTCATTGATATGAATTAAGCAAATTGAGTAGACTCTGGGAGCTATTGTCTGGAAGATAGGTTTACAGAAAATAGAAAGGGAGAAGAAGGTTGTGAGCCAACACCCATAGGACATAATCTATGGTAAGGTAAAAGTGTGTAGTTGAGTATTGATGGGATATGACAGGAGGGTATTAATCTTATTGGGTTGAGTGGTGCAGGTTTGACAGGTGAGATCACTTCAATGTGAATTGGGATATCATTCCAGAGGTAACGCTTACACACACCTCAGCAGGATTTTATAGACTGCCAAAGAGGATACTACCCCCAAATAGTGGGGCTCCTGTGGGCTCTGGAGATACCCAGGTCTTATGGTCAGGGCTGATAGCTCTGGAGTTTTGTGCCTTGACAGTGGGCCCTTCTTTGGAGTTTGTGCTCCAGAGAGTGACAAAGTTGGACCCAATTATATCTTCCCTATACATGACTCATCTGTCCCTTCTATTTAAACCTATACATGGTGTTGGAGTTTATAGGTGCAAGTCCAAGAGACATGAGTCTTTTGGCTGTCCATGTGCCAGCTGAGCCCTCAGTGGAGTTTCAACACCTACTATACACCCAGGACAACTAACAAGGAGATGATTATGGGCAACGGTCAACCCAAGGAACAGAGAGAGTCTGCAACTGCAAGCAAGATAGTCTTATCCATCTTCCCCATGGGATATAAGCCCTTTCTCAATTAGAGATGGAGTGGACATCACCATCCCAGAATCCTCAGGATTGAGGAAAGAACTATGGATTAAAGTGGATTTACTGTTATTCTACTATAGACATTTTGTGATTCTAGCAATGGAAGGAATTACAATATTAATGTAGAGCCAGTGGCCACTGGAGGCTCTATGGGCAGGGAGAAGGAAAAACAGTTGTAATACAGGTGCTCTTTCAGACTTGGGAAACATCCTTAGTGACACTGCAATGACAAATACAGGCCCTTTTATTTCATCACATAACATGCAGAATTTTGTGGGCAAAAGTGTAGTCTACAATGTGAACTGTAGTCCATGTTTAATGGCAAAGCCGCAGGATGCATTTATGAATTGCAATGAATGTCCAACACCAATGAAGGATGTTTATGTGGAAGGTTGTGGGAGGTGTGGGGAGTGGGGTATATGGGAATCCCTATAGTTTTTGCGTAACATTTATGTAATCTAAGAGTATCTTTAAAAAATTTTTTTTTAATTATTGAAAAAAAAGCAAGTAACATATCTTTTAAACAAAAATGTGTGAAACCTAGACAAAATCATATCTCAATGTGGAGAAGATACTTCTACACCATCTCATGATACACAGTAATACTAGAACATTAACTTAATATGAAGAACACTCATAGGAGATGACTAAATAGCAGAATGAAATAGGAAAAGACAGTGAAAAAAAGAACAAATACTGGGTCAAAATTACATAATTATACAATTTTTGCATAAATTGAGAACACCACTACAATTGAATCCTATATGAAAAGGTTATGATAATTATGACATACATAAGGAAAGACAAAATGATTAAAGCATTTAAAGATAAACTTCAATGCAAATATGTCCTGTATTAGAGAATCCAACAAATGAAACAGAAGATCTATTCAAATTTATAATGCAGAAGAATTTCCAGTGTGTAAGAAAAAAATGAATTTGCAGACAATAAGAGTATTCTGAGCTCTAGAATGAAGACAGATATGTATGCTAATTAACCTATTAATTTTCATGGATTAAAGGTGAACTCCTCACATGTATCCAGTAAAAAAAAAAAGAAGAAAGTTGTATATCTGTGCGTGGGTGGGCTACGGGTGAAGGTAGCAGGATTTCAACTTAACCTTATATTTCTTAACAACATTTAATGAAAGAAAATGTATGAATGGCTATCAATTTCTGAAGAAAACTGAGGCTGGAGATTAGCACATGTGAGAGCTTCCTTTTCAATTTTGAAAAATAACGAAATTGGAGGATTCACACTTCTCAATTCAAATTGTACTAGAAAACAATAATAATCAAAACATGGTAGACATATAGACCAATTGAACAAAATTGAAAGTCCAGAAACAGACCCACACGTCTAAATCCAAGTGATTTTCGGCAAGGGTGCTAAATAGTTGAAGTGTGGAAAGAATAGATTCTTCAACAAACTGTATGGGGATGTCCACATACAGAAGAATGACGTTAGACTTTAGCTCATGCTATATACAAAAATAAATGCAAATCAATGGCCAAAATATAGGAGCTAAGACTATGAAACTCTCAGAATATAACATATAGGAAAATCTTCATAGCCTGGAATTCAGTAATGGATTATGAGATAAGATGCCAAAAGCATGAGCAAGAAAAGAAACAATAGATAAATTTGATTCATCAAAATTATAAACTTTTGTATATCAAGGACATTATTGAGAGAGTAAAAAGACAGCCTAGAGAACAGAAGAAAACCATTACAATCTATATTTTAGACAAGACCTTAATATCCAGAATATATATTCAAAAATTACTACACAACAGTAAATAGACAACTCAATTACAAAATATGCAAAGGAGTTGAACAGACATTTCTCCAAAGAAGATGTACAAATAGCCAACAAGTAAAAGAAAAATCTTCAACATCATTATACATTGGGGAAATGGAAATTAAAACTATAATGAGATACCATTTTCATACCCACAAGAATGACCATCTTTTAAAAATTTCAAAATAACAAGTGTTGAAGAAGATATGGAGCAATTAGAATTCTAGGGAATTTCTTGTTGAAGTGTAAAATGGTACAGTAACTATGGAAAGCAATATGATGTTTTCTTAAATCATTAAATGTAGAATTACCATGTTATGTGGCAATTATGTTTCTAGGTATACTTTCAAAGAAAGAGAAAATAGTGTCTCAAACAAATACTCATACACCTTTAGTCACAATAGACGAAAGTTGAAACCAACCCAAGTATCCATCAACAAATGAATAGATAAATAAAACGAGTACATGAAACATGGAAAAACCCTTGAAAACATTATGCTTAGTAAAACAAGCAAGACACATAAAGACAAATAATAAATGATGTCACCTATAGGCGATGTCTAGAAAAGCAAATATGCATTAGCAGAAAGTAGATTAGAGGTTAAAAGAGGATGGAGGGAGAGAGGGAGGGGGTGTGTAGGTTTGGTGGAGCTGGAGTGTGCATTGATCAAAATTTAGAAAACATACCACAGAACTTATAACAAATAACCATAATGACTATAACAACTTAAAGTCTTTCAAAAGTATTAACCTAATGCGGTCTGTCAGAAAGTGGTATTTCTTCTTTGACACATTTATATGGATATCAACATTTCTCCCTTTTTTATTTAGTTTTGTTTAAATTAAATTTTAATAAATAATAAATTATTATATTAAAAATATCCGTAGTATGATTCCATTGTGTAAAATGTTTATTTTCATACATTTGTTCATATACATTAAATGATTTCTACAGCTGTGCAGAACAATGCAGTAGACACAAGTAATATGTGGTTATTTAAATTTAAATTAATGAAAATTACATAAAATTCAAAATTAATTTTCTCCATTTTACTAGTCATATTTCAAGTAACATTTGTATAGTGCTTATCATTAGACAGCACAGATATAGACTGAAGTTTACCTAACTTTAGCAATGGTCACCTGTATTATAATTGAACATTTTATGTTTTTTAATTTATTGCCTCTGTGCTTTTAAATTGTTTGAATTCTCTTCAGTGACCTTGTATCATTTTTACAAAATAAAAGGAGATACGAGGTGATTTTTATTATATAAAAAATGGTTGTAAAATAATAAATATTAACACAAGTTAAGTCTAGATGGTAGAGATATGAAAGATGATTATCATTTGAATTTTTGTGTTTTTATCATTTTAAAGCATTTCTAAAGTAAATTATGGTGAGAGTTGAAAAAAATATCTAGGAGTGAGTAAATGTCTTTGAGAAACTTGGAGCTGAGAGAGAACATAGTGTACTCGGGATCTTAACAGTAGTTTCGTTTTTTTGTCCTATGATTTGAGGTTAGATGGAGGTAATACCGAAGAGCTAAATAGAAGTTCTCCTAGGGCCCCATGAAACTGATAAAGTATTTTGATTTTCTCTTAGGTAAGAGAAAAGGGAATGGAGTATAATGACAAGAATTCTTTAATTTGAGATGTTGAGTGCATGATGGAACACGGAATGGATATATCAAGGGCTCTAGAGTGGTCAGTTCAGTCTTAGGCTAGCAGTATCATCAGCTTTGTAGGTGTTTTTACCAAATTAGGACAGCTTCTAGGAAGTATCTGGCTAGTGCAGCTAATTTTTAGTAGTAGCAGCAGCAGCGATATGGAACCCAACCTACATGTAGAGCACAAGGGATTTCGTCAATAAGTCCTCTCAACCAATAAAAGCAGGAGGGGAGAAAAATAATGATTGACATTCACTGTCTAAGAGGAATGATTGTGTGTAGCATTAAAGAAACACTTGGGATAGATCAGAGATGGTGTGGGGAGGTTTATGTTTTGAAGAATGTCTATAAGTCCTATAAGGACTTATAAGGACAAAGATACATATATATAAACTTCCTTGGTGACTTTAACTTTTACTCCCAAGCTTGTGTGACCTTGAACATCACAAACTCCATATAATCATTTAAACTTTTTTTTGTTTCTTTCTTTTTTATATCTTATAGTGAAATGGAAGGTAATCCATTCCTTATTTTAAAAATACTGCAAAATATACAATTATGGTTTCTCTTGAGTCTCAGGTCTACAAGACCCCTCTGGTTGACTCAACTTATCTCAATATATTCCAAAACCTCTTGGACTATAGAAATGAAATAAAAAACCATTTAAGGGGAAGCGGCTGTGGCTCAATCAGTAGGGCTCCCATTTACCATATGGGAGGCCCCGGGTTCCGTTCCTGGGGCCTCCTGGTGAAGACAAGCCCGCTCGCACGGCGTGGTTAGCTGACCCAGCGAGCACAAGCAGCAAGGGGGGGATAAATGAATAAATAAATAAAATCTTTTAAAAAAAAAAAACATTTAAGTTTGAGTCAACCTATATATTTGCCATCCCTGGGGACCCCACAGTGGAATGTTCTGCAATTTCCCAGTTGATAGGTTCTGCCAAGCAGTGATACTGTCCAGTTGATTATACTTCCCTGCTTAGCTTCTCTGCCTCTAAATATAATAGATTCTCTCTTCGAAAGCAGTCCCTCTGCTACTCAATACTGCCTTCTCAGGCATTTTCTTCATTGGATATTGGTTCTTCTTCTTATTACTCTTATTCTTATTTTTCTTTTGATGGTTAAGGGCAATGTACTTTGAAAAGGACTCTAGTTTACTCATACTATTTTTGCCTCTAATTGTACTCATGTGAACACATATACTAACATTGTTAGCAGCTTTATTTTTGAATAAAAATATGAGCTAAATTCCCTTGAGTGTGTTTGCATTTGTATCTTGTGCTAGATTAAAAGTCACTGGTCATTATTTGTGCGCTAGTATAAGCACATTATTTTAGTGCCTGAGTAATAATGTAATAATGCTAATAACAATGACAATGACAAATATGTACAAGAAAACTTTAAATACGTAAAAGGACATGCAATGTGGCAACTGGCAAATTTCTCTTTACAAGCAATGAAAAATCATTTGGGGAAGAGAAAGGAGCAAAAC
Source organism: Tolypeutes matacus (assembly GCA_026826555.1). Classification (NCBI taxonomy): domain Eukaryota; kingdom Metazoa; phylum Chordata; class Mammalia; order Cingulata; family Chlamyphoridae; genus Tolypeutes; species Tolypeutes matacus. The sequence goes on from JAKSZT010054458.1 coordinate 9,352,636, forward strand.
CAAGTTATTTTCAATGTCCTGAGATGAAGTCTGTTTAACAACATATAAGTAAACAACAACAAAAAAATTGTATTGGCTTACAATGGCAGTTTTTTGCATTTATTTATTTATTTATTTATTTTTTAAAGATAATTAGATTGTACAAAAGTTACACAAAAAATATAGGGATTCCCATATACTCTGGTCCCCACACCTCCTATACCCTCCCACATAAGCAACATCCTTCATTAGTGTGGCACATTCATTGCAATTGATAAACGCATCCTGGGGCATTGCCATTGAGCATTTATGTTTATGCCACATTCAACACACATATAGGTATTAAAACTAAATACATTTACACTTCTATAAATATAGTGATTTAGTGTAACAAAAAGTTTGTAGATGTTTAGAATATATATTGATCCTTGGAATTCAGCCAATCTCAGAAAAGGGCATTGTTGTTAAGAAATAGTGAAGTGAAAAATAAATATTTCTTTTTAATCTAAAATCTACTTGTCAAGTACTGAATAAAGGAACAGTGTTGAAGAATGACTTATAATTATTCATATAAGATTTCATTTATCTTACAGTATTTTAATATTCATAATAAAGATCAACCTGCCAATTACTCCAAATAAAATGCAAGCAATGGAAATCATACAAGTTTGTAACTGGGAAGTATAGATATCTTAATGTCTATTGAAAAGTTCAAAATCTTCCACTTGTTTGAATATGCTATCTTCAGGTTTATTTCTGCATATGAGAATAACTATGCTAATGATTTCCAAGCCCAACTTTTACACAAATATTGCAGTTACTGATATTACTAAGTGTAAAGAACAATCTAGGAGACATGATAGCAGAATTATTATCACTTAGAAGTTGCTATATTGCTCCTAACCCTTGAGGTCAGAAGCAAATTATGGATTCATGAAGTCAAATAAAATTGAGTGCAAATCCTACATTTGCAGCTTTGTTGCTATATAATCTTAGGTGAGATCCTAGATCTTTGAGTTTTTTCTTCTTTCCTTTAAAGACAATGGCAACTTTGAAAGTACTTACTTAAATTTTCATTGAATCCTTCCTAATAATTTAGGCTAGAATATTTTTATAAAACTTCTAACTTTCAGTTAAGCAAAGTATGTGATTTATACATTCCTTGGAATTTTCTCAGTCTTCTTTATACATTAGAAGATAGACGCACCTGAGAAAACTATGCTCCAATGATAGTTATTACCAAAATAATTGTTTTAGAAAGTAAATGAAGTAACAACTTCTTCCAGGGTTAATCTGAGAGAATATGGTGATTGTTTAGCAATGCCCAAAGATCCACTAAGGCTGTGTATTTGCTAGTTTTACAACTCAGTCATGGTCTTAAAATTGTGTTCACTTATTGCATGTGATTTTATATCACTAACAATTGGTTCAATATGTCACAGCAGAAAAACCTAATGTATTTGACTCCAAAAGGATTCGATCTAAGTGAGAATATACTCTTTACCAGCTCTTTTATTTTGGAAATATTTTAATTCTGATTAAATATATTTTTCTTTATCACTAAAACTATGTCAAAATATATCTATTTCTTGCAATAATAAATTACTGACTGTTTTAATAAGTGATAGTATACTATTATAAATTATAGTATTTAGTACAGTAAATAAAAATTGCCTTACCATTATAAGGCATAAATGAAATAATTTATGTGAAATTACTATGTTAATTATGGCATTTTATCCTAATATTATTTATTCATTATTTTAGTATATGTATCAATTTAGATTCTATATATAGACTTATATTTAATAAGTCTAAATGTAATTGAGTAAATTTTTTTCTAATTAGTAAATATAGGTTCTTTCAATATATTTCAGAGTCTTTGCTTTAGCTCTTAAAAATCACTTCCTTCTCTAAAACTGTTATAGAATTTTAATGAAAATTATTCTGCATTAAAATAAATGGGAAATATATTATTAGTCTGCATCAGAATCATGATGACAATGGACATAGTTACTATTAAATGGATAATTAAAACATTTATATTCATATGTTTTCAACCACATTTGAATGCCATTAATAATGTAACTGATATGTTTTTTCTCTTGGATCTTTTTATTGAGTATCAAAAACACTTCATTTCCTTTCATTTTAGATAATTGATTTTCAAGCTTCTTAAGTTCATGAATAAGGGAATCTGTGTGAAAATCTGTGTCCAATGTCTTCAAGATCACATTTTAATTCTCTTAAAAAAAAAATATGGTTCAAATGTGGCATTTTAGTTTCCTAGGGTACTCAAAGTGTATACTATGAAATGGTTCAGCTTAAACAATGGGGATTTTTTTTTGCTCAAGGTTAGAGTCCAGGAAAACATCCAAATCAATGCATCATCATGACAAAGCTATCTTACTGAAGACTGGCTACTGTGATTCTTGGTTCCTCTGGCACATGACAAGGTATATGGCAGCATTTCCTGATTTCTCCCTTATCTTCTTGGTTTTGCTGACTTCAGCTTCTTGCTTCCATTGCTTTTTCTCTCTTCTATAATATATTCATCCCATTTATAAAGGACTCGAGTAATAGGATAAGATGCATCCTGAGTGAGGTGAGTCACACCTTAACTGAAGTAGCCTTACCAAAAGGTTGTGTTACAGTGGATTAACACCCAAAGGAATGGAGTTAATTTAAGAATGTGTTTTCCTGGGGTACATATAGCTTCAAATTGTGACAGTCCAACCTTTGGACCCCCAAAAGACATGTTCTTTCCATAAGAAAATTACATTCATTCCATCACAATATCCTAGGAGCCTTAAATCATTTCAGAAGCAATGCTTCATGCAAAGTTTCATTAAATTGGTTATGGGTGAGGTCTGTCTTGAGGCATTATTCCCCTCTCTCTGTGGACGTGTGAAATATAGAAAACAAATTATCTGTTTAAAGTATATAAAGGAGGGACTGGCATAGGATAAACATTTTCATTTCCACAGGAGGAAATTGGAAGGAAAATAGGGGCCATGGATCCCAAACAATTCCAAATCCTTGCAGAGCATATGCCATTAGAATTCCAAGTTCTCAGAGTCACCTAAGGAATTAAGTTTTGATCTTCTTTCTGATATAGCAGCAACTCATTGTTTCCAAGTGCTTGCCCAGCAACCATGCTCTCCCCAAATACTGGAGTGAAGGCTCCACCCTCTCCAAGCATTGGGATGGTGGCCAGGCTCTCCAGAATCCCCAGGGCACAGGCTCAACCCTCTCAAAACAGGGGTAGCAGCACTCTTCCTGAACAATGGGCTGGAAGGTCCATCCTCTCCATACACTGGGTCAGACACAGTTTTCCACACACATGGGTAGATCTGCCTTTTGGCCTGAGAAGGTGTCTTTGGTTCAGACTTGAGATTCCATGGTTCTACCTTTGAAGTGATTTTTCCTTTAATCTGTCCCTTCTCTGTCCCTTTAGATCTAGACTGTCAAAATTCCTTTCATAGAGATCTCAAGAAAAGCTTGTTGGTTTTGCCTGTAGTACACAGGGATCCAATCTATCATACAGTAGCCCTTTCCATAGATCTATACTGGATATGTTTGTCTCCAGTTCTGATTTGTACTGAAATAGCGGACTGGATCCATGTTCAGGTAAACTTTCACATGGAGTACTATTCTCTGGGGATTCCCATGTCAGGAACTCAGAATTTTCCAAACCCTCTAGTTCTGGTTTCTTTGTGCCCCACAGTTCTTACCTTATCCCTTTCCTTTTGCATTTTACTATAAGCTGCAAGGAGAAACCAGGCTGTAATTTTCACAATTAGCTTGGAAATATACTCAGATAAATATCCACACTCATCAGTTGTAAGCTCTGCCTACCGTCTGACATTTCATCAAGTTGCCTGCCATTTTAAACAAGGCTCTCCTTTTCTCCAGTTTCAAATAGCACAGGCATCGTTTTTATCTAAGTCCTAATCAGGAGTAACTTTAACATCCATATTTCTACCAACAGTCTCTTCAAAACAATCCAGGCCTTTTTTACTAAGCACCTCATAGTTCTTCCAGCCTCTACCCCTTACAAATTTCACAGCTCTTTCCATATTTTTGGTATTTGCGATAGCAACACCCCACTTTCCTGGTATCAAAATCCCAAAATCTGTTTTAATTTCCTAGGCTGCTCAGATCATATACCATGTGTATTAGTCAGCCAAAAGAGTGCTGATGCATAATACCAGAAATCTGTTGCTTTTTATAAAGGGTATTTATTTGTGGTAGAAGCTTACAATTACCAGGTCATAAAGCATAAGTTATTTCCCTCATCAAAGTCTGTTGCCACATGTTGGAGCAAGATGGCTGTCGATGTCTATAAGGGTTCAGGCTTTCTCTTCCTCTTGAGGCTCCATGGTCCCAGCTTCTTCCAATATCAGCTGTAGGCTGGGATAAGTCTTGTCTCTTTTGCAGGCCTCATTTCTTTTCAGGCTCAGCTGCTCTGCTCGCTTCACCAGGCCAGCTGTAAACTATCAGGCAATTGGCTTGTCTCTCTTCCCAGGGCCACTGCCATATCTAATGGAGGCTTTTCTCTTTCCTCACATATCAGTTCTCTGTGTATTTACTTCCTGGGGATCCAGCATCAAAACTCTCCAACTTTCTTCTCTGCCATGTCATTTTCTCTGGGAGTCCCTGCCCACCAAGGGGGCAGGGACTCAACATCCTAATGGCTTGGCCCAATCAAAGCCCTAATCACAACTCAATCAAGTAAAAGTGAAACCTTTGAATCCAGTACAATGAACAATTTCTAGAGGAAAAGATCAGTTCACAAAAATAATCCAATATCTATTTTTGGAATTCATAAACAACATCAAACTGCTACACCATGATATGATTCCACTTAAACAATGGGAATTTATTCTCTTATGGTTTTGGTCTTGGAAAATATAAAGATCAAGGCATCATTAAGGTGATGCTTTTTTCCTGAAGGCCAATTGCCTGTGATTCCTGGCTCCGCTGCACTTGGCAAGGCACATGGTGGCATCTGCATGTCTCTCCCTTCTCTTCAGGGTTTACTTGACTTCAACTTCTTCCCTCCATGGCTTTCTCTCTCTTCATCTGAATTTCATTCTCTTTTAATTGACTCTAACATAGGATTAAGACCCATCCTGAATGAGGTGGGCCACAACTTAACATCAAAAATTCCTACTTTCAATGAATTTACACCCACAGGAATGGATTAAATTTAAGAACATGTTTTTCTGGCATACATACAGCTTCAAACCACCATATATGGGTATATTTATAGTATAAAAAATTTACCTAATCTTAGTGTTTCCATTACCATAGTTGTTTGTTCTTTTGATTTCTGTTTTCTTTTCTGTGGAACTTAAGAGAGCTCCCATGGTATTTCTCCTTTTCTTTTGACCTGTATGTCTAATTCATTAAAAAGTAACATAGGGAGTGGATGTAACCCAGTAGGTTGAAAGTTTGCTTCCCTTGTATGAGGTACTGGGTTTAATCTCTGGTGCCTTCTAAAAAAAACTAAACTAAACAAAACAAAAAAACACATTTACCTCCTAAGTATGTCTTCAATCCATTCATTTGTTTCCACATATAGAACCACTGACCTAATCCAAATTACCACCTTTTCTTTCCTGAATGGCTGTAATAACCTTTTAACTGGATTATCTATAGTACCTCTAGACACTTTTCTAATTGATTTTCCAAAGTGAATACAGATCAATTATTCAGATAAATCAAATATGATCCTTGGCAGAATTCCCTGCTGAAAATGGCATTTTCTGGACCCTTGGTTATTTCTCCAACTCATTCTCTCCGGCATACCAGCTCTGTTCTCTCCCTTTCATAATTACACTAGTCTTTATTTAGTTCTTCATTCTATTCCTCCCTTCACAGTAACTTTCTTCATGGTGTCACTTTTGCTTGTGATGCTTTTCCATCCTTCTTCATCAACTTCAATTCTACTCATTCTTCAAGTCTCATCTTAGTCATATTTCCCTTAGAGAAGCATTCTTGAATTCAGTTAATTGCCTCATACCTAGTATAAGCTCCCTATCCATTACACTTACTTTTTAGTACTTTTCAATATTTACATTTTGCATTAGTATTTGTAAATATTTTAATAATATCAATCCTTACTTTAGGATATCAATTCACGAGGGCTAGACATTTTCAGTATTTGTTTATTGCTGAATTTCAATTCCCTAAAACAGTTCCAAGTGAAAGCAATAATAAAAACTATCTGGCAGATAATTGTTCTGCACTCTACTTATGTTATTTTACTTAATCCACATAATAAACCTATACACTAAGTATAGGTATTATTGATATCTTATAAATGAGTAACTGAAGGCAAGAAGATGTCAAGAAATTAAAGAGGCCATGCAGTCAAAAAATGGAAGAATTAAATTTTAAACCAAAATACTGCAATGCTCTAGTTCCAGAAGCCCTACTAAGAACCTCTATGATATGCTACCTCACACTATTAATGAATAGTTTATAAACATTGGTTGAATGAATAGCTGCACTGTTTTTCAGGACAGTCATAAATCATCACAAAATAAATAAAATACATAAATGAAAAAATGAATTTTTCATAATTTATTCAACATATAGTTCAAGTTTAAAAACACACAAAATATAGTCTCCAAATTTGGTAAAAATGACTTTGATGGTTTTTAAATAATACCAACAGATAGAATGTAATTGTGTTTACATAGATTATGTCAAAAAGTTATGCAGTTTCTATACGTATGCTTAAAATTGCAACAATTATTTGAACATTTTCTTACATAATAATATTCAGTTGTATGGAAAAGGATTTTGATAATCTTTCTCATCATTCATGTAAAATTTTAACTTGATTATTCATTTGTCAGCTAATAAAAGCTGTATAAGGTTTTGATTCTATTTATAACCTGTCTTTTAGGTCATGGGATCTTCATGCAAAGTGCACCTCTTATGTGATAAGCACTGGAACTGGCATTAGGAATTCAAATATAAATAAAGCACATGCTCAGGTCTTTGTGCTTTTGGCCATTTTGGAGAAAAATAGAAATGATGAAAATGCAGTTTGATAAGTGTATAAAATGGGGGTGAAATGTATTTATGGTACATTTTTATGACAGCAAGATAGTCATCTGAAGACCTGCAAGAAGGACTATTTTTTTTTTAAGGGGAGGGTCTTCTTTATAAAATCATGGAGCCATAAGGTTATTCATTTGAAGACCCAAAAGTAGTTTATTGTGACTCTAAGATAAGATATGTTTGATTCGGTGGCAGAAGGCAGAGAAGATGGGCATGAAGCTAGTGAAAAATGAAGCAAAAATTGTTAGCATTGGCCAGATCAGGAAGATGCTTTATGTAATGTTGATTGTAAACTTTATCCTGAATGCTAATGGGTATAAAAACATGTAGCTGAAGAGTGACAAATGCACATTATTATTTAAATAAAAGTTATCCCTGGGAAGAATTGAATTTTAATAGGGATGAAGAGGAAATTTTGTAGCAGCAATAGCAGTTAGAAAGCTATTTCAGTATATCAGAAAATATGAGATCTATATTAAAGTTTTCATTTTAGGTTTGAAGAGAAATAAAAGTATTGTCAATATAATAGGACTTATTGAAAATGGGTGATGAGGGAAGGGAGGAAATCCAGGATTAATCCCAAATTCTGAACTTTGGCAATTGAAGCAATGAGGATATGATTTGTAAGACAGTCATTTAAATGTATATATAATGTATATTTATTTAAATGAAATATATTTATTTACATTTTAAAACATCTACTTCAACAAACACTAATTTTGACAATTAAAATAGAATTGCCATATATTTTCATATATAAATATTTTACAGAACTTTACATATGCTTTCTTGGTTTGCTTATTTTTAAATTTTTACTAAGAAATTTTTATGCTTCAGAGTTACACCTATAAAATGGCTCTCTCAGGAGAAGCTGTCTGATGTCGTACCTGGAAACTTATTTTTCTCAGTTCTGTTACCCCATGGACACTGACGAAATTTGTATAAATAGTATCCTCACTGTTTGGAATTTAGACATGCTCTCTCATGTAGATAATTTGATTTAAAAAATCTGTAGTTAATTAAAACATTAAAACATGAGGACATAAAAGTGCCATTTTACATTTGAAGGCATTGAGGAATAAAGAAATGAATAACTCTAAGGGTTACATGGCTAGTAAGTGGGTGAACTAAAAGATGGATTCAGATCCATCACTCTCCATGGGAATTAATCACTACTGATGTCTCTCTGAGTGAAAGGTAAGATATAAAACTGAGGGGATGATTTTATTCAGGCTACTGCAGTAGCGAAAATGTTCATTGATGTTTATCATTTGAAAGGAAAGAAGTAAAGGTTGGGGTTAATAGATACAGGTAAACAAGGAAGTCTCTAAAAGTCATGAATAAATGATGAACAGCAAGTCTTATTTGAAGAGTGATGGTGGTTAATTTACAGAATATGGGAGGACAAGGTGATCATGATCATCTGTTTTTTGGAACACAAAAGGGAGGAGAGGGATTTTTGACCATGGCTGCTGTCAGGGAAAACCAGGCTCAATAAAAGTTCAATATTGTCAGTTTCTCTTTCTGTTCAAGATGAATGCATATCAATCACTGTTAAGCAACTCAGAGGCGACCAAAAACTCTTGAGTGGGACAAGGCAGTGTCTAAGAAATAATCTTGGGAAGTCTATTGTTGGTGTTGTACCTGTAAAAGCAGTTGAACAATATTTTGAGACAGGGTGTCACAGGTCATTTATTTTAAGGTCCTGGATATCAGCCATCATAAAAGAGGGATTCCTAAAATGGAAAAGAGAAATAAAATGTACTTTGCTAGGCTGCCAAAAGCAATATACCAGGAATGGGTTGGCTTTCACAATGGGTTCCAGGCTTCCAGGCTTACAGTTCTGAGGTCATGAAAATATCCAAATCAAGGCATCACCAGGAGACAGTTTCTTAAGACCAGCTACCAGCTATCCTGGATTTCTCTGTTACCTGGCAAAGCAATGGCAACATCTGCTAGTTTCTCCCTTCAGTTTCAGATTTCATTGTTTCTAGTTTCTTTTTTCTGTGGCTTTCTCTCTCTTTGTCTGAATTTTATTGTCTTATAAAGGACTCCAGTAAGAATTAAGACCCATCCCCTGGGCCATGCCTTAACTGAAGTAACCTAATAAAAAGGACCTACTTACAACAGTTTTACGTGTACAGGAATAAAGTATTAGCTTTAGAACATACTTTTCTGGGCTCCATGCAGCTTCAAACTATCACATAATATAAACATTGGTATTAAAGTAAAGAGCTAGGATTAGAGCCCTGATGAAAATCAGTCCAGTGGATTCTAAGAGATGAGTGAAAGAAAATCTTTCACTTAGTCAATATCACTCATTGAGTTTCATTAAACCTAGTTAAGATGTTGATGCTCTTGGTGATGTTATCTAGGTCTTTGTTAATCCTCATATAAGGGCATGCAGGACCCAAGCATTTTGCTAGACTTACTTAGTGGTCCAGACAGCAGCTTGTCTGGGTTGAATTCTGCTTAGTGCCTGGTCTGTTGTGGTGGTGAGTCTTTCAAGTTTTATATATATTTGGCAGGCTTCCACATTCAAGGCTTCTTCATATCATGTAGAAAAGGGCCAGATGAAAAGCAACCTAGAGTCTTGATAGGCAACTGGGTAGTCATGTTTTTAGTTTTCAGTGATGATGAGTCAGGTGGGAGAGGGAAAAGCTGGCTGGAAATGCTAATTTAGAGGGTTGTAGCTAGATGTTCGAGTAAGCAAGAAAAATTGAAAATTGAAAATCTGGTTAGTGTTGACAATTTAGGCAAGGTAACAGGGTCCAGTTCTAATTACAGGTAGGTACCAAAACCATTTTTTTCCACAAGAGGAGAGGAAGTCAAATCTATACTAGTCAAGAGGGAATATGCATATTCTTGAGTTACCCATAATTTACAAAGATTACAAAATAGCTCAAAGATAATCATCTTTGAGTTATTAACTCAAAACTGATATGCACAAGAGTATGCTTTAGAGGATGCATAGTTTTTCATTAAAACACAAAATTTCTAGCAATAGTCTCCTGTTTTTTGATTGAAATAATCTCAAAGTAAGATTATTCTTGTTCATAAAATAAGGCTGATTTCATTCGGCTTGGTTATTTATAGAGGTGCAAAAAGAGTTCTAACTCACCTTATAGACTTGCTTATGTTGCTTTTTCTGGAGGTTTTCAAAAGGAATCTCAGATTGGACTTTTTATAGCTTTTTAAGGCTGTGAATATTAGCCAAGAATTTGCCACCAGATTTCACATGTGGTACCTATATTTTGAGTGAATTTTTCCCTTCTCAAGTTCTCCAGAATAACCTAAGTCCCCGGATATATCAAGAAATGACTTTCCTTCTTATCATGGAAGGCTGGGAACCCTCTAAACAAGATACCAGGACACTTTTCTAAGAGGTATTTGTTAGTATTGGAGCCATAAAATAAAATTTAACACCTTAAAGATGTCTAATCATATCTGATTAAATGAGCAGAATCCTCAAATATGACTTTCCAGGAAATATGGAACCAATATTTTCCATTATGTCCTGGTAAAAAGAATAACAGATTCCTATTGAACCTACACAAGAATTATATTGCCATGAAAATAAAATATATTTCTAAATTCTGAAGGAATTCTGGAGGGAAAATTTATATCATTTAAATCTGCTGTATTTCTATTTCCACAAGTAAAACCTGCTAAATGTTTTGAGCTAACAATTGCTTAAAAGGAAAGGAAAATGAAAAATATAACATTAAAACATCAACAAAATTTCAAACATTTGCCTCAGTTCATTTAGTCCTCTGTAATCAATCTTGTTCCTCTCCATCTTGAATTAGCAGTCTTCAGAATATATCTGTTTCTTGACTAGACTTCTGGAAATCCTGACTCACTCCACTAGTATTGTCACAAAATTGTTTAAGCAATGCCACCTGAAGTCTGTATCCAGAAGTACCTGACATAGTCCTCTTCTGTAGGCCTTTGATTAGACCTGTTTTAAAAAAGTTTATTTATGTCCACTCCATTACACAGTCATTGTATTTTGAAGATGAAACTTCAGGCCTATATGATCATAAGAAGTTCCAGGGAAACTTCAGAGTACAGCAAAAAATTATCTGTAGATGAGAAAAAAATGAAAATGTTTATAATTAGCTTATTACTGATAATATTCAAACTGAAATAACTGATGAGAATTCATTGCAATAATGATGCAATTTACAAATAATTTTGGCTTTTTCTGTGCCATGCAAAACAAGATAAAGTCAATATAAAAGGTTTAGACAAAACATCTATAACCATAATGATTAATTATAAACATTAACATGATTGTAAAGAACCTTAGCTATTTCCTAAATAAGAAAACTTTTAAATAATCAAGGACATAATAAAGGCAACTAAACCATAAAGATTATTCTGTTAAGACACAGATTCTTTGTTATCTGGACAGATTAAAACATAAGTGAAGAAAAAGCTTTAACAATCTCCTATTAGGAGCAAATAAATAATTCAGAGTAATTTTGTTAATTTTAAAAGAAAAAAAAAGACTTAAACTTTACATCAGTACATTTCTTTGAAACTAAATCTCTTTTGAAAATCTTATAAATAAACCGACCAAACATTAGCCAAATTTTATCAAAACAAAAGTTCCTTTCTGTGAACTTTCTACAACTCTCTTCTATATTTATTTGGGAGTTGTTTTATATTTTCATTTTTTTTCTTTTTCTGGAACAATCATTATTTTACTTAGGAAAAACTAGTTTATTTTATCATTAACTGCAATACATCTCTCATATTGCTGTTTTAAAACAGGTAAAAATGAACACATTTATTTACAGACCCAAATATATAACTTCTCTATATCTTATTAAAATTTGGAAAAATATATACAATTAAAATTATACTTAATAATTAATAATTCAGTATTTAATCTTACTCAGAAATTATATAAGTATCTAATAAATATCAATTAAGTAACTGAATCTGGTATCAATCCCAGATTTTAAGTTACCTATTGATCCTGGAAACTATTTTTAAGCTGACATACCATAAAATATAATTACTTTTGAAAACAAGTTTTTCTGAATAGTGATTAAGTTTGGCTAAACACAAATTTGTAAAACATTAAGTAGCAGTAGTGCTTGTTTATTTGATCAGTAAACCTGTACATGTTTAGGAGGAACATACCAAGTAGATATATATATATATAGTTTACTTAGTTGTTTATGGTATGTCTATTATCATTCTAAGTGCTTTGTCATCTTTTCACATTTAATCCTCACAGCAACTGTATGAGTTTTGTTCTATTATCTCTCTCTTTTTAACAGGTGAGGAAACTGAGGTATGGGGAAATTAGAAGATTTAAACCCAGGCAATCTAAATGCAGTGTCATTGTTTATAACCACTATAGTTTACTGCCTCAATAGGGAATAAAATGTTTGATTATGAATGAATTTTTCAAGTGAGGTTTAGATAAGACCAAAATTTAATGTACCTAAACCAATCACATGTACTGCAACTATTAAGAGTTTCAAGTTTACAATACAAAATTAAGGATATTGACTCCATAAAGAGGTTATCACTACAATAAATGTATATTACACTAGAATGCAATTTACCAAATTTACTATTTAACTTGGATCTCAACTAGAAATGCAAAAGAAGCAAGAAAACAGAGCAATTGCCACCATTCATGTGCTCTGGGTCTTATGAAGTCCTTTGCAGACCTACAGTTATGGGGCATTTGGTATGCAAAGTAAGTACCTTCTAAAGAAGATGAGATGGTACATGAGAAATTGTGCCATTTCAAGAAATTAAAGTTTTCAAAAAATTGTAAATAAAATTTTGAAATTAAGTTTCTTTTTCAGATATGAAATTGAAAATATTTCAATTGGCATACAGTCTTATTTTTTCACATCTTTGTCATATTATGCTTATTTGGATGACAGCCATTCAAAACATATTGTTTCTAATTGATCTATTGAAGCCTAGGATTTGTAAGGGATATTCAGTTTTATGCCTGCATGTAGACAGATTTTTATAACACTATCATATATAAACCATATTCTTAGTTTTAATCTCCATTCCTGATCCATCACATTAGATATTTGAAGGAGTGCATTATTTTAACACTTATAAATATAGAGATTGTGAAGAAAGTAAAAAACAATCTGCCTACCATAGTCATAATTATTATTAAAGCCTTTAATTAACACTTAAAATGAAATATGCATAGAAATGCTTATAATCTTAGAAATTGTTTTTTTATTATTTAACATTTTATTCCAATAATATCTAGGTTAGAGTAGCCCAGAAGTTTATGATATATATGTATAAAATAAAGGCTCATAACTGAAAATATTATTGCTATTGTACCACATGGGTTAAAATCCTTAAGGATTACTTTTGTGTCTTAGATAATATATTAATTATCATTAACTAAATTTTAGAAATAAACAGGAAAAATTTTAATGAGGCATGAAATTTGCTCTTTACTAATTTACAATTAAATTTGCTAGATAGCTCTTGAAATTGGCAAAATAAAACAAAGGTATATCAGGCAATAGATAAAGTCAAGAAAGCATAGCTTAATTATTTAGTCACTGAAATTCTGTGAATAAGCAAAAATGAATTATTAGTAATCCTCTTTAAAATGTAATACTTTATAAATTGTACTGAAAGATAATTAATCAGTAATTAAATTATTTATGTATTTAGCATTCCTCCTACTTCCATTACATAGAATTAAAATTTTTAGTGTTTTTCTGGGCTGATGGAGTTTCAATTAAAGGCCATGACTACTGACAGAAAGCAGGTCACCTTGGAATGTAGGAGACAAGCCCTCCAGTCTCGTGCTGATAGGAGCTGGGTGGGGAAACATCCTGAGCTTATAAGATTTACAATGTCTGGGACTTGCAGGAGTGTAAAGAGGAACTGAACCATTAACCTTTAAGACTTGCTGATTTTAATAAAATGTAAACTGTCAAGTATCTATTGCCTTTGCATATACACATATATATTTTCTTTGTTCTAAAGCCAAAATAAAAGCCACACTTTATGATGTGGCTGGGCTCTTCTCTCCATATCTGATGGAGAGTCCCCTGATCCCAGTTTTTTCTTCTCTTTGTCTTATTCTTTCTCATCCACGGCACCGTTTTCACAGACCCAGTTCCTGAATGCCAACACTGGGCTAATGTAAAATAGTATAAAATGACAAAAGATCAGGAAAAATACATACATATAAAAACACATATGCCTAGACATGCTACCTAAATGTTAAATGTGCTCTGCCACATTTAAAGACTTTAAGAAGCAGCTGGACATGAGAAAAGTACTATTTAAATTTATCATTCTTGCTTAGTATTTAATTACTTCCATTACATTTAACTGAAGATAAGAAATAATCTGGCTTTGTTCAGCTGCTTGAATACATTTTCTCAAAAATTTTATATTGTTTTAAAATCACCAGAAGTAAAAATCCTATAACTAAAACAATATGTTCTTATGTTTTTACTGAACTTAGAAAATAAATGAAACACTCCCATAGTTAAAGGAAAGTTTTCTTGATCAATAATCATTTTAAGGCTTTTCACCTCTTTGGCTACAAAAGGACCCTGCTGTCTCTATCTCTTCCTCCTACTTTTACTCTTGCTGCAACTTCCCCTAGCCTTCAGGAATATTTGGGAAAGAACTGTGTATGTCTCAAATCATCTTGAAGCTCTTACCAGACACCTGCTCCTTTATGTGCAGTTCAAATACTGACATTTGTGAGTGAGACTCATGTAGTCTTGTCACGTAAAAAGCCCAGATGTGAATGTTTAAGGGCCCCAGTCCCTCACTTTCCTCTGTAACACTTTCTTATTCCTTTATTCAATAAATAATATATTAAATACCTACTAAGTCTCTGGTACTTTTCTAAATCAAAGGGAAAAATAATTACCAGAAAAGCTCCCTTTCTTCATATAATTAATATTCTTATGGTGGAGCTGAAAAATATATATATAAATAAATAATTTCAAATAGCAAAAATGTAATTTAGTAAAATAAAAGGATATTGGATAATCTGAAAGGAATTTCTTGAGAAGGTGATATAGGAGGTGATAAATAAATGACAAATAGAAGGGAACAACATTAAGATCTCAGAAAACTGTTTATTAGGATTAGGGGTTTTAGTGAATAAACCCTGGAGGAAGACAAAAGACTGATTTGTCCAAGTGAGAGAAGGAAAACTAGTGTGACTGATATTAAATGGAAAGCTGAATGGTTGAAAGTGAATTTGTAGAGGTAAGTATGGCCAGAACATGTAGTTCCCTGGAAGCAATATTAAGGTAATTGCAAAGTACTAGTTGAGAATTACCTTTAAAATGTTAATTAGTTTAGTTAAGAATTACCTTTAAAAATGGCCTAATTTAAATTCTCAGAGCTGATCATCTTTCCTCCAGTATATGTCAGAAGGAAGGAAAAGGTTTATACTGTCTTTCCCTACCCCCAGACACCCACCTCTACATACATACACTTAGATTTGAATACAGTGTACCTATACTTATATAATATGCATATTGAGAGACTAGACTACACACAAAGAAGTTTGTCAGCAAATTCCATGGAGTTGCGTCTGAAGGGCTAATGCCCCTTCCAGTCACAAACACTGAGCCACGGAATAGACCACCAACCAAGGTTTTTTAATTTTTAAAGTAGCTTTAGATTACATAAATGTTACATAAAAAAATATAAGGAATTCCCATATGCCCCACTCTTTCCCCCTCCTACACTTTCCCACATCAACAGCATCCCTTATTATTGTGGTACTGTTGTTACAATTGATGAACACATATTGAAGCATTGTTACTTACCATGGATTACAATTTGCATTATAGTTTACACTCTGTCCAGCACAATCGTGTAGGTTTATGACAAAATATACAATGGCCTGTATCCATCACTGCAATATCATGCAGGACAAATCCTATGTTCCTAAAATGCCTCCATATTACACCTATTCTGCCCTGTCCCGTCCCTCGAAACCTCTGATGGCCACTGCCTTTATGTTAATGATAAAAGTTCTTCTAGACTAGTAATAAGTCTATAGTAGAATAACAATAAGTCTACTTTAATCCATTGTTCATTCCCCAGTCTTGAGGATTTTGAGATGGTGATGCCCACTAATTGAGAAGGAGCTTATGTATCATGGGGCAGATGGATGGAAGTATCTTGCTTGCAGTGGAGGACACTCTCTGTTCCTTCGGATGGGCGTTCTCCATCATCATCTCTTGTTAGTTGTCTTGGTTAGTTCAATGAACTGGAGAGTAGAGGTTGCAACTTTGCTAAAAGTCAGGGCACAACTGGCACATGGACAGATCAAAGATTTTAAGACTTTGGGACATATATTTATCAACTATAGGTGTAATTATAGCTTCAAATAAAAGCTTCAGGAGAACCATGTGTACAGAACCTGTAACTGAGTCTAACTCTGTAACACTTGGGAGCATAAATTACAAAGTAAGGCCCACTGGCAGGGTGCTGAATTCCTGAGTTGCCTGCCCTGCTTGTAGTTCCTGGTTATCTCGAGAGCCCTCAGGAGCTCCGCTATTGGAGGCACTGATTAAAGGTAAGTATGGCCATATTCAGTCAGTGAGGTCCTGCTGAAACTTGTATAAGTATAACCTCTGGAATGACCTCCCTACTCACTTTGAAATCTCTTATCCATAAAACTCATTTGTATTTACCATTTCCCCCTTTTTGGTCAAGGTCTTTTTCTATTTTCATTGCTAGTTGGCACTACCAAACAAGGTTTTACTAAAAGGTATTGCTATTGTATCCCTACTCTAGATCACAATGGGGGAGAAGGGTCAGAACTCAATCTTTCATTCAACTTAAGCACTCCACCTCCAAAAAGATTCTCTTGTCCAGAGCCTGGTTAGCCTGGCTTTGCATGACTTCTGTCATGTAAGATGAAATGGGTAAAGGGAGACCTGCAAACCTGCTACCACTTATATCTCCCAGGGTTTCCTTCAATGAACTCCTCTCCAATAGGCTTGGGGTTGGACCTACTTGGACATTATTCTTGTATTATCAATAATCATACATTCATGCAATGGCTACTAAAATAGTATGGTATTGGGGCATTAATGAATGTCAATCTTCATAAGCAAGGTCTACCTTGAGACCATTATTGATTTAGCAATGAGCAGACTGCTGTTTGCTAAGTATACTCAACAGAAGTAAGAGGATAATAAAGGGAAAAAGGAAGAATTCTGGGAGTAGGAAAACTTATTAGTGAGAATGCCAAATTGAAGATTGCAAAACAGGTGTTTAGCTCTCACTAAGACCCTGTCATTTCAGTAAATTATTGCGTTTTGCAACAGCTGGTGATGTTAAAACAACAAAAAGCATTTTGATCCTTCACCTTGAATGTTTATGTTTAAAATTTAAGATGTTAAGTGATTTTCCAAGGTCACAAAAGGATAAACTGAAGAAAAGAAGCCAGATTGCCTAATACCCAGTTTTTTTTAGTCTTCAGTAATCTTTTTCAATGTTCTTTCCACTCATAGCTAAAGTTAGAGGTGTAAAATACTCATGGTATTTTCAGAGATATGAGCAGAGATAGATCGACTTTTTGAGCAATTGCAGTGTTTGCTTACAAAACTGTTTACATATTCCGGGAGTATATGAATGTCAAACAAGTTACATATACACAAATGCAACATTTAATTATTGATTTCATTGAACTTCAAGTCAAGTTGCCTGGATATATTACTGTTTGGTAGTAGAATTAATGAAATTTTCGTGAAAATATTCATGTTGTATTTTCTGCCTTCCACTGTAATGCATAATCTGCATTGCTAATCTGTTCACATGCAATTTTCAGTAGATATCTATCCAAATCATTATTTTTGCAAATTAAATTTTTTGAATATATATCCAGATCTTTTAAAATTTTAATTTAGTTTCTTTTTAATTGTTGCTGGAAAATGAACATTGTTAATACATTAATTGGGTAGTTTCATTGGATCTCTAAATTTGTGGTTTGTTTATAGCATCAGTATATTTGATTTGTAAAACTATTTTTGCATATTAAAATTTTACTTCTATAATTTCTACTTAGTGGCTTGCTCATAGAAATCTTTTTTCACCCTCACCCAGAAAGTATATCATGTTTTGCCTATATTTTCTCCTACTCTATATTAGGAAACATTTTTTTTAATTTAAAAATATAATGGAGTGATGCTTCAGATAAGCATTTCACTTTTTCTCCCCTAAATGCATGAAATTATTAACCAAATATGGAATTTTCCTAATCAAATATTTCTTCCTTGTTTACTATGTTGAAATTAAGTTTATTATATACTGAATTCTTACTCATAGATTTTTTTTCCATTTCTGGATTTTCTTTTCTATTCCACTTAGATGTTTGTTTATTCTTACTCTTCATCATTATTTTAAATATTTATTCCTCTCATTATATCTTCTATGCATCTCACACTCAACATGATCCAAAAGAAATTCAATCCACCTCCTTCGTTTGCCCAGGAGTTGGCAGAGTCTTTTACTCTGTGAGATACATAGTGGTTTCTAGCATAGATCCACAGTGGTTGCCATAGTTCCCTGTGCAGCAAAAAGATCTTCTATAGTTTGGTAGGCATCTTTGAGTGGAAGACTTACCGTTTAGTCACCCCAAAATTTACGTGTGCCCCTTGCTATTCTACCTGCTGCAGCTGATCTTCTGGAATTGGCTCAAAGCCATGTATGCTAAGGAGCAGCATCTGAACATGTGTGATTACATCCTCTAGGACAGCATGTTGAAAATACAGCCACTAGAATTGCTCGATGAACCCAACCTAAGGAAAATTTGAAGTGCTTCAGATTATTTAAAAGTTGTTTTTAGACAGTTAAGATCCAGAGACCCCATGCAACCCCTCACTTAGCCTTTTACTACACAAACAAGTTTCTTTTTTACTTCTACTATTTCAACATTAATTTGAAAGTTGTCACTAGCAAGTATTTTCTCTTTACCTGCAGATAGGGATGGTGGATGAGTAGTTGTGGTAGTTTGAAGCTGCATGTATAACAGAGTGGCATGTTTCTAAATTTAATCCATTCCTGTGAGTGTGCACCCATTATAAATTAGACCTTTTGAGGGGAATACTTCAGTTCATATATGACCCACCTTTTTCAGGAGGGTATTAATACTCTTGGTAAGAAGAAGTTGAAATCAATGAAACAGGAGACAAGGATCATCGACAGCTGCTCTTTCGGAAAATGATGACTTGATTTGGAGATTTTTCTCAACCTCAAACTATAAGATAATAAATTCCCATTGTTTATAGCCAGCCCATTTGCTCCAATATATTTCTACTCCCTTTCCCTTATTAGCACTATTATTGCCATGAATTTTTATGCTTTATAGAACCATCGAAGTGGTTTTATAATGTAGCTGTCTTTTAAAAATCAGATAGAAGATATAAAAATCAGATATAAAAAACAAACAAAAATATGTTTAAATTGTCTTTTATATTTACTTATATAGTAATCTTTACAAGTGTTCTTTCTTACTTCATGTGGGTTTGTGTTACTATGTACTGTCTTTTCATTTCCACCTTGAGAACTGCCTTTACTATTACTTTAAGGCAAGTCTGCTAACAGTGGAGTCTCTTATTTTTGTTTCTCTGGAGTGTCTTAAATCCTATTTCAGTTTTGAAGGAGAGTTTTTCTAGATACAGAATTCTTTATTGAAAGTCTTTTTCTTTCAAAACTTTGAAGATGTCTTCCCATTGTCTTTATACCATTATGTCTGATAAGAAGTCAGCTATTCCTTTAATTAAAGATCCCTTTTTATCATTTTTATCTTGCTCTTTTGAAGATTTTTTCTTGTCTTTGGCCTTCGTCAATTTTAATATAATGTGTCTAAGCATGGATCTCTTTAAAGTTTATTGAACTCTGGTATAAGTTGATTAATGTTTTATTTTGTCAAATTTAAGATATTTTCAATCATAATCTCCTCATTTTTTGTCCTTTTTCTTTCTCTTCTTCTGACACTTGAAATATACATACTTTGATAGATTTAATGCTATCCTACAGATATTTGAAGCTGTGCAAATTAATTTTCTTCACTTTTAAAATTTTCACTCCCTAGCCTATATAACCTCTTCATTCTTTTCTATAATCTCTATCTTTCTAGTCTCTATTTTATAGGAAATTATTGCCATTCTTTCCTTAAATTATTTAGTCATGGTTTCATTTAGTTTTTAAAATATATTTATAATGACTGATTTAAAGTCTTTTTCTGCTGAGTCCAATATCATCTCTATAGCATATTTTCTGTTGACTCCCCCCCCCCCCCCCTGTGTATGTGGCATTCTTCCCTGGCTCTTTTCATGTTTCATAATATTTTGTTGAAAATTAGACATTTCAGATAATGCATTGAAACAATTCTAGTATCAGATCCTTTACCATCCATGATTTGTTGTTGTCCCTGTGTTCTTGTGGTAGTTGCTGTTGTTATTGTTTATCTTGTTGATGCCTATTTTTTCAGGGATTTCCCTGGACTAATTTTCCAGGTTCTGTATTCACTTCTTCAGTGTACAAGTGCTTAACTATGTATCTTTGCCCTTTGCCAAAGGGATCTGTGTAAAAAGGTAAGCGTTTAAACTTCAGGCAGTTTAAAAGACAGCCTTAGCTTTGCCCAGGACTTCAATGTCAGCCAGATGTGACTGGGGTCTTGTACTTTGCCAGGTCTTTCCT
Source organism: Tolypeutes matacus (assembly GCA_026826555.1). Lineage (NCBI taxonomy): Eukaryota > Metazoa > Chordata > Mammalia > Cingulata > Chlamyphoridae > Tolypeutes > Tolypeutes matacus. The sequence goes on from JAKSZT010054458.1 coordinate 9,373,399, forward strand.
GGGCAAGTGTATATCCTTGCCTTTGCATTTAGCATCTTATATCCCACAGCAATAGGTCAGAGCTTCTAAAAGTTACTTGTGTACAAAATTTAGATTCCAGAACATGCTCTTCTTTGTACTAACTGAAATCTTAACCTAGGCAGTTGTGATGTTACCAACAGATTGCTATTATTTCAGTAATGTGTGTGGGTAGCTAGCTTCCTCCCCACTCCAGCCCCTGAGAAGAGCTCTGAGTTAAATCAATTAGCCACAAATCTTTGAAAATAGATATTTTTCAGGAAGCTGGAAATGTGGACAAAACATTGACTGCATCATGAGAGGATGGTGCTTTTAATGGCACTCTGAAACAGGTCATTCATCTCTATGACTGCAAGACTGATGGCTTTTTGCACCTACCAAACTACTCAGAAGGGAAGGAGGGAAAGTAGGAATGGCCTCAAGTTAAAGCATTCAAGAACCTGCTGTCTTGTCAAGGTTTAATAATTTTTCTTGGATAAGCAATTTTCAATTCATTCTATGGCTTTGATTAATAACAATAAGACTGAAATGGTTAATTTTTCTTGTTTTGATAGTTTTTTTTGTGTGTGGCAGAGTGGTTCACCAAGGTACTTACATTGCCATTCTGGAAGCCAAGCATCTCATTTTGTTTACTAAACAAAATATTTTTAACTAGTTTAAGATACTATCATTATATTAGAATTATCTTAAAATAGTTTGTGCACAATATTGCTCTCTTTTTATCCTTCCAAATACAGCAGAAATAAAGCAGTACCAGCAAAATGGAAGACAGAAGTAGGGATCATAGATAATGTATCTTAACAAAATAATATGTATTTTAGTTAAATAAAGTTGTTGAAAACACAGTCTTACTTGTGTATTGTTTGCAAAAGAATAGTGATGCAGTCTTATTTTAAAATGAGCAGTATTTTGGACAGTATCTCTATGGCTTTCTATTAACACTCTGGAATTTTTTAAAGGTCAGCAACCAACTGGTTTGTTATTTGATATATAGATGACTTAAAATAAATCAAAACAAGGAATAAAAAATATTTCAAAATGAGAACTGTATGCTGGACATCCAACTGGGAAACCTTTATATATTTTAGATCTCTGAAAATATAAAGGGAGTTAAATGTTTTGAAAGCCATCTATAGGGTGCTCAGGTATAATAAAGTTCAAAAAAGTAATTTGTAAAATATTACACAAAAGATTTATGTAGTATTCATAATGCAGATCTTTATCTTATGAGCAATTATCCAATGTTTAGGGCATTGCTCAAAAATGATTTGGGTCCATATAATAGGACCTCCTGTTGTGTTTTCTGAGGAGAGGACTCAGCCAGGATCAGAAAATGAAAGAACCAAGCTACTTTCACTTGAACCTTGAAACAACTAGCATAATTCCTGGATTATATTTAACTTTCTTTTCATTGGATATGTTGTCATTGGCATGAATTTTTTGAAGAGATCATAGATCAGTGCTTTAAGAAAAAAAACAATTTCAATGAAAAGGGTCAAAATATGCCTGAAATGCAGGTTTTTCATTCTCATTCTTTTAATTAAAAGAATAAAGAAAATAAAGGACAAAATGTACTAAAGTCACAATATAAATATATGTTAAGTGTTATATTCTGGGGAACAAAGTTGAAATGTTCATTTATGCAAAATAGGATATTGTACCAAAAAACACACTCAACACATATAGTGAATGAATGTTTTTTAAAAATACAAATATTGCCTATACAAACACTAATACATGTCTCAAAAGAGGTATGATTCTAAAATTACAGATATTTGATGTGAATATATGAATTTAGGAATACATTCCACAACTTTGATTAAAGGTTTATTATTAAAAGTGTAATATTAGAATGATTATGATTATTATGCATTATCTGTGCATATATACATATATCACATGTTAAGTATACAAATAAAATAATATATATACAACTCACTTGAAAGTTAATTTGGACATGCACACACATGTATGATTATCATAAATTTCTTTGTCAGCTCGGTTAGGATATTACTTGTGACACTTTGAATTTTGTGAATCCCAGAAAAAGATTATGTTCTTAAACTAATCCACTCCTATGGGTGTGGGGTCCTTTGATTGCATTACTTTCAGATAGTGCTTTTGATTAGATTACATCAGGGTTCATCAGCCAGCTTGAGTCCCCCCCCCCCTTGCTGGATCTGATATAAATAAAGCTACAGAGAGAGAGAAAGAGAGAAAGAGAGACAGAGAAAGAAAGTCATCATTTTTGATCCTGCTGTATGATAGAGGACTCTAGGATCACTAGCAGCCAAAGCTTACCATGAAGTCCCAGGAGGCTGGGCCCACAAAGCAGCATAAGGCTGAACAGATGCCTGGTTGCCCATAGCTGAACTCCAGGAAAAGGTAGTCTGGAGGAGAAGGTAGAGACTTCATCAGAGATTAGCATCCATCTTGCTTCACCACATGGCAGGACCCTGAGAAAGCATCTCTGCTGATGCCTTGATTTGGACATTTCATGGATTGAATCTATAAGATTTTACCCAAAAAAATCCCCTTTATAAAAACCAACACATTTCTGGTGCTTTGCATCATAAGCACTTTTGCAAACTAAGATATTACCTAACACAAACTTCCCTGAAAGTCAAGCCTTTCTGCCAAAATAAATACATTATTTTTTCTTAATATGCATTTGAATAAAAGTCATAAACACAGTTGAGTAGAGGCTGTGTCTTCGTTGTGCTTGAACCATATACTGGCATTGTGCCAGGAATGGTATGTATCCCATACATATTGGTAGACTATTGAAATGCATATGTTATGCTAGTTTTGAATAAACAATGACAAATGCTGTAAAATGTCCAAGTATAGAAAGAAAATAATGCCAGTAATTTACCAGAGATGAAGAAATGTAACCAGTTAATAATATCTTGGTGAAGAGTTTCTAAATGGAAATGTATATAAAAACACATATCTTTATATAACTATTTAGCATAAAACCCCTGATTATAATTTAGTATTTCTTCTGATGTTTTTCTGACACGGTGATGAAAACTGAAGAGTGGATGACTATATTCAAAGTTTTTTATTCAGTTTGTGTCCAGTTTAGGTGGAAAATGTAATGGCTATGGTGTGACATACATCATTTTAGTATACTAAGAAAAGACATACAAAATTATAATACATCCTTCAGCACAAAGCCTTCTGTTTTATCAAGAATTGTATTAGAACCTAGCATTGAGTTAAAATATATGGAAAATGAATCTCATATTGTCAACTAACTGCTATGGCCCTTATATATGTTGAATTATAATAATCTACTCATAGCCCATCTGTCTAAAATTAGAAAAATCAAGTTAAATATCAACAACAAAAATGAACCAATGTTAACAAATTCTAGTAGCTTGATTCTACTATTTTTAGTTGTGTTGCATAAGTCAAAACACTTGTAATTGCTTGTGCACAGTTTCCTTGCTTTCAAATTTTATTTGGATTTCAGGAATGCTAAGTGTCCTTCCAAGTCCAATATTTTAGATAATATTTCAGCTATTAAGAGCAATTATACATTGTATTTTTATTTAAAATCACTGCAAAAGTGAAATGATTTTCATAACAATAAAATATATATTCATTAAAATTTTTGAAATATAATAAAACAATTCATTTTTGATTAACTCACTGGAAATAACTTATTAACACTCTGTGAGACATTATTCATCATGTGTATATGTGTGAAAGAGAGAGAGAGAGAGATTAATGTATAAGAAAAAAACATTGTTTTACTTTACAACTTACTTAAAAGTTAATCTGGGCTTAGAAATTTGTTATTTTGCTTTTTTTAAATTTTTTTTATTTGACTCCATATTTTCTGGCCTTTTTGTACCTCTCCAGTGTTTTCTGACACCATTAGCTTTTTTTTTTTTTTTTCAGGTTATTTTCCAGCTTCCTCTATCAGGAAGTAGAGTACATTTCCTTCCTTGCTTGATTCTGAATTTGGCTATGTGAATTGTTTTGAATAAATGAGATATTAGCGGCTGTAATGTAAGCAGAAACTTGAAAATCTGTTCATAGCTTCCACTTCTCCTTGTGCTTATCTGTCTCTAAAACACGCTTGGGCAAATCTGCAGGAGGAGGAATCGTGTAAAACTGTGGCCCTCCTAGACAAACCAAATGTGAGTGAACCCTCAGACATGGGTGAGGGCTTGGTCAAGATCATAGGAGGCAATTAGAAGGCCCAAAGCTGAACACAGATGCATGAATGAACCAAACTGAGACAAGAAGGTGCATACAATCAGCCTACAGACTCATAAACTAAATGAATGCTTCTTGCTGAAAGCCACTGAGTTTGAGTTGGCATTTTATACAATATTCTTGTGACAACTCATATTGTACAATGGTGTCCAATATAGAGTTCATGCTTTTTTAAACAGTGTTTTGAGATTTAATTTGTATACCATAAATCCATTCATTTTTATAAACATAATTCAAATGAATTTAAGAAAATTTTTAGTTTCAAAATCATTACCACAATCTACATTTATAACATATCCAGCACCCATAAAAGAAATAGTGTCCATTTACTGTCACTATTCATTCCCACTCCCAGCCCTAAGCAACTACTAATATCTTAACACTGTCTTCATAGATTTGCCTACTCTGGACATTTTATAAAAAATTGAGTCATATAATATGTTGTGCTTTTTTTTTGACTAGGTTATTTCACTTTCTAATATGTTTTCTAGGTTCATCCAAGTTGTAGCATATATCAGCATTTCATTCTTTTTACAGCCAATAATATTCCTTTATGGATATATCACATATTGTCTACCCATTCACCAGTTGATGGACATATGGGTTGTTTTCACTTTGGGGCTATTGTGAATAAAGCTGCTCTGGATATTAGTGTCCAAACCTTTGTGGACATATAATTTCATTTCTCTTGGATATATATGTAGAAGTGAAGTTGCTGGGTCATATAAGTCCACATTTAACATTTAAAGGACCTGCCAAGCTCTGTTCAAAGTGGCTGCACCATTTTTCATTCCCACTAGCAATAAGTGAAGTTTCCAATTTCTCTACATTCCTACCAACACTTAATATTGCTTTTCTTTTTGATTATAGCCATGCTGGTGGGCATGAAGTGGTATCTCCTTTTGGTTTTCATTTACAATCCTTTAATGACTAATAATATTGAATATTTTTTTCATGTGGTTATTGGTCATTATTTTGTCTTCTTTGGAGAAATGTGCATTCAGATCTTTAGCACATTTTTAATTGGAATATTTCTCCTTTTAATATTCATGTGTAAGTGTTCTTTGAGTATTCTAGCACAAGTCTCTTCTTAGATATAGATGGCACACCAATATTTTCTTCTAATCTGTGGTTTGTTTTGTCATTTTCTTGAAGTTACCTTTTGAAGAACAAAATTTTAAAAATTGGATGAAGCCAATTTTATTAATATTCTTTCACTATTTGTGTTTTAAGTATCATATCTAAGAAATTATTGTCTAATCCAAGATCATGAATATTTACTCCTATACAGTTTTGATAGTTTTTAGTTTTAGTGTTTTTTTTCTGATCTGTGATCCATTTTGAGCACATTTTTGTTTATAGTGTGAGGTATGGGTTCAACATGTTTTGTGATATGTGTATGTCCATTGTCCCTGCACAATTTATTGAAAAGGTTATTTCGTTCCCACAGAATTTTCTTGGCACTTTTGCTGAAAATCAATTAAATAAAAGGGTTTATTTCTAAATTCTTAATTTTATACCACTCATCTATATGTCTGTCTTTATGCCTTTTTCACACTATGTTTATTACTGTAGCTATGTAGTAAGTAATGAAATCAGGAAATGTTAAGTCCTACTATTTTGTTCTTCTTTGTAAAGATTGTCTTGGATATTCTGGGTCCCTTGCAATTCGTATGAATCCCATATCATCTAAGCTGGGCCAAACACCACAGCCCAGAGTGATTGACAGAGTGAGTAATATCACTCCTGCAAAGCTAAACAGAGTCTCTCCCTGGCATTTTATATATTAAAGCTTCAAGAGAGAAAACTTCTTTTATTTTGGGATCTCTAAGCTGACTTGATAAAAAAAGTATTGTAGCTCTGGATTTTTAGCAACATTGTTACTTATATAGAACAGGACTATCTAGCCATGTCTGGAGAGAAAGGGGATTTTATGGTATACAAAGTAAATCTCAGAAAGCGGATATACATAAAACAACCAAGATAAGAGATGAATAAGAAATCATGCAGCTATTCAGTCCCACAACCAATTGAGCTTGGCTCCATAATGACCTCTGCCTTTCTAGCGTTTGGTTTGCTTGAAATATTCAATTATTTTTGTTGCTTAATTTAGTCCAACATGAGTTTTTGTCAGTTAAAATGGAAAGGTTTTTTAATTAAGGCAAATACATTTATTATTATTTCCCTATGTATATAAAACATTGTTTACTTTAACTGGCATCTGTGAAGTGTGAAGAAAGACATCTTGGCATTGAACTCCAAAGTACATCCATTTTAATTATGATGCATTAGTTATATCATTCTTACATTTTCATGTAAGAATAAACCAAAAACTATTTGTTGCTTCTTTTGAAGAGAGTTTCTTGAACTGTCCTATTATTTAAGCAAGAGTTATAAGTAATGTAAATTCCAGTTATTTTCAATCATGTAAAGAACTATTTGAGGGCATCAATATTCACACAAGAAATTTAATGTTTCTACAAAAGATTATTTTTCTTGATACACTCAATCAAAACAACTGAGTAAGGGACAATCCTGGAAACAATTTTCATAAACAAATAACATTATAAATCAGGGTATAGCATTTCTACCTCTCAAGATGATTCATTAGTTATTTTTCCCTTTATAGCTGTGAGCCATTGACATATAATCAAGGATCAGGCATAGACACTGGATAGTTTGTATAGCTATGAATTCAACAACAATCCAAGCTGGCCAACAGAAGAAATAGTATTATTCTAGGCAATACTTTTTATATATAGGCATTTATTAAAAACTTAAAATCTATGAAATAAATTGGAATAGTAGTGCCCCACTAGTTCTATTGCTACTATACTACTGAGTCTATCTTCATTCCTGTTTTAAGTTGGTTAAGTTAGATTTTAAATTTGGTTCCAGGTGGAGGTCAGGTGTGACACCATGGGAAACCTAGACCAAGATGCATGATAAATGATGTGTTTTTACTTACAGGTCCCAGGAAGATAGGTTTGCCAGGAGTAGTTGATGAGAAGTATGATCAGCTTGGGTGGCTCAAACAGACTTTACCTCCATGGGGTAGAGGTTAGTAGACTTCTTGAAGGAGTCAAGGATTGGTTAGTTTAAAGCAAATGTACATGAAAAGGAAACAAAACATGAAGTCTGAGGGAGGTGGGGATGATTAGCTTATCATTTGGGGTCAGCTGTGGCTGTTGGGTGAGGTTGTGGATGGTGTGGTCAGGGCCACAGATATGGGTTTGAGTTCTGGGAAGTCTAGGCCCCAGAGGTGGATACTGCTTTTTAGCTGGGCCAAAGGTAAGTAAGATGGATGCTAAGGCAGCACACAACAAATTTTCAGTTATGACAACTCCCTTAGAGAACCGCATAATGTGCAAATCCCTGTTACCAACAGTTTATAACAAGAGCTTACTAATTCCTTTCATATTTTTATTCATTTCTATCTAGGAGTAATCTTAGCTGACTCTACCTTTAATTTCTTCTGCACAGGGCTTATATATGTTCCTTTCTTGATCCTGTTCATTCTGAGGAAGAAGCTAACTTTATTTTAATTATTCTTCAAAAATAATTTCCATTGAATTGTTTAAGTTTAATCCACTTTTCTATATTTAAACTCATTGCCAAACATTCCCAACAGCCACTTAAAATTGAACATTCCTAATGATTTAATCACTTTAACAGATTTTCCTCTTGTTTTCATTTCCACTGAATGCTTGAAATTTTAACCTTATCCTCTTTTCTTATATTCCACCAGTAGTCTATGAGAGTTCCATTCTCTCAGATCTTTTCTACCACTTGTTATCTGTGTTTTAATTAAAGCCATCCAAGTGGGTGCAAAGTGGTATCTCATTGTGGTTTTGATTGCCATTTTACTGAATCTAATGATGTTGAGCAAATTTTCATGTACTTATTGGCTATTTGTATATCTTCTTTGGAGAAATACCTATTCAGATCTTAACCCATTTTTTCATTGAGCTATGTGTCTTTTTTGTTGAAATGCAAGAGTTTTCAATATATTCTTGATAGAAGTCCTTTATCAGATATATGATGTGCAAACATTTTCTCTTCTTATGTGGGTTATCCTTTTATCTAATGAAGTTTATTGATTCTCTTATTTCTTTGTCTTTATTTTTTTTTAATTTCATATTTCTATAGGATTATAATAGCATGCTTTTTTGCTGGAATATCCCTATTTTCTTGAGTCACAAAATGTCATTTAAAATTTTCTGCTGATATCATTAAATATAGACAAATGGGAATTTTCTGTTTGCACTGCAATAATACCTTGAAACAACTTTTTTTTCTGCAATTACAAAATAATTACAGAAAAATTAATCAGTAGTTGATCTGAAGGAAGTGGGGAAAATGTACTCCTACTGTGGGTTGATGAAACCACTTCATTTAACCAAATCTAATATTATTATTATAATTAGTATTTGTATTTTGTCACAAACCTTGTAAATCATCACCAATGAATAGTTTAACTAACTTGCTCTCTATTACAGGCAGGCTAAGTATAATATATTACATGAACATAAACTACAAATGAATACATAATTTGCCAGAGTAAATATTTCAAAATGTTCCTAGCAAGTTTTTGAAAATATTCATAACATTTGCATAACACCTTATAACATTCTGTGTCACTTTTATAGGCATTGAGTAATTTGATAATCACAAACACATGACTGACCAATTGAACTAGTCAGTGTTTGCAATGAGGAAACTGTACCTCAGAGAGATATATAGTTCTAGAGATATTTTAATTTATTTTAGTGCTTTACAGTTTACAAAACAATTACATTGACTGTCTTTCTTGATGCTATCATCAATTCTGTGCGGTGCTCGTGGGATACTTCAATTTCTAGGGCAAACTAAGGATTATATTTTAGTGAAAATAAAATAAGCATCTAAGTAAGTATATATAAAACAAAATTTCTGCATGGGTTTCTAATATAAGTAAGGATTTTTTTTTATCATATGTTAAATAAATGAGAGGGAAATAAGATGAAAGTTAAAAGATTCCAGAATATCGGATCAGTTAAAAGGAACTATTATCCTGATAGAAAATCAAGACTACAAAATTTCAAATGCTAATGTACTTGAGTAATGCAAAATATTTACCATTCATTACATATGAAAAGTCTAACCTAAACTCATGAAATTTGAATTTCAGGTATTGACTTCAATCTTAATGCTGTTAATCTCCTGACTTGGTCCTTGTCCTTGATGCCTGAGGAGATGGAATTCGTACTGGAGCCTTTTAAATGTTTCCACTCCTTTGTCCACTCACCTTCTGGAAGTAATTGTTGCTTTATTTAACAACTTATTCTCTTCCTTATCCCCACATTAAATGAATCACTCGGTCCTGATATCTCACCTCCTTGTTAAACCACTTAAACATATACTGTTTTTTTATCCTTATATCTTAGACTGAAATATTCTAAAGATCTTCTTGGTTTTTCTCTTTGACCTGCTTGTATATATATGAGAGTTATTTTCATTAACTGATTTATTATCATGCTGGTATCCTTTCTTAAAATATAGAATTTAACAGACCTCATAGCTTAAGAGGAAACTGAAAGAGCTGGTTGTGCACTAGCCATTTTTAATTGTCAATGTAGCTTCGCAAAACAATGTGAATCCCAAAAGGACCAAAACTGTTGAGGCAGCAGAAAATGCAAAATAACAATGGCTGCATACAGATAAATGCTTGTTTCTCTCTCACATAAAAGCCCAAAGTAGACATACCAGGTATTTTACATTAACTTTACTCCACGAACTATAAAGGGACCCAGAATCTTTCAAGATCTCCATTCTGCCATCCCTAGGATATGGCCTTTATTCCCATGGTTCAAAATGGCTGCTGGAGTTTCAGTCATCATATCTGCCTTAGACTTTAAGGTTGGAACCAGGGATTAAGAAGACCATAGCCTCTCCTTTGAGGACTCTGCCAGGAGATGGCACAGAGTACATTCACTTACATAGAAATGCCTGACACATAATCATGAGGCAAATGTAGCTGCAAGAGAACCTAGGTAAAGTAGGATTTTACCAGGGCAACATTTTATCTACCTAAAAACGGATATTCTTATTATTGAGAAAGAATAGGAGAATGAACATTTGTAAGGAGTGGCATCTTCTGTCCCAGTATTACTACTTCCGTTTGTTGAGTAAAGGAAAACGGATCTCACATATATTAAACTATCTCTGCAATTTTACACAATTGAGTGGCAAAGATTTTTTAATTTAGGATTATCTGAACACCTGACCTTCAGCACATAAACTCCTATTTTGGGGTAAATGTTGAATAAAATATGATTCTAACCTACATTTTTCCTTACCTGCTTTTATCTTAGTGCACAGTATTTTTGATACTTTTAAAAATAATATACCAAAATGTGTTTTCATAAGTTATTATGTATCAATAATGCATTTAAATGAAATACAATATTTCAAATTTTAGGGTCAGTGCACAGTATTTTTAATAGATTTTAAATTTTAGAGCAGTTTTAGATTACAGAAAGTACACAGAGCTCCCATGTATGCCCTCTTACACTCCTGTTCCTTCTCTTGTGTACGGTGTGCCCTAATTTTGACATCTTGCCCAAAAGTCTTTTGTTACAATTGATTAAATAATATTGAAAAATTATTATTAACTAAAATTTATAGTTTATATTACTCTTTGTGCTGTACAGTTCTATGGGTTTTGTCAAAAGCATTATGTCACTTATCCAGCATTGCAGTATCATACAGAGTCATTTCACTACACTACAAATCCCCAATGCTCCATCTATTCCCCTGAAACACTAGTAATCACTGATCTCTTTACTGTCTCTACTGTTTTGCCTTTTCTAGATTGTTATGTAGTTAAAATCATACAGTATATAGTTTTTCGAGACTGGCTTATCTCATTTAGTAATATGCATGTAAGATATCTCTATGTCTTTTCATAGCCTTAGAGCTCATTATTTTGTATCACTGAATAATTCTCCATTGTAGGGATATACCAGAATTTGTATCCATTCACTTGTTGAAGCTCATCTTTGTTGTTTCAAAATTTGGGCAATTTTGAATTAAGCTGCTATAGTCATTCATTCATAAGTATTTTGTGGAGTTGAGTTTTCAACTCAGCGTTCATTGCTGGGTTATATGGTTAGCCTATGTTTAGCTTTGTAAGAAACTACCAAAGTGCCTTCCAAAGTGGCAGTACTGGTTTGCATTCCGACCAGCAGTGAATAAGAGCTTCTGTTGTTATACATCCTCCACAATATTTGGTGTCATTGGTGTTTTGAATTTTAGCCACTCTAACAGGTGTTTACTAGTATCTCATTGTTTTATTTTGCAATTTCCTAATAATGTATGTTGAATACTTATCTTATACTTATTTTCCATTTGCGCATCTTCTTTGATGGACTCTGTTCAGATCTTTTGTGCATTTTGTGAATGGGTTATTTACTTTCTTATTGTTGTGATTTAGGAATTCTAGGTGTATTTTAGATATGAGTCCTTTAACAAATGTATCCTTTGCATATATTTTCTCCCAGCCTGTGGCTTTTGTTCATTCTCTTAGCAGAGCCAAAGTTTTTACTTTTTATGAAGTTCAACTAAGCACTTTTTTTTTCACACATTGTGCTTTTGGGGTGGTATCGAAAAAATCATCACCAAACCTAAGATCAGCTGGATATTCTTCTATGTTATCTTTAAAAGTTGTATAGTATTGTTTTATACATTTAGTTCTATGATGCATTTTGAGTTACTTTTTGTGAATGATGTTAAGTCTATGTCTAGACTCATTTCTGTTTTGTATGTGCATGTCCAGTTTTTTCAGCATCATTTGTTGACTACAATTTCTCCATGGAACTACTTTTGCATCTTTGTTAAGTTAAGTTGACTATATTTGTATGTCAGTGCACTGTATTTTCAATCACCAAGAATCAACTGACGATCACCCAACAACCCAAAACATTTACACTCTCTATGTTCCATTCTATGGTAGGCTTATCCTATCTGGTAATTTTGTATTCCTCTTTAATCCTTCAGGAACAGTTCTCTTTTATCCCCAAAGAAGTCTTTCTTCTATTGTGTGTCCAAACTCTCGGAGCATTTATTAGTTTTATATTCATTATTTTATAGATATATTTCCACTATTAGTCTGTAAGCTCATTCAAAAGGGAATCGTATGTATATATGATATATCTTATTACACATGCATAAAGATCTCTATCACGATTACTATAACTACTATTATTCTTTATGTTAACTTTGTCTCTGTCTTTTTTCACAAGGCACGTAAAGGGTGCCCCACATAGAAGTCATTTAGTAAGTAATTAGCTAAGTAAATTTCAGTATTCTGTGAATCTCTTTGTATATTTTGTTTTTTGGTTTGTTTGGTTTTTGCTATGTAAAGTTTTACTTGGAAAGACAGAATATCTATATTGAAAATTAAAATAAGTTAATTGCTGTAAATATGTGTAATAGAAAAAATAAAGAAAACTTTTTGTAAACTTATTACTCCTTTTTTTGAGAATGATATCCAAGAACCTGTAATATGTTTTCTTAAAAATTAATTTCATAGCTTATAATACAAATATTAATTTACTTCCATATTAATATAATGGTGGATATTGACTATACCAATACCACATAACCCTTTAAGTTCTTAAAGTGTTATTTTGGCTAAAATCTCTGATCATTACATCATTTTTTACTTTTACTTTGTTTTAAAAGAAAAAGACTTCTTTCCCCTCTTAACTCCATCCCCCTGTAACCTCTACTTTAATTTCTATCTCTACAAATTTGCCATTTCATGTCATATCTTATAAGAGATATCACAAAATATTTGCCTTTATTTGCCTTCCTTATTTTGCTGGGAATAATGTTTTTAAGTTTTGTTTCTATGTTGAAACATGACTCAGGACCTCATTCTTTTATATGACTGAATAATATTTAAATTTGTCATCCCAATCTAAAATGGGGATGACAGCCTGAGGACTGGGAGTGAAGGCTCTGGAGTGGCATGGGCAGCAGTTTTATTATCCATTCATTTACTGATGGACACTTGTTTTATTTTCACCTTTTCGTTATTATGAAGTGGAATTGCTGGGACATTTTATAATTCTATATGCAAAATTTTGAGGAAGAGCTACATTGCTTTCCACAGTGGCTGAACAATTTTCTATACTCACCAACAATGTTCAGGAATTCCAGTTTATGCATATCATCTCCAACTCTTCTTATTTTATGTTTTGTTAAATAATAGCTTATCCTAATAGCTGTGAAGGGGTATCTCACTGTGATTTTAATTTTTATTTCCCTAATGGCTAATGATGTAGAACATATTTTCGTATACTTGTTGGCCATTTATAAAACTTCTTTGGGGAAATGTTGTGATGGTTAATTTAATACCTCAACTTGGCCAGGTAATGGTGCCCTTTTGTTTGGTCAAACAAACACTGACCTAATTGTTACTATTAGGACATTTTGTGGACTTAAATAATGAGTAAGTTGATTGTATCTATAGCTGATAACATCCATAGTTAATAGAGGAAATTGCCTTCAGCAAAGAGACATCTCATCCAATCAGTAGAGGGCCTTAAGAGAAGAAGTGATTATTTCCACAGTCAGAAGAGAGAATTTCTCTTTATATAATTCAGTCAGGCAGCTTCTTTTGGGAAATTAATTCATTGAGGACCCTTCACTGGAGTTCATGGCTTGCAGCCTGCTTTAAGAAATTTTGATTTCTACATCCCCATAGATGTGTGAGACAATTTTATAAACTCTCATAATATTTACAGATATCTCCTGTTGGTTTTGTTTCCCTAGAGAACCCTGAATAATACAAATGTCTAATCAAAACAGTTGCCCATTTTTAAAAATTGGCTTGCTTTTTGTATTAGCATTGTAAATATTCTTTATGTATAATAAATATAAAGCCTTTGTCAGATATAAGGCTTGCAAGTATTTTTCTCCCATTCTTTAAGTTGTCTTTTCACTTTCTTAATAACGTTCTTTGATGCACAAAAGTTTTAATTTTAATGAAATTAAATATATCTATTTTTCTTTTGTTGCTCATGTTTTTTTATATCATATCTAAAAATCCATTACCAAATTCCAGGTCATAAGGATTTGCCCCTATGTTGTCTCATAAGAGTTTTATATTTATATTTTGGTCCTTTGCCAATTTTGAATTAATTTTTGTATATGTTATGAGGCTTCATTCTTTCCATATGAATACCCAGATTTCTCAACACCATCTGTTGATGAAGCTATTCTTCCCCAAAGATATGCAATTAGCACCCCTCTTGAAAATCAATTGGCCATAGATTGCTCTATTTCTGAACTTTCAAGTCTGTTCCATTGTTCTATTTATCTAACTTTATGTCAGTATCATCCTGTTTTAACTACTGTAGTTTGAAGTACAATTTGAAATTGAAATAAGAGTACTCTAACTTTGTCATTTTTCAAAATTGTTTTGGCTATATGAGTCCTAATACATTTCCATGTGAATTTGAGAATTGGCTCTTCCTTTATAGAAAAAAAAGGCTGCTGAAATTTTAATATAAAAATGCATTTAATTTGTAGATTTCTTATAGTATTATTGACATCTTAACAATATTAACTCTTTCTTATGAGAACATAAGATGTCTTGCAATTTATTTAGGTCTTCACTTTCTTTCAGCAGTGTTTTGTAATTTTCCTTGTATAAATTTTATACCATTTTTTAAAATTTATTCCTTGATATTTATTTTTAGATGCTATTATAATGGCATTGTTTTCTTAATTTCCTCATTAGATTTTTTTCATCACAAATTGTATTAATCAGGGTTCTCTAGGGAAATAGAACCAACAGGAGATATCTGTAAATAATATGAGATTTTTAAAAATTCTCTCACACATCCATGAGGATGCACAAGTCCAAATTCTCAGAGAAGACTGCAAATCAGGGGCTCCAGTGAAGGTCTTTGATGAGTTCTCAGGAGATGTCAGCTGTCTGATGTGGAGATGGGAATTCTCTCTCTCAATGGTGGAATTACTTCACCTTTTAAGGCCTTCAATGGATTGGATGAGACACTGGCCATTGCTGATGGCAATATCCTTAGTTGATTGTAAATATAATCACCTATCTATACCATCAATTCACTGATGATTAAAGTCCACAAAATGTCCTTATATTAAAATTAGTCCAGTGCTTGGTTAACCAAACAACTGGACACTATTACCTGGCCAAGTTGACACATTAGCCTAACCATCACAGTCTACCACTTGTCAATTTGGTAGCCATACACATCACCTTAAATGTTAGTTAGTTTCTAAATAAAAACAATTACAGATATATATGTAGATATCTATATCTATATCTATTTGCCTAACAATATTCAGCTGTCCTGTTTACAACTGGAAATGTACAAATTCCTTCCAGAATAAGGTGCAAGTCCTTGGGTAATATTCACTCTTTAACTTGACATCCTTAAATACTATGGCATGAAACTAATACAAGTTATGTCATATAACAAGGGAAATTGTAGGGAAGAAAGCAAAGATATATATTCATTTTATGTACATATACAGATACACTCATGACAAAACAAGGAAAGAATATTCATGACCATTACAGTCTTCATCTCTCTAACTGGTCACATTGTCAAGGTTCGTATTTATCACTACCTTCTTCCATTACCCATCCTTGATCCCTTTACCATCAGCAAATTCCTCAGCTGGCAGTGATTCTTTGCCTGGTAAGGTAACCCAAACTTTCATTCCTGAAGATTCTGGGTCACTGATAGTCCTGTTTGGATTGGGTTGTTGCAATTTTCCATTGACTTTAATCACCAGGCATGGAAATACTAAGAAATGCTTAGGGGATCTCTTGTATTCCAGGCAAACTCTTCTTTATCTTCATTGGGTAGGTGCAGTCCTATTTCTCCATGACACTCAGGACAATCACCTCAGCCAGTAAAGTAATTCCCTTCTTTGCCTGTTGACTCAAAAACATGGCCAGGTAGCAATCTTAACTTCCAGTTCAATGGAATCTTTGTTGTGTTCCTTGATGGTAGCAGTCCTCCTTGGTAACGAAGACCTGTAGACCAGCAAAACTTAAGGTTTCAGGGACAAGAAGCAAAAATTTCTTAGTGGATCACTAGGGATAATAGTGAGTGGTGACACTCCCATTTCTACCCATTGATTCCTGGACCCGTGAATCTGGGCTATGGGAAAAACCGCACCATGGAGTGGATGCTGATATAGAGAATACACAGCTGCCTGGAAAACATTGCTCTAACCTTGAAAGGTATTGTCACCAAGTTGGCACTATAACTGAGTCTTCAAAAGGCCACTCCACATTTCTATCAATCCAGATGCTTCAGGATGATGGGGAACATGGTAAGACTAGTGAATTCCATGCATGTACCCATCTCGTATATGCCACTTCCTCTTCATGATGAAGTACTGCTGTGCATGCACAACTTTATGGTTTGGTGGGTCAGACAATACCAGCTCATGATAGGCAACTCAGGTCTCATGGTAACTTGGTGGCCCTGGGTTAAGCGTTCAGTCTTTACCAGGACCCATTACCTGGGCAAAAGCTGTTTCTGAAAAGGAGAGTAGTAATCTGCAGAGAATGGCAGGGCTTTGTTCCAAAATATTAAGATTCTGCATTGTGATTCTCCTATAAGGGCCTACCAAAGGGTCCAGACGGCATCTCTGTTTGCTGCTACCACTTCCAGCACTCTTGGATCTGTTGGATCATAAGGCCAAAGTGGCAGTGCAACTTGCACAACAGCCTGGATTTGTCACAGAGTGTCCTCTTATTCTGATACCATTCAAACTAGCAGCATTTCTGTTACTTGTTCAATTGTCCAGAGTAGCATACCTAAGTGAGGAATATGTTTTCTCCAAAATCAGAAGAGCCCAACTGAACATTGTACCTCTTTTTTGGATGTAGGAGAGACCAGATGCATTAGTTTAACCTTCACTTTAGAAGGGATTTCTTGACATGCTCCACACCATTGGACAAACAGATATTTCACCGAGGTGGAAGGCCCCTGTATTTTTGTTGGATTTATCTCCCATCCTCTCTCATGCAAATGCCTTAACAATTAAGTCTAGAGTCATTGCTACTTCTTGCTCACTAAGTCCAATCAGCATGATATCTTCAATATAATGGACCAGTGTGATGTCTTGTGGGAGGGAGAAACAGTCAAGTTCTCTGCAGACAATGCTGTAACATAGGTTGGGAGGTTGATATACCCCTTAGGCAGAACAGTGAAGATATATTCCCTGCTTTGCCAGCTGAAAATATAGTGTTTCTGTGGTCCTTACTAATGGCAATTGAGTAAAAAGCATTTGCCAGATCAATAGCTGCATACCAGATATCAGGGAAAGTGTTGATTTGCCCAGGCAATGAACTACACCTGGGACAGCAGTTGCAGTTGAAGTCATCATGTGGTTAAGTTCACAATAATCTACTGTCATCCTCCAAGGTCCATCTATTTTTTTTCACAGGCCAAATAAGAGAGTTGAGTGAGGATGTGGTGGAAATCACCACCCCTGCTTCCTTCAAAACCTTAATGGCAGCACTGATCTCTGCAATTCCTCCAGGAATCTGCTATTGCTTTTGATTTACTATTTTGCTAAGTAGGGGCAGTTCTTGTGGTTTCCACTTGGCTGTTCCTACCATAATAGCCCTCATGCCCACTCCACAATTCAGGGATCCAATAGGGGATTCTGCAAGTTACAGATTATGTTTATTCCAAATATTCATTCTGGAACTGGGGGTAGGGAATCAAATGGCTCTGGGGACCCACTGGATCCACAGTGAGATCGATCTGACCTAAAACTCCATCAATCCCCTCACCTCCAATAAACCCTTATTCTGACTAGTAGATCACAGTGATGTTTTCAGTCTCCTGGAATTAATGTCACTTCTCAGCCAGTGTCTAATAATCTTTGAATTTTCTTATCATTTGCTGTTCATCAATGCAATTGCCCTGGCAAAGGCTGTAAGTCTATGGAAAGATGAGAGGAAGATTAACAATATAATTTTTTGTCAGTATAACAAGATTCTTCCTCAAAGGGATCTGACTTTCCCTTCATTCAAGCTCTATAAACTGTCTCAAGTCTGGGTATTGATTAAGGGGCCATGATTCTCTGTTCCTGTAATTCAAATTAAGGTTTTGTTCACCTGACTTAGAACTCTTATGTTATAATAGATCAAGTGGAATTTTAGTAGACTGCCTATCTATTTTACTTCTAGTTACCCCAAGATCTATTAGCCAATGCCATAGCTCTATGTGACTCAGACAATTTTGATTGCTACTTTGTGCCTGCCTTTCATTGTGGTAGCCACACCAACTTTGTCTTTGGTGATTAAATGCTGCTACTTCACTTCTACCAGACTGCGATTCAATCATCCCCATAGTGTTTAAGGATTCTAGTTCCATGGCAGGAGTTCCCACAGTAATATCTGGACTACAGAGAAGACCAACTACAGAGCTCTTCAGGGAAGAGGATTTAGTCTTACAAATTTGTTCCTCACATATATGGTTTAAGGTGTGTCCTCTGGATATTCTTGGGGTGGGTGGGTATGTTCTAAATGGTGAATCCATTCTAGCATTCCAATATCTCTAAACTTTTAGATCCACTCATCTATAGTTTACCTGGGTATATTGGACATCATTTCCTCAGACATTCTAGGCCATATTTTGGTTTATGTTTCAGCCAGCCAGTTGAATAAACTGTCATAGCCCTTTCTAACCCCTCTAGCTACAGCGTTGAATCCAGAATCTATGCTTAGTGAACCCATATCAATAAATTGAGCCTGATGCAACTTTTTATTCCTTCCACCATTGTCTCAACCCTTAATATCCATTCCCACATATATTCTCCTGATTTCTGTCTATATAAATTGGAAAATTCATGTAATTCTTTTAGAGTATAGCATACTTCCTAAAGGGTCACATTTTGTTATTCACTTTTGGGGGCTTGTGATTTTAATCTAGTAATAGGTCTCAAAGAGTGGAAGGGTGGTGAATGAGTAAGGAGAAGAATTAGAAATGTCTTTCAAGCTACTGACCTCAGAGCATTCCTTTGCATTTTTGGTGAGAAAGGATTACTCTCTTCAGGATGGGATTGGAAGGCAGACTCTTCAGGGAAGTGTGGGGGTTTGGCAATGCAGACTGGAGTTTAGCTGGTAACTGCTTCATGGCATTGAGGAGTTCTGAGACTCCCTGGGGTATGCTGGAGGTTGGTAGATACAAGTTTCATATTGCATGGTCTCCAAAGGGCAGACCTTTACAAGTTTATCTGGCAAAGTCTCAACAGAATTCAGAGTTCCAATGTACCTTCTGATATCATCAACCCATATGTCTCCATCTTAACCCTCAGGATTCCACTCCTTTCCGATCAATGTCCTCATTTTAAAAGCAGACATACTGCAATGCTAAGATTTTAGTTTCCATTGTCTTCTGCTACTCATACAATGAGACTCTGAGTCTCGTTTTCAGAGATCTCTAGTCTGTGGCTGCATGAAGCAAGATTTTCTTTCAGAGCACACATCAAAATTTCACTTCATTTATGCAGCAATTTAGTTGCAAATTTGAAGACTTTAGCTCATCTTTTTCTTTTATAATGGAATCCAGAGTATTTAGGAACAGCCAGCCAAAATCATTGTATCTTTTAACTGCACAAAACTCTGCTAGGGTGTAAAAACACTCTCATCCCAATCCTTGCCTCTTATGAGCATGGAAGTGGTCTTATCCAGTGGTGATATTTTGTGTATCTCTATTGCCAACTCATACCATGGACTTTCAGTGGCATCTTGATTATTGGAAAGAGAATCAATGTCCTTGAATCTAATCAGAGTAGAGAGCCAATTGCAAAAATCCCAGAACCACTTCAAAAATCTCAATTTTAAAACTATGTTTCTCAAGAACTACCTCTGGTACCAAGCTATATTAGTCAAGATTCTCTAGGGAAATAGAACCAACAGGAGATATCTGTAAATAGTATGAGATTTTATAAAATGGTCTCACATGACCATGGATATGCACAAGTCCAAATTCTGCGGTGCAGGCTGCAAGTCAGGGGTCCAGTGAAGGTCTTTGATGAGTTCCCAGGAGATGCTGGTTGTCTGATGTGAAGATGGGAATTCTCTCTCTGAATGGTGAAATCACTTTCCTTTTAAGGCCTTTATCTGATTGGAAGAGACATCAGTCATTGCTGATGGCAATCTCCTCAGTTGATTATAGATGTTATCAGCTGTGTATGCAATCAACTCACTGATGATTAAAGTCCATGAAATGTCTTTGTATCACAATTAGCCCAGTGCTTGCTTGACCAAATTTGGGCACCATTACCTGGCCAAGTTGACATATTAACCTAACCATCAAACAAATGTACATGAGCAAATTGATTTTTGTGTGTTGATTCTGTACCCAGTCACTTTGCTGAACTTGTTTATTAGGTCTAAAAGTTTTCTTGTGGATTTCTCTGAATTTTCTATACTTAAAATCACATTGTCTGCAAATAGAAATAGTTTCAACTTCTCCTTTCCCAATTAGATATACTTTGTTTTACTTCCCTAATTTCTCTGGCTAGAACGTCTCATACAATATTGAATAGAAGTAGTGAAATTGTGTATATTTGACTTGTTCCTACTCTTGGAGGGTGGAGGGGACATTAACTCTCCTACCATTGGATATTACATTAGCTGTGGTCATTTCATTAATGTCCTTTATCATCTTCAGAAAGGTACCTTCTAGCTCTACCTGTTAAGCTTTTTTTTTTTCCAGAAAGATTGCTAGATTTTGTCAAATGCCTTTTCTGCATCTATTGAGATAATCATGTATTGTGTTTTTTCTTCTTCATCTATTTATGTGGTATATTACATTGATTGATTTTCATATGTTGAACCACCCTGGCTTTACTGGATAAATCCTATGTGGGCATGGTGTATATTCTTTTTTTAATATGCTGTGGGATTGAGTTTGCTAGTATTTTTTAAGGATTTTTTCATCTACATTCATAAGGGAAATTGATCTGATAATTAAATTTTAAGTATTATGTGTAGTAAAGCCAGGCTGTACATACTATGAATTTTGTGTATTCCATTTCAGTATGAAAATGCAAGGCCCCTTACTCAAAAATTATTTAGAATTATTAAGAAGAAATCCAAGAACAAGGACATTCTGAGCCAGGGACCTGTACATGTGCACAGGTCACATGACCATGAAACCACATTGAAGTCAGGATATGGATAATGACTTATCATTAATGAATGGCACATTCCTGTCTTCCAGCAGTTCCTTCGCCTGCTGCTGACTGGTGCTAATTAAATCTAAAGTGTCTTTCTTAGCATTATTGTACTTGCAACTCATTTCCAAATAATTGGAACAAGTGTCCTTTCACAAAGGACTACAACTTACATTTCCAGACTCTTAAAGAATGTCCACATTGCTCATATGTCACTCTTCCAAATTGAATGCTTATGAATGTGTATATAAAAAGAAAACAAACTTCACAACAACCATGAGATACATAAACTTAAAACAAATTATGTGGCGTATAGAAAACCATAATTTACAAAGCAAACTATGTTCTACTTTTTATCTGTCCTTTGACTATTCAATACTTTGTTGTTAAATTAATTGGAAACAGAAAAACTATTGTGTTACTTCGCATTTTTAATGCAGGAATTTTTGAAGTATAATATCTTTCTTTGGAGCATTTGCCAAAGAAATCATTTCACTTAATGCTTGTATTTTCTAAAAATTGTAGGGCTCTGAATGATTCATCACCAATCATTTATAAGCTTTTGGAAAATTGAAAATCCTCACAAAGTGTTCTACCAACAGTTATCTTTAATGCTCTGATTATGAAATAAGAACACCTTTAAATCGTTTGCTCCTAAAAAGAACAAAAAGAAACAATGAAAGAAAAGGTGACTATGCACACTATTTTCAGAAGTAAATTATCTGACAGTGCTGCCAAGCTTCTCTGAAAGGTGCTTTCCCATAACTATTAGATTTTATGCACCCTACCACAATGAAAATAAGTGACTTTCTAAGCCTAGGAAATGAGGCAAATTCACATTTTGTGAAATAGGTTTTTGATTATTTTTAAATTACAATATATTAAAAAACCCTACAAATAATATTTTAAAGATGTATACTCTTATACAGATATAAATTCTCTATCACTATAGTAGAATATAAGTAACTTTTTTATTGCATTCTCTAAAAATGAAATATCAAGTGGCTTTGTTTACTGTGACAATTTGTAATCAGAGTAGAGAGCAAATTGCAAAAATCCCAGAACCACTTCAAAAATCTCAATTTTAACATAATAATATAATTTAGAAATAATAACAATCATTTATTAATCAGGTAATTGTCTTTATTTTTCATTTAAATTGTTATTTTAAATGAATTGGTCAGTAGTTACACTTCTCCTACCCCATTTTTGTTCACTCTTCAATTGGAGGGTATTTGGGATGATGACTAATAACATAGGTATACTTATTTATAAATCCTTAATCATGATTCATCTACTCTTTTATCTGAACTGTTAATTTTCAATTTACCTGTTAAGTATAATTCTGAGACTTCAGTTTGTTTACATGTCGATTGAGCCCTGAAACCTAGCAGATATAAAGGCAACCCCTACTCTTTAATTCTTTGAGACTGCTCTGGATAGCAAACAAAATGATGAGTATGGACCAGCTGCATCCCAAAAATAAGGAGTATCTGCAACTACAAGCAAAACAATTCCATTCTGTTGCCCCATAATATCTACATCCTTTTTCAAACTGAAGCAGTTAGAGTGGACATCATCCCAAATACCCTCCAATTGAAGAGTGAACAAAAATGGATAGGAGAAGTGTAACTACTGACCAAAGCAGACTTATTGTTATTGTAGCTATTATCCTGTGTTAAACGGTTTATCTTATAACATTAAAATAATAATTTAAATGAAAAATAAAGACAATTACCTGATTAATAAATAATTTTTATTATTTCTAAGAAGAAAAAAAGGCAAATTCTGTCAAGAATATTATACCAGAAAATTATATCTAATACATATATGTGCCTACAATTCCACTTCAAATATGTCTGCAGATTAGACAGTCTCAGCAAATTAGGGCTCAGCTTCCAGTTTTCTGTGCTTCTTTGGGCTTTGCTTTGCTCAATGATTTTATTAATGAGGTGGCTGCAGTGGTTCCAACAATCCTAGGAAGATCACAAGAAGGACAGAGGCCTTCTCCTTTTCCTCTCATACTCCCAATTTAGAACAAAGAAATCTTTCTCAGGAGGCCTCCAACAGAATTCCAAGGTTGTATCAGCATGTAGTCTCCTAAATCAATAACTGGCAAGAAAAATGAATTATATGGAATGTGATAGTTTTCAGTCTGCTTAGTCTAGGTTGTGCTTCAGTCTAAATTTGAAATCTTAGTGGTGTAACACTAAAAATTATTCCTTTCCGAGATCGCATGCCCATCCAGGTTCAGCTTCAGCTCTGCATAACATAATCTTCAGATTTGGAATAAAGCTGAAGAAAAAGTTTATATCTAGAAATTGATGGTCACATGGCAGAGGAAAAAGAGAATAAGGGAGAAATAAAATACTGGCTCTTAAGCCAGAAGTGTGCATTTCATTTCTTATATTTTATTGTTTAAAACAGGGGACTGAGTGGGAGAGAGTGTGGTCTACAGTGCGAACTGTGGTCTATGGTTGGTGGCAAGGCTCCAGGATGTGTAAGTTCATTGAGGGTGGTGGGCCACACTGTGGGAGATGTTTGTGTGGGATGTGATGGGAGGTGTGGGAGGTGGGCAACATGGGAATCCCAGTGGGTTCCGTGTAATATTTTGGGTAATCTAAGCACCTCTTAAAATAAATGTATATATATATATATATATATAAACAACATTTTTGTAATCAAATACACATATATGCATATATATTTATATATCATTTTGCAAATGTTTGTATGTA
>JAKSZT010054458.1:9997728-10331543 GCA_026826555.1 Tolypeutes matacus
TTATCAAAAACAGAAAACTACAAAACATTGCTAAAAGAAGAAAACTTAAATAAATGGAAGGACATTCCGTGTTCATGGATTGGAAGACTAAATATTGTGACAATGTCAATTCTACCCAAACTGATTTACAGATTCAATGCAATCCCAAAAATATTCCAGCACCTGTTTTATAGAAGTGGAAAAACAATTATCAAATTTATTCGAAAGGGTAAGGATCTCCAAATAACGAAAAAGTTCTTAAAAAAGAAGATCTAACTTGGAGGACTCATACTTCCAGACATTAAAGCACTTTACTTAGTTACCAAGGTAAAAACAGCATGAAAGTGGCATGAATACAGGCAGATTGACCAATGGAATCGAATTGAGAACTCAGAAATAGACCCTCACATCTACAGTTAAGTGATTTTTGGCAAGGCAGTGATGACCTACCAGCTGGGACAGAATAGTCTATTCAACAAATGGTGCTGGGAGAACTGGATAAATTATACATATACAAAGGGAAGAAAAAAGAAACATCCCACATCTTATACAAAAATGAACTCAAAGTGGATCAAGGCCCTAAATATAAAAGTGACAACCATAAAAGTCCTAGAAGAAAATGTAGGAAAACATCTTCAAGATCTTTTGGTAGGCAGTAGTTTATTAAACCTTACACCCAAAGCAGGAGCAACAAAAGAAAAATAAATAAATAAATAAATAAATGGGACCTCCTCAAAATTCAGCACTTTCTCACATCAAAGGATTTTGTCAAAAGTATGAAAAGGCAACTGACTCAATGGGAGGAAATATTTGGCAATCACATGTCCAGTAAAGATTTAATATCCATGCTATATAAATTGATCATAAAATTCAACAATAAAAAGACAAACTACCCAATTTAAAAATGGGCAGAAGACTTGAAAAGACAATTGTCCAAAAAAGAAATACAAATAGCAAAGAAACAAATGAAAAAATGTTGAACATCCTGTGATTAAGAAATGCAAATCAAAACTACAATGAGATATCATTTCATACCTATTAAACTCGCCATTAATAAAAAGTCAGAAAACTGTAAATATTGGAGATGATGTGGATTAAGAGGAATGCTTATTTACTGTTGGTGGGAATGTAGAATGATATAATCACTGTGGAGGACTGTTTGGCAATTCCTAAGGAAGTTGAATATAGAGTTGCCATATGAACTGGCAATACCATTGCTGGGTATATACACAGAAGAATTGAGAGCACAGACATGAATAGACATCTGCAAACCAATGTTTATAGTGGCATTATTCACGATTGGTCAAAGTTGCAAACAACCCAGATATCCATCAACTGATGAATACATAAACAAAGTATGGTGTATACATACATTGGATTATTATGCAACGGTAAGGAGAATGAACTTGTGAAGCATATGACAGCATGGATGAACCTAGAGGACATTATGTTGAATGAAGCAAGCCAGACACAAAAGGACAAATACTGTATGATTGTGCTATTTTGAACTAAATATATTGTGTAAACTCATGGAATTAATAATTAGACTATAGGTCACCGGAAAATAGAATAAGGGTAGAGAATGGAAATCTGAGGGTTAATATGTGCAGAATTGATATAAAAGTTATTTGTAAACCTTTGGAAACGAATAGGAATGGTTCAAACATATCATGGTGTTTTTAACTAACATTACTATTGAACGGGTATGACAGTGGTTGAAAAGAAAGTCTAAGGTAATGTATATTTCTAGAAGGAAAGCTAAAAACTGTAACATGGGACTGTATAAGATAGTAAAACCTCATGGAAAACATGAATACTGGTGATATTGCATATATAAAACTTTTTACAAATTATAAATACAAATATAGTAAAGAGAAAGAAATGTATGTATGGCAGGGGGAGCATAGAGAGATTGAGAGGAGATGAGTTTTGTTTGTTTGTTTATTATTATTACTATTGGAATATAAAAGTGCTCTAAGTATGATTGAAGTGATGAATAACAAATATGTGATTACAACGGATACCATTGACGCTTTGGATGGATTTGTGCTTTATTAAAACGTATTAAAAAAATTAATTTGTTAAAAAAAAAGTACCAAAGATGAAAAGCCCACAAACAGATGACTCACAGGTGAATTCTACTAATCATTCAAAGATGATCTAAAATTGAAGAGGAAGGAACAGTACCAAACTCATTCTTTGAAGTGAACATTGCCTTAATACCAAAACCAGATAAAGAATATCATGAAAAAATAAAATTATAGACTAATTTCCCTTATGAATGTAAATGTAAAAATCCTCAACAAAATACTTACAAGCAAAATCCAAAAGCACTTAAAAGAATTATACACTAAATTCAGGGGTTTCTATCCCAAGTATGGAAGGTATTTTCAATGCAAGAAAATCAATTATTATAATAAACCACATTAATAAATCAAAGAAGAAAAATTCACATGATCAACTCCATTAATGCAGAAAAGGCATTTGACATAATACAGCATCCTTTCTTGATAAGAACTTTCCAAAAGACAGGAATAGAAAAAAGCTTTTTTAAATGGTAAAATATATCTGTGACATAATCCAGAGGTAGCATTGTACTCAAAGGTAAAAGACTGAAAGCTTTCCAATGAGATCAGGAAGGATACAAGAATGCCCACTGCCACCATTGTTATTCAGTATTGTGCTAGAAGTTTTAGATAGAACAATTATGCTAGATAAAGAAATAAAAGGCACCTAGATAGGAAAGGCAGAAGTAAAACTTTTCCTATTAGCTAATGATAAGATCTTATATCTAGAAATCCTGAAAAATCCAAATAAATCTTCCAGAAATAAAAGATGGGTTCATCAATGTGGCAGAGTACAAGATTGATTATACACTATTGATGTGCAATTTAAGGAGGAAATTTTTAAAAATCCATTTATAATAGCAAATAAAATAATCTTATATTTAGGAATAAACTGAGTAAAGGACATAAAGCACCTGTATTCAGAAAACTACAAAACATATATAAAAGAAATCCCAATTATTAAATTTGTTTGGAAGGATAAGGGGCACAAAATAGTCAAAAATATCTTTAAAAGGAAGAACAAATTTGGAGGACTCTCTTCCTTACTTTAAAGCATATTATTTAGCTATAGTGGTAAAAACAGGATAGTGGCTTAAAGATAGAAAGATTAACAAATGGAACTAAATTAAGAACTCAGAAATACCCTCACATTTATGGTCAAGTAATTTTTGACAAATATGTCAAGCCCACCAAGCTGTACCTAACAGCCTATTCAACAAATGGTGCTGGGAGAAGTGGATATCCATATCTAAAAGAAAGAAACCAGACCCCTATCTCATACCTTATACAAAAATTAACTCAAAGTGGATGAAGGATGTAAATATAAAAGCTTGAACCATAAAACTCCTAGAAGAAAATATAGGAAAACATCTCAATTACCTGGTGGTAGGTGTGGTTCCTTAAATCTTACAATGAAAGCATGAGCAACAAATGAAAAAGAGGATAAATGGGGCCTTCTCAAACTTAAACACTTTTGTGCTTCAAAGCACTTTGTTAGGAAGGTGAAAAGGCAGCCTACTAAATGTGAGGAAATATTTGGAAACCACATATCTGATAAGAATTTAAAACCTGTGTTATATAAAGTAATAATACAACTCAACAATAAAAAGACAATTATAAAATGGGCAAAAGATTTGAATAGATAGATCTCCAAAGAGGAAATACAAATGGCCAAAAAGCACATGAAAAAAATCACAACATCATAAACTATTAGGGAAATGCAGATCAAAACTGCAATGAGATACCATTACCCATCTTACAGAATGGACATTATTTAAAATATATAAAACTACAAGTGCTAAATAGGATGTTTAGAAACAGGAACACTCCACTGTTGGTGGGCGT
This sequence comes from Tolypeutes matacus, assembly GCA_026826555.1. NCBI lineage: Eukaryota > Metazoa > Chordata > Mammalia > Cingulata > Chlamyphoridae > Tolypeutes > Tolypeutes matacus. The sequence goes on from JAKSZT010054458.1 coordinate 10,001,619, forward strand.
GTAAGATTGTGCAGATTCTGTGGAAGAAAGTGTAGCATTATGTCAAGAAGCTGAATACAGAACTTCTGTATGATGGAGCAATACTATTACTAGAAATATATTCAAAAGAACTGAAAGCAAGGGAGCAAACTGACATTTGCACACCAATGTTCATAGCAGCAGTTTTATTTAATAAAATAAAGAAACAACCCAAGTGTCCATCAACTAATGAAAGGATAAACAAAATGTGGTAAATACACATATTGGAATACTATTCAGCTGTAAGAAGAAGGGAAATCAGGAAGCATATGATTACATGGATATATCTAGAGAATAATATGTTCAATGAAATAAGTAAGACAGCAAAGGACAAATATTGCATGGCCTCACTAATATGAACTAATTATGATGAGTAAACTTATAGAGGTAAACTCTAGAGTATAGGTTACTAGGAAAGAGAATGTGGATTGAGAATGAGAACTGATGCTTATTGTATGTAGCATTATTAAGTTTAATTGCAAAAGTGTGAAAATGAATAGAGTGGATAGTAACACATTATAGTGAGTATAACAAACACTGCTGGTTTATAAATATGATTGTGGCTGAAAGAGGTAGTCTGTGGATGTAAATGTCAATTGAAAGGATGCAAGAGAATAAATAATCTAGGGAATGTACAACAGTGATTTCAGTGGTGATAGAGATTGTGGTTAATAGTAGAAATATAAGAATGTTTTTCTTTTACAAAGTCCTAAGAATATGACGGAACACTGGAAAATTTACAACTAATGTAACTTGTGGATGGTAGTTAACATTAATATTGTAATATTTTGCAGCAATGGCAAGAAGAGATATTATTTCAATTCTATTAGACAACAACAGGAATGTAGAAGGGTATATGGGATTTTTCCTTTTGGAGTTGAAAACATTCTAAAATTGAATTAGGTGATGACAGCTGAACTTTGTGATGAATGTGAGATCCACTGCGTGTACAATTTGAATGGATTGTACAAAGCGTGGAACTGTATAACACAGGGAATCCAGAGTTGGAAAATGAACTGTAATTACGAAGACAAATAAGAGATTATTCTCTTATGAATTATAACAATATATATTAGTAATTGTGGCTGTTTGGCAGTTTGATGTAATTATGAATTCCAAAAATATAATTGGATCATGCTTGTAAACTGATCTGTTAATCTGGGCATGATTAAGTTATTATTAGGGCGTTAACTGGGCCACGTCAGTAGGGCTTTGAGCCCCACCCCTTTGGTTGGAGGGGAATTGAATATAAAAGGCAAGGCAAGAACAGAGTTGAAGCAGTTTTTGAGAAGCAGTTTTGATGTTGGAGAAAAGGCCCCAGAAGAAGAGAAGTGAGCTATTTGCTGATAGTTTACAGATGTCCTCATGGAGGAACCAGAAGAGATAAGCCCGGAGAGAAACACAGCCCCAGGAAGATAGGAACACAAGAAGCCTGAACCCTGGCAAACATAGGCAGCTGTCTTGCTCCCACATGTGGCAATGAACTTTTGTGAGAAGAAGCTTAAGCTTTATGGCCTGGTATTTGTGGACTTCTACCCCAAATAAATACCCTTTATAAAGACCAACCCATTTTTGGTATTTCACATTAGCACCCCTTTGGCTGACTAATACAGTAATGTAGGGTGTTAATAATCAGGTGGGTTGGGAGAAAAATAGACCAAATGTAAGCTATGGGCTATAGTTAGCAATAATCTTTTTTTTTTTTTTAATTTTATTTATTTATTCATTTATCCCCCCCTTGCTGCTTGTGCTCGCTGGGTCAGCTAACCACGCCGTGCGGGCGGGTTTGCCTTCCCCAGGAGGCCCCGGGAACCGAACCTGGGGCCTCCCATATGGTAAACTGGAGCCCTACTGATTGAGCCACAGCAGCTTCCCTGCAATAATCTTTTGACAATGTTCTTTCATAGTGTGCAATAAATGTTTCACAACAAGGCAAGGTGTTGGTGGTGGGGAGATGTATGATGATATGCATGTTTGTTTATAAATCCACAACTTTTACCATATACTTATTGTTTATGTATGCTCATGTATAATGATATACTTCAAGAAAAATTTATCTTTAAAACATAGGCAAAAGATTTGAATAGACATTTCTCCAAACATGAAATTAAAATGTCTAAAAAAGAAAAAACACATGACAAGATGCTCAACACTATTCGTTATTAGAGAAATGCAAATAAAAACCACAAAGAGATATAATTTCACACCTACTATAATGGCCACTATTAAAAAAAAAACAAAACTACAAGTGTTTGAGAGGATGTGGAGAAATAAGAAAACACATTCATTATTTCTGGCAATGTAAAATAGTGCAGTCACTGTGGAAGACAGTTTGGCAGTTTCTCAAGAAGCTAAATTTAGAATTACCATATGATCTGTCAATCCCACTATTGGATATATACACAGAAGAATGAAAGCAGGGACTCAAACAGGTATTTGCACATCAATGTTCATAGCAGCATCCAAAAGATAGAAGCAACACAAGTTTCTAACAACTAATGAATGGATAAACACAATGTGGTATACAAATAGGATGCATTGTTATTCAGCTGTAAGAATCAATTAAGTACTGATGCATGCAATAACATGGATGGACCTTGTGGACATTATGGTGAGTGAAATAAGCCAGGCAGAAAAGGGCAAATGTATAATTTCACTGTTACGAACTAATTTTATTAGACAAACTCATGGAGTTTCAGTCTAGAATATAGGTTACCAAGAGATAGATTGGGTTTTAGGAATGGGGAGTTAATGCTGGACTTGAACAAATTTTCTATGCAGGTTTACTGTAAAGATAGATGGTTGTGATGGTAGTATTTATTGAGAGTGTAGTGAGCATCACTTAGTTCTATATGTAAATGAGTTAAAAGGGGAAACTTTAGGATATATCAGTTACCAGAATAAAAACTGAAGAATAAGACATAAGAATATACAACACAGTGAATCTTATTGTAGACAAAGGACTTTTGTTAATAGTACAAATGTAAGAGTGTTCTTTCATGAATTATAACAAATGCATGATACTAATACAAGGTGGTAATGATATGGTAGCATATGGGAAAATACACCTAATGTAAATAATGTAAGATAGATTGAACTATTTTAATAATCCTTCATCATTTATAACAAAGGAAAATACTGTTTAAAATAGTACAATTATTTTTTTTTAAAGTTCTGTTATCAATCGTAATGGATGTTCCACACCAATGCAAGGTGTTGTGGTGGGATGGTGCATGGGAGTCCTCTATTTTATGCATGATTGTCTTATAAACTCAAAACTTCATTAATGAAAAAAATAAAAAAAGAACAAAAAGGTGAAATTTGAGATACTTCTTCATCAGCACTTATACAAAGGTAAAAGTTGAGATATTTCTTCATCAGCAAATATACACTAAAGGAAGCATTAGAGAGCAATATTTAGGGGGAAAAATAGATCTCAGCTTGATGGTTGGAGATAAAGAGAATATGAAGTAAACTTCTCCACACAGCCCTTTCTAAAGAGCTACAGGTCTTTGGACTCAATCCTATGCCTGTAAAGCCCAAGGATAATAATGTGTCAATAGCTTTAGGACACTGCATTACCCATGTTGATCTTCACCATACCCATTTATTTGTAAATAATCATTCAAATAAATTGACACCAAATTTTAAAAGCCATTATAAGTATATTCACAGAAGTACAGGAAACCATGATTAAGAAAAAAAGGAAGGCATGATGAAAGATAATATCACAGCAAATTAGAATATTTATATTTAGAATATATATAAAATATATAATAGAATCAAATAGAAACTCTGGCATTGAAAAATACAATAAATGAAACAAATTTCACTAGAAAGGCTCAACAATAGATTTGAACAGGTAAAAGTGAGAATTGGTGAAATTGAAGATGGATAGATAAAGATTATGCATCTGCAGAGCAGAGAGAAAAAAAGAATGAAAAAAAATTAAGAAAGTGTCAGAAAAATGTGAGACACAATTAAGCACATAATATGCATAGCGGCAATACCAGAAGGAGAGGAAACAGGAGATTAAAAATATTGAAATGAATAATGACTGAAAGCTCAAATTTCTTGACAAACCATAACCTATATATCCAGGGAGTGCAAAAAACACAAAGTAGGAGAAGCACAGAAATTCACAAACAGAAAAATCATAGTAAAAATGTTGAAAGTCAAAGACAAAGAGAAAAACTATAAAGCAGCAAGAGGAAAAAGGCTTGTTTTTTAAAGGATCCCCAATGAAATTTAAAGCTGATTTCTCAGTTAAGCAATGGAGGCCAGAAGTCTATGATTAGACTTCTAATGATATATTAGAAGTCTTTAAAGGAAAAAACAACTGGCAACCAAACATCATATATTCAGCAACACTTTTGAGAAATGAAGCAAACAATTAACTCACAAAGTGTCAGAGTTGCCTGCTTCCCTCTCCCAATCATATTTCATCTTGAGCCTTCAAACAATGTCTTCTCTAAAGATTTCATGCATTTCCCAGAACTTCAATCTCACTTGTGGCTTTATGGCTCTGGATCTCTGAAGTTACCAGGCTCTCCTAGTTCCTCCTCTCTTTGGAGCTGATGCAAGTATGGAATACAGGCTCTTTCTTGTCTTTAATTTACACAGATACCACCCACACAAGGCATATGTGTGTGGTAGGTGTTAATGAATATTTGGGAGAAACAGAGTTTACCAGAAAGCACAGCAAGTAACAAAATAATGAAACAAAATAAGAAGTTTCCCAGAAAAACAAAAACTGAGAATTTTTTTGCTATCAGACCTTCCTTACAAGAAATACTAAAGGAAGTTCATCTAACTGAATGCCAGTAAACCCAGAGAGTAAATTGAATCCTCATAATAAACAAAGAGCACCATTAAAGGTAATTATATAATTATAAAAGACAGTTTGAAAGCGTATGTTCCTCCTTTCTCTCTTATCTGATTTAAAAAGCAATTGTATAAAATTATATGTATCTAATGTATTCTTATTAGGTCTATAACATGTAGAAATACAACATAAGGGAAATATATTTACCAACAATAGCACAAAGGAGCAAAGTAGGAGTAAAGCTGTATTTGGCTAAGGAAATAATTACAACTTGCAAAGATACACAGATTGAAAATAAAAGGATGGAAAAATTGATATTGTGCAAACAGCAAATGAAAGAAAGCTGGAGGTGTTATACTAATATCAGCCAAAATAGATTTTAAGACAAAAGATATTAGTAGAGATAAAAAAGGTACAATGTATAATGATAAAAGGGTCAGTCCATCAGGATAATATTTTAACAATTTAATAGTATACGCATGCGTGATGTTTAGGTTAATGTGACAACTCAGTCAGGTAATGGTGTTCAGTAGTTTGGTCAAGTAAGAACTAGGCTAATTGTAATATAAGGGAATTTCATGGGCTTTAATCATCAGTGAGTTGATTGCATAGGTGGCTGGTTACATCTACAACCAACTGGGAAGATTCCCATCAGCAATGAGTGAAGTTTCATCTAATAAGTTGAATGTCTTAAAAGGGGAAGTGATTTCAGCATTCAGAGAGAGAATTCCCATCTCTGTTTCATAGAACCACCATCTCCTGGGGAACTCAACGAGGACCTTTCTTCAGAGACCCTGAGTGCAGGAATTTGCACTTGTGAATCCCCATGATTCACTGCATGAGATAATTTTATAAAATAGCATACTATTTACAGATATCTCCTGTCCATTCTGTTTTCTTAGAGAGCTCTGACAAATACATCTTGTTACCAGAGGTGAGGTGGTTCTTGAGAAAAAGAATCTCAAAAATCGGGATTTCTAAATTGGTTCTGGTATTTTTGCAATTAGCTCTCTTCTCTGATTAGATTTGAGGGCACTAATGGCTCTGCTTCCAATAATCAAGAAGCCACTGGCAGTCCATGGCATGAGCTGGCAATAGGAATACACAAAATATCACCAATGGACACAACTAGTTCCAAGTTTATAGGAGGAAAGGATCTGGGTGAGTGTTTTAAATACCATAACAGAGTTTTGTGGACTTAAAAGGTACAGTGATGTTGGCTGGCTGTTCCTAAATACACTGGATTACTTACAAAAAAAAAAAAGGATGAGCTGCAGGATTCAAATTTGCAAATGAAGCACTGCATGAATGATGTAAATATTTCTATGTATATTGTGAGAGAAAATCTTGTTTCATGCAGCCGCAGGCTTGGGATCTCTGAAAACCAGACTGAGAATCTCACTGTAAGAGTAGCAAAATTACCACAGAAACTGTAATCTCAACTTTGCAGGGTGTCTGCTGTTAAATTGAGGGCATTGATTGGAAAGGAGTGGAACTTTGAGGATTGGGATGGAGATATTGGGATGATGATTATATCAGTGGGGACACTGAAACCCTAAATTCTGCTACGACTTTGCCAGATAAACCTTTAATGGTCTGTCCTGTGAAAACCACCAAATATCACGCTTTCATTATCCAACCTCAATCCTACCCCAAGGAGTCCAGATCTCTTCCCTGCCCTGAAACAGTATTATCCAACCTAAAGCATGAACTGCTCAATCTCCAGCCTGCTCCAAGCAGTCTTGACACCATCCCTGTCCTGAGGCAGGTACCATGAAATCTCAAACCTGCACAGCCCAATATCTTGCCCACCTTCTTGCTTCCCTGAAGAAACCACCACCCAACATCGACACTGTCTTGATGAGTCTGCCATCCAACCTCCACCTGAAAAGATTAATCCTGTCTCACCAGATGAAACTTCAAGGGAATGTCCTGAGGTAATTAGCTTATAAAACACTTCTAATTCTTCTCCTTTCTCACCCACTCTTCTCTTCTAGACCTATAACTAGACTAATATCAAAGCAAACCCTCATATGTGATGTACAAAGCGTGACCCAAGAAGAATTACATAATACTCTAAAAGAACTGCATGAGTTTTCCAATTTATATAGACAGAAATCAGAGGAATATATGTGGGAATTAAGGGTATGGGATAATGGTGGAAGGAATATAAAGTTGGGTAAGGCCAAATTTTTAATATGGGCCCACTAAGCAGAGATTCTGGATTCAGTGTTGTAGCTTGAGGTGGTGGAAAGGGCTCTAACAGTTTGTTCAGGTGACTGACTGAAACATGGACCAAAAGATGGCCTACAATGCCTGAGGACAAGAAGTATGATTTACGCTGGTATACTGTTGATGAGGGGATTCAAAAACTTAGAGAGATTGGAATGCTAGAATGGATTCACTATTTAAGACCTTTCCATCCACCCCAGGAAGGTCCAGAGGACACACCTTTTATCAGGACTGTGAGGAATAAATTTGTAAGTCTAACTCTATCTTCCCTGAAAAAGGTCTGTGGTTGCTCTTCTCTATAGGTCAGCTATTACTATGGAAACTGCTGCCACAAAACTAGAATCCTTAAGATATATGGGAATGATCAGGTCTCAAACCTGCAGAACCCAAGTAGCAGCACTTAATCAGCAAAGACAAGGTGGGTGTGGTTACCACAATGAAAGGCAGGCTTAAAGCAGCAATCAAAAGAGTCTGAGTTGCATAGACCTATGGTTTTAACTAATAAACAGTTGAGAAGTAAAATAGATGTGCAGTATACTAAATTTCCACTTGATCTGTATAAGCAGAAGAATTCTAGGTCGAGTGAACAAAACCCTACCTTGAATTACAGAAACAGAGAGTCATGGCGCCTTAATTAATTCTCAGACTTGAGAAAATTTACAGACCCCGAGGCTCTTGAATGAATGGAAGTCTAGGTTCCCTTGGGGAAGGATTTTTGGCCAAAAATTTACACTGTCAATCTTCCTCCCATGTTTCCGCAAAGAGACCTATGGACTTTTATCAGGGTAACTGTGCACTGGGGAAAAGGAAATGATCATACATTTCAGGAAATATTAGACACTGGAGTAGAAGTGACATTAAATCCAGGAGATCCAAAACATCACTGTGGTCCACCAGTCATAGTAGGAGCTTATGGATATCACGTGATCAATGGAGTTTTAGCCCAGGTCCAGCTCACAGTGGGTCCAATGAGTCCCTGGCCCCATTCTGTGGTTATTTTCCCAGTTCCAGACTTTATAATTGGAATAGACAAACTGAGTATCTGGCAGAATCCCCACATTGGATCCTTGACTTGAGTGGGCAATTATGGTAGGAAAAGCCAAGTGAAAACCATTAAAACTGTCCATACTTAACAAAATTATAAACCAAAAGCAATAACAGATTCCTGGAGGTATTGCAGAGACCAGTGCCACCATCAAGGACTTGAAGGATACAGGTTTGGTGATTCCCACCACATCCCCATTCGACCTTCCTATTTGACCTGTGCAAAATAAATACAGATGATCTAGGAGGATGACAGGAGATTATCATAAACTTAACTAGGTGGTGACTTCAACTGTAGCTGCTATTTCAGATGTAGTACCACTGCTTAAGCAAACCAGCACATCTCCTGGTACATGGTATGCAGCTATTGATCTGGAAAATGTTTTCTTCTCAATTGCTATTAGTAAGGACCACCAGAAAGAGTTTGGTTTAGCTGGCAAGGTCAGCAGTATACCTTCACTTTCCTACCCGAGCTGTATATCAGCTCTGAAGTGTCATAATATTGTCTGCAGAGAACTTGATTACCTCTTCCTCCCACAAGACATCACATTGGTCCATTATATTGATTATATCATGCTGATTGGACCTAGTGAACAAGGATTAACAATTACTCTAGACTTATTGGTAAGTCATTTGTATGACAGAGTGTCGGAGACTAATCCAACAAAAATACAGGGCCTTCCATCCTCAGACCTTGTGTCTCACATGAATGTTCACTGGAGGGTGACTTCAGCAGAGGAAGATTTTAATAATCAAGTGGATAAGATGACCTGCTCTGTGGCTAGTACTCAGACTCTTTCCCCTGCCACTCCTGTCATTGACATTTGGGTTCATGAACAAAGTAGCCATGGTGGTAGGGATGGAGGTTATGTATGTATTACGTGAGCAACATGGACTTCCCCTCACCAAGACTGACTTGGCTACAGCCACTGCTTAGTGTCCAATCTGCCAGCAGCAGAGACCCACATTTAGCCCCTGATATGACACCATTCCTCGAGGTGATTAGCCTGCTACCTGGAGGCAGGTTGATTACATTGGACCACTTACATCATGGAAGGGCAAGGATGTGTCCTAATTAAATAGATACATACTCTGGATATGGTTTTGCCCTCCCTGCATGCAATGCTTCTTTCAAAACTACCATCTGTGGGCTTACCAAATATCTTATCCACCACAATGGTATTCCACACCATGGAATTATAATCATGACCCAGTAAGGTTTATCCCAGAAAGAGAAGATTGGTTTGACCTCTGAAAACCAATGAAAGCAATCCATTATATTCTTAGAATAAAATATGATATATTAATCTAAATAGATGCAGAAAAATATTTGACAAAATCCAATACACTTTTCATGTTAAAAACTCTCAATAACTATGAATAGAAGAAAACTTCCTCAACCTGATAAAAGGACTCTATTAAAAACTCAGAGCTAACATCAGATTTGTTGGTGGAAGACTGGACACTTTTCTCATAAGATGAAGAAAAAGACGATGATGTCCATTCTTACTACTTCTATTTAACATTGTACTGCAGGTTCTAGCCAGGCAAATGAGGTAAAAGAGAGAGGGGAAAAAAGGCATCTAGATTGGAAATGAAGAAGTAAAACTATCATTATGTGCAGATGACAAGATTTGTGTATAGAAAATCCTAAAGAACCCACTAGAATAAACTACTAAAACTAATGAAGGAGTTCAGCAAAGTTGCAGGATATAACATTAATATACAAAATTTGTAATATTTCTACACACTTGCAAACAAAATCCAAAAATGGAATTAAGAAACCAATTCCATTTACAATGGTATCAAAACAATACATATGTGACCATTCTTATGAAAATCGCACAATAAGGAAATGTATAGAGACAGAATGTAGATAAGTGATTTATTAGGAATGGGGTGGGTGGTCTTAGGGATAAGGTTTTAATAGCTAATTGGTATGGGGTTACTTTTTGAGGTAGGAAAATATTTCTAAATTGGCTGTGGTGGGGGTTGGATATAGCAGTGAATATACTAAATATACCATGAATTTTACACTTGACATTGGTGAAATGTATGGTCTGTGAACTATATCTCAATAAAGCAGTTTCTTTTTTAAAATTAATAACAGCCACATGTAAAAGCCAAAACATTTGCCTCCCACTATGACTGGGAAAATACCTATGTTTTGTCTTCTTCCTTGGATATCTCAAGGATTGGTTACCATTAATGAAAGTTAATCTGAGAACCAGGTATATATTATTCCCATGTTCACAGACATTATTATACAGGAGAGAGCATATACTAAAGGGAAATGAGGTTGAGTTACCAAGACAGAAACTAATGCTGTCTAATTTTTTGCCTATTCAGCATTTGTATAGTCCTTCTATACTTAATTACTTTTTAAAAACAATAGCCAAGTAAGTGCTTTTAGTGCACATGATGGGAATATCTCTTATAAAAATATAAAGATGTTCACCCATCTCACCAACAAATGAAGAGCCAAAATTTCTTCAGTTTTTATTTCAATTCCTAAGTAATACTCTTTCTTTTGTAATTTGATCACAATCTACCTTTGACATTCTACACATTAAAATACAAATTATGGTATTAACAACCAAAAACTCCATTCAAAGAATAGTAGTAATGGACAATGAGAAATAAAGGTAGAAACAGGTAAATATATAACAAAATGAGAAAAAATATGCATACTTACTGTGGCTCTCATTTCTGCAACTTGCAACAAGACCATTTATGGCTTTATATACTGCACTTTTCATGTCATTGCTTTTAATGAGCACACTGGGTAGTTGTGATATTTTTCTAAGTGCCAAACCTTGAAGCCTCTGAGAAATTAGCAGTTCTTTCTATATTAGTTTTCTGTAGACTTCCTTTAACTTTTACCATTGTGCCTGGTTGTATTAATGATGACCCATCCAACCCCTGATTACAAGTATAAACCTTATTTATACTGTTATCTGAACAGTAACCTCATTTCCCCCTTAATCATCATGATTAATTACTCCAGCTATTTCAGTCTGCCTTAGGTTGGCTTGTTCTGGGCCCCAAACAAAGTAGCCAGGTGGCATTCTCAAATTCCAATTGAATAGGAAACATTCTTTTTTCTTATGTTGGAAGTATTCCTTGTTTGGCAAATAAGGTCAGTAATCTATAAGAGACCAAAGTTGCAGTGAAAGAAAACAAAATTTTGGGGAGTGGTTGTTAAGAGTAATAGAATAATGACTTATATTACACCTGTTTGTTTCTAAACTTGTGTCCTGGATAATGGAGAGAGGGTTGTTTGTTTGTATTTCATGGTCACTCTTTCAGAGCATATATTAGCACAATCTCAACCATCAAGGTGTTTTCTGCCATTTGGCACCATAACTGAGTCTTCAATGGACTCATCAGTGAATTCCTTTGGCATTAACTCCGTGCCTCACATCTTATGCAGTAAAATGAGTTCTTTGGACATAAACAATGAAGTCTGGTTAATTATATTACTAAAGTAGGCATTCGATTTATCCTTGGCTTTTTGATGCTTGTAGAATTAATGCACTGGGAAGGCAAATTTAAATCCAGAGGAAGAATCTATTCCAGTGAAGTTAAATAGCTTCCTAACAAATAGGCAAGCTGTTCGCCATACCAAACTGTCAACAGATGCTAAGACTGTGCAACTGAGCAAGATACATCCCTGCTCTCACAGGTCTTGCTTTTTATATATTAATTAATTTTATTTCTAATCCCTTGTCTTTTACTCATGATTTTCCTGCTTTATCTTTCTAGAGTGGCAAAATAATAGCTCTCTATTAAAATGATCTCAATATAATGGCCATTAATCTCTTTCTCTCCTTTCTCTGTCTCTTTCTCTCTCCACATAAGCACATATGCACATTTTTGCTCAGTATGTTTTTCAGAACATTTTAATTTAAGTTGTCTTTGAACTGTTATTATTTTAACTTCACTTGACAGTTTTCTTTTCATTTTTATTTGATATTTTTAGAATTCTTATAGATTCAAATGTAGTTGAAAGAAATAATACTGTGATCCCATGTATATTTTACTTAGTTTCTCCCAAAATTAACATTTTGTACAACCAGAATATTTGTACAAGCCAAAATCTTACTCAGATCTACCAAGTTCTACTTATACTCATTTGTGTTTGTGTATGTGTGGGCCTCTATTTAATTCTATATAATTGTTTGTAGGTTATATCCACCACCAGATAGGGAACAATTCCATAGAAATACCTTTTATGTGACCCTTTAGCAGTCACACTCAAACCTTTTTCACACTATCACCTATTCTATTTCATTCCTAAACCCTGGCAACCAGAATATTTTTTTTCTTTTTCTAAAGTGTTTCCATTTCAAAAATGTTATAGAAATAGAAAAAAAAAACTTATAAACTTTTGAAATTGGCTTTTTTCCCCACTCAGCTTAATTTCCTGGAAATTTATTAAAGTTTGTTTGCACATCATTAGTTTGTTCCTTTCTGTTGCTGAATTGTATTCCATGATATGGATATACCCAATAGTTTAGCCATTCACTTGCTGAAAGACATATGAGCTATTTCCTGTTCTGTGGTATTACAAATGAAACTGTTATGAACAGTGTTATACAGGTGTTTGGTGAAAATAAGTTTTTATTTCTTTGTGATCAATGCCCAAGAGTGTTATTACTTGGTTGTGTGGTAGTTTAGTTTTATATAATTTTATATTTTAATTTTGTTATTAATAGTATGTATTTATCATTATTAACATATATATTTTATTATATTTAATATTTAAATTTCAAATAATTTATATATATATTATTTTGATAAGAAATTGCCAAATTGGTTTTGAGAGTGGTTTTACCATTTTTCAAAATTTTCTAATTGAAATTTTTATTGAGATAATTGTAGATTCACATGTAATGAAAAACACTAGAATATTTTCTTTTAGAAGGTAAATTTACAAGATTTTAAAAAATTTTCTCTGAGTATACATTAAAGGCACTTGTACCTGTGACATCAAGAACATGGTGACATAAGACATCCCCTGAATAAAATCTTTCCAGAGATTTAGTGAATATAAGGACAAATTCCATTTACTATAACTCTGGAAGATGGTAGAGACTGGAGAAGGACTCAACAAACAGTGAATCAAAGAAAAAGAATAATAGGGAGGAAACTTTCATCCTGGACTTTCAGGTCCTCTTCCCACTACCCCTCAACTGGTCTTGCGAGAAGCTTTGGAATTCTCCAGAGGTAGCAGACTGCACTCCTCCCACAGAGAACACAGATTATAGGGGAACTCACAGTAATGAGTTGGAACCCCACGCATATTCAGTCACAGGGATCAATCACATAGAGATACTAGATGGAACACAAGCCACTGAGGGATGCTACATAAAAAAGATCCCCCAGGGTGCATGGCAGAATGGCAATGGCCAATTGGTACACTTAGTCAATACCCTACTGTTGGTCAGTCTCCCTAAACGCAAAAAGGACCTTTAAGGATTAATCCACCTCTCTGGATTGACCTCATCTTGTTCCCTGGGGCCTGATAAATTAATGGAGAAGGAAACAGAAGTGGAAAAGACTCACAGAGAAAACAAAAATGGGGTGTGGTTAAACTGAACTGCTGTAAGACAGAAGGGTCCCAAAACTGAAAAGAAAAATGGGACACTGAGTGAGGGAGAGAATTTAAATAATCATAGGAGCTAGGAAGAAAATTCTGTGCAAAAAGAATAGAAGAGATCAAGATTCCCAGAGAAGAAACAAAACCAAAACCTCAGAGCTAACTCATCAAGAGAATCAGATGTCTAGACATTAGGAGACACCATACTAAGAAACAAAAAGATATGGCATAATCAGGGAAAAAATTAAATCTACAGAAAGGACACATAATTTGGAAAAAAATTAATCAAAGAAGTTCAAACAAATCACCTAAATCAATTCTAAGGAATGAAGGAAAACATGCACAAAGAGATAAAGGGTATTATGAAGAAAATGTGTGAGCAGAAAGAAGAAATTGCAATTATAAATAGAAACATAATAGAAATTATGGGCATGAAAGTCACAAGAGTAGAGATTATAGAATACACTAGAGGCAAACAGCAGCAGATTTGAACAGGCAGAAGAAAGAATCATCAAACTGGAAGATAGGACAATTGAAACCATAACAGCAGAAGAACAGATGGAGACAAGATAGAAAAAAATTAGCTGTATCTCAGGAATTTGAGTTACAGCGCAAAGCCCTCTAATATATCCATCATGTGTGTCCAAGATGGAGAAGAGAAGGGAAAGGGGGAAGAATGGATACTGGAGGAAACAATGGCCAAAACTTTCCCAACTCTTATGAAAGACATAAATATCCATGTACAAGAATCACACCATAAACCAGAAAGAATAAATCAATATTCATACTCTGAGACACATGCTGATCAAAATGTCAAATACTGATTAAATTAAGAGAGAATTTTGAAAACAGCAAGAGAAAAACAATTCATTACATACAAGAGATTTTCAGTAAAACTAAATGCCAGTTTCTCATTAAAAACCATGGAGGAAAGAAAGCAGTGGTATGATATGCTTAAGTACTGAAAGAGAAAACTTCCAGACAAAATTATTTACCTGGTAAAACTGTTCTTTAAAAATCAGAGAGAGTTTTAAATGTTCACAGATAAAGAGAAACTGAGAAAGTTTGCCAACAAAAGGTTTGTGTTACAAGAATTACTTCAGGTTGAGAGAGTGACTTGGAGTAGTGTGAAGAAATAAAGATTTGGATAATAGGTACTCCACTGGAGCTAAGTTGGTATCTTTTCAAATTATAGGTTATATACGGAGGTTGTACAATATAGACCCCAGAGAAAATACAAATAACTTATTTTTAAAATATACTGAAACAGAAATGGGAAAGGGATCAGTCAGACACATCACAAAAGATCAACTATATAGAAAAGAAGTTTGCAAAAAGGAAGAAAGGGACAATAATTATATAACATATAAAATTCACTGGGAAGAAATATCAATTATAAATATTTATGCACCTAACTGTGGTGCCCCAAAATACATGAGGCAAATATGATAAATAAACTAGACCTAACAGATATATACAGAACATTGTACCCAAAACAGCAGTATACACATCTTTCTCAGGTGCTCATGGAGCATTCATTCTTCATGATTGACCACATGATGTGTCATAAAACAAGTCTTAATAAATTTTTACAAAGATTGAAATTGTACAAAGCATCTAATCTGACCCTAATGGAATGAAGCTGGAAATCAATAATTAGTGGAGAACTGGAAAACTCACAAATATATATTAAACAACACATTCTTAAGAAACCAGTGGGTCAAAGAAGAATCTGCAAGTAAATATTTTGAGAAGAATGAAAGAAAGAATACAACATATCAAAACAAATGGGAAGCAGCAAAGTCTGTCCAGAGGGAGAACTTTACAGCCCTCAAAGCTGAGATTAAAAGAATAAACAGCAAAAATCATAAACCTACTGCGCGCCTGGAGGAACTCGAGAAAGAACAGAACTCTAATCTCAAAGCAAGCAGGAGGAAAGAAAAAAACAAAGATTAGAGCAGAAATAAATGAAATTGAGAATTAAAAAAAAATAGAATTAGCAAATCAAAGGTGTTTCTTTGACAAGATAATAACATTGACAAACCCTTAACTACACTGACCAATAATAAAAGAGAAACAAACAAATAAATAAAATTGGAAATGAGGAGAATTACTCTTGACTCCACAAAAATAAAAAGGTTCATAAGAGTGTATTATGAACAACAGTGTGCCAAAATTAGACAATCTAGATGAAATGGACATATTCCTAGAAACACACTAACAATCTACACTGAATCTAAATGAAATCAAATATGTCAACAGAACAATTACAAATAAAGGGATTGAAATGGTCATAAAAAAAACCTCCCTACAAAGAAAAACCGAGAATCAGATGTCTTCACAGTTACATTCTACCACTCATTCTATGAAGAATTACTACAAATCCTGCTCAAAAAGTTGAAGAGGAGGGAAAACTACCTAATTCAATCTTTGAGGCCAATATCACCCTAACACCAAAGCCCGATAAAAATACTTCAAGAAAAGAAAATAACAGACCAATTTTTCTATGAATATAGATACAAAAATTCTTAACAAAATATTTGCAAATGAAATCCAATAACGCATTAAGAAAATTATAACAATTATCAAGTGGGTTTTTCCCCAGATATGCCAGGGTGGTTCAACATAAGAAAGTCAATCAATGCAATACACCACAATAACAAAACAAAGAGAATAAAACCCAATTATCATCTCCATTGATGCAGAATATGCATTTGACAAAATGCAGGATCTTTTCTTGATAAAAAAGACTTCATTTCAAAAATTGGAACCAAAGAAAACTTTCTCAACATGACAAATGGCATGTTGAGAAATACCCACAGCTAATGTCATACTCAATGCTGAAAGAATGAAAACTTTCCCTCTAAGACTGGGAACAAGACAAGTATATCCACTGTCACCATTGTTATTTAATATTTTATTGGAAGCTCTAGCTAGAGAAACTGGGCAAGAAAAAGAGATAAATATATGCATATTGGAAAGGAAGAAGTAAAATTTTCATTATTTGCAGATAACAAGCTCCTATACCTAGAAATTCCTAAAAAATCTAACAAAGCTCCTATAGCCAATAAATGAATTCAGCAAAGTAGTGGTGTTCAAGATCAACATGAAAAAATCAGTAGTGTTTCTGCACACTAATAATGAGCAAGCTGAGGAGGAAATCAAGGAAAATTATTCACTTAAAATAAGCAACTAAAAGAATCAAACATCAAGGAATAAATTTAAACAAGGATATAAAGGACTTGTACGCAAAAATATACAAAACATTGCTAAAAGAAAACCTAAATAAATGGAAGGACATTCTGTCTTCATGGATTGGAAGACTAAGTATTGTTAAGATGCCAATTCTTCCCAGAATGATTTACAGATCCCTATCAAAATACCAACATTTTTGCAGAAATGAAAAAGTCAATTAGAAAATTTTTTCAGAAGATTAAGGGACACCAAATAGACAAAAACATCTTGAACAAGAAAAATAAAATCAAATGACTCACACTTCCTGATTTTAATATATATGACGAAGAAAGAGTGGTACTGGCACAAGAATAGATATATTGATCAATGTAAATCAATTGAGAGTTCAAAATTGGACCCACATATCTATGGCCAATTGGTTTTTGACAAGATTGCCAAGTCCACAAAATTGCCAAAGAATAGTTTCTTCAACAAATGATGCTGGGAGAATCAGATATTGACCTGCAAAAGAGTGAAAGACGACCCTTATCTCACAAAATATGCAAAAATTAACACAAAATGATTATATGACCTAAATAAAAGAAGCAGAACTATAAAACTTCTAGAAGAAAATGTAGAGATGCAGCTTTAAGATCTTGTAGTAGGCAATGCTTTCATGGACTTTACACCCAAAACACTAGCAATGAAGAAAAAAATAGATAAATGGGACCTCCTCAAAATTAAACATTTTGTGCACCAAAGAATTTTGTCATGAAAGTGCATGGGCATCCTCTGCAATGGGAAAAAATATTTGGAAACCACATATCTGATAGGATTTTTAAGCCAGAATACATACATAAATCTTACAACTCAACAATAAAAAGACAAACAAAACAATTTAAAAAATGGACAAAACACTTGAATGGACATTTCTACAAAGACAAAATACAAATGGCTAAAAAGCATATAAGATGCTCAACATCACTACTTATTAGGGAAATGCAAATGAAAACCACAATGAAATATCATTTCACACGCACTGAAATTGTTAGTATTAAAGAGAAAATTACAAGTGTTGGACAGGATATGGAGAAGTAGGAACACTCATGCACTGCTGGTGGGAATGTTACATGCTACCGCCAAATGTGGAAAAGAGTTTGACAGTTCCTCATAAAATAAGTATAGAATTACCATATGACGTGGCACGCATGCTACCAGGTATATACCCAGAAGAACTAAAAGCAGGGACTTGAATAGATATTTGAACACCAATGTTCATAGCAGCATTATTCATAATTGCTAAAAGATGGTAGAAATCCAAGTGTCCTTCAACCAATGAATGGATAAAGAAAATGTGGTATTTACATACAATGGAATATTATTCAGCTGGTAAAAGAAATGAAGTCCTGAGGCATGCTACAATGCTGATGTACTTTGAGGATATAATGTTAAATGAAATAAGCTAGACATAAAATGACAAATATTGTATGATCTCACTGATAGGAACTAATTATAATAAGCAAACTGATAGAATTAGAATATAGAATATAGATTACCAGGGGATAGACTGGTGGTAGAGAATGGGGAGGTGATGATTAATTTGTATAAGTATCTATTTAGGTTGATTGTAAAATTTTGGAAATGGATGATGGCTATGGTAGCACATTACTGTGAATGTATCTAACAGCACTGAACTGCATAGGTTCATGTGGTTAAAAGGGGAAACTTTAGGATTTATATCTTACTAGAATGGAAAATAACAGTTAAAATATTGGACTCTATAACACAGTGAACACTATTTTAGATGGTATACTATAGTTAATAGTTCAATTATAACAATGTTCTTTCAAGTATTTTAAGAAATGTATGACAGTAATACTAGGTATTAATAATTGGTTGGGGTATGGGGAAAATCACACCTAACGTAAACTATGGATGATAGTTAATAGTACTATTTTAATAATCTTCCATGAAGTGTAACAAAGGTAACTCATTAAAAAAATAGCACGTTTATATAAAAATGCTATCAGTTGTAACAAATATTCCACACCAATGCAAAAGATTAATGGTGGGGTCATGTATGGAAATGTCTTTTATGCATAATTGTTCTGTCAACCCACAACTTCTCTAATAAAAAAGAAAAAGCATCTAAGATTATTTTATTTTATATTTAATATTGTCTTTTCCCTTATTATCTGTTGTATATTTGTGTATCTATGTGTGTGTTTATATTCTTTCATTTGTTTCTTTATATTCTCCACTTGTAATTTTGAAATAATGTAATATATTTTTGGTTTCCTTTATGGCAATCCTTTACTTTCTGAATGCAATATGTAAATACCTATCAAAATCACTATATATATATATTTACAGTTCATTCTGCTTTCTTATTTTCAGTAATAGTCCAAGATTTATGTCCCAATTCCTTATTTGGTAATATTAATATTAGGATTTAACTTATATTTTAGCAAAATTATCAGTTATATAAACTAAATTTTACACTGAATTTTGTCCACTGGTTATGATAAATTCTTCTTCCAATCGTTTCACAATTCTGAATCTTTGTTACATTTTGCTGACTTGAATTAAGCTATTTAGTGTATTTTATACAAAATTCTTAAATTATATAGTGAATGGATCCATACATATATTAGAATGGATTTTTTTTTACTTTCACATTTGATATACAGCTTACTGGGATATGGTTTTTTTTTTTCTATTTTCTTATCGTGGAGTAACCTTTAGTTGTGGAATAGCCTAAATTGAGCCTGAAATATTTTAATATATGAATCATTTGATATTTAGAAATGATTATGGATAGATAAATATTTCTTTCTGTATAATTGAGTTTAAGAAACTTTCAGAATATTTCTAAGTTTTCTGATTTTTGCATTAGTATTTCCTGGAAATGGTGACCTTTGACTCAGAATCTGACTTTATAACAGAGTTCATTTTTTTTATTAACTTATGGGAGGTTTTTTGGTAGTTGCTTTGGTATTGTTTGTTGTATTCTCACTTCCATTTGTTCTACTTCCTAATAAAGGAATATTTGTTTGCTTTAAATGGAAACTTTTGTCTGTACTTCTTTTTTTGGTCATTTTCCTTCTAACTGCTCCCATTTCTTTATAAATTTTCATGATTTACATGTGAAATTCTAAAACCTGTCCTCTGAATCTTATTATGTTTTCTGTAGTATAAGAATTCTGTATCCTCTTATTTCAATGTGCGAAACTGTATTGCATTGATATTGCTTTTCCATTAATCTCTATCATGGTCTTTGTGAAGTCCTTCACATTTTACCATATTACCTTCTTGAAGCACATGTGAATGGTTGAGTTCCTACTTCTAAACAGAATATATACTAATACATTAATCTGGCAGGTATCAGTGAGGCTATTCTAACTTCAACTGCTACTTTGGAGGTACAAGCCCTGACTGATTCTTTTCATCTTAGCCATTTTGTAGTAGACAATCCTCTGGTTTTGTTGGATGAAGTCAGTTTTTTTACTTAAAATGTGCCATATCAGAGTTCCTCTTTTATTTGATCATTTTGTTGTTGATAGTGATTTTATTGAATATGAATTGTCAAATGATTTATTTCATTTCTAAACTTGTAATTATATGTTGCAGGGTTTTGTTTTTCAAATCTAGAGTATAGAAAACTGCAGGATGTGAAGATGATAGGAAGTAATAAACTTGAACAGATTTTGTTGATTTTTACTAACTCTTTGCAATAATTGAAACTAGTGAGATTTTGACTGTTTGCAAGCTATAAGTAAAAAAACGTAACTCCATGCTGGTGTGTTTTATTACTGCCTGGAGTTATTTTTATGGTTGTATTTTATTATCTACCTGTGTTATTCGGAATGATGTCTCTCTGGTCTTTAAAAGGCAATGTTAACTGCAGCTTCCTTTAAAAGAAATGTTTCTCCCTGTTCTTTAGGAGGACTGTGAGTATCTCACTTGATATGAAAAACGAATTCATCCAGGTTTTCTTTTATTCACTCACAAAGATTATGCTGTAATTTCTAGTTTATAAGTCTCTCACAACAAGACAGAATGGTCATAGTTAATAGGTAGGACTGTATTTGAAAATCACATCAGAAAATAAAGTAAGAACATAGCTTTTACAATTCTGTTACCAAAGACTTTTTTTTAAAAAAGCAGGATGTGTTTGTTATAAGTGAAGTATTTCCATAATTTCATTTTTATGGAAGTTTATTTAGAACATTAATTACTTTATTCTTTATTTAAAATTATTTTCCAGAATTGTGCAAGTTTCTAGAATTGATAGCATTTTTTATCACATGAATTTAAAAGTTTTTAAATGATGTTAGCATAGGTCAATATTTAGAAGCCTCTCATTCATTCTTTCCTATTTATTTTCTTATCACAACACTGAAATGTCCATGATATTTTAAATGAAATGTATGCAAAAGGTAAGAAAATTATATTGTGTTTTATTTTTATAAATATTTGTTTTCTGTAAGACTTTGTTATAAATTCTGTCCATGGTTTAATTTTATTTGCATGATTAATTGTGTAAGGTAGACAACTGAGGAAATGGACAATGTAAAATTATTTTGAATTTATTCTCAAACATAGACAGGAAAATTCAATTAATGATGTTTTTCACAATAGAAATCTACCTTCATAATTATCCATCATCAAGTCTCAAACAGCACATTAAATAATCCAGAGTTTCAGTTAAATCTATACAAGCAAGTACATTTCACTTCTGTGTGCCATTTAATAATGAACACACATTTAAGTATTCACTAAATTGCCATGCCACACTCTTTAACTTATAATTATAAATCTAGATATGACTTATGCTTTCTCCCCACATTATTTTTAGATAATAAATTATTTTAAAATATTGGGTAATATTAAGAAATACCCTCAAAACTTGCTAAATAATTGTAGCCATATATTTCTTTGTGGTGCTTCATTCTCTTTTTAAATTTTTCTCTATTTCCTGACCCTCTTCTTCTTCACAGAATTTATAAACTGAAACAACCTGTGATGCATATATATATATATATGCGCATATATATCATATATATCTCATATATATGATATATGAGAATATATCAAATCATTGGTATTGCCTATTCTAGTATCTAATTAATCTAGTAAATTTTGCTAGTATGGAGCAAAAGATCAGTAAGGGAAGGTAATAATTGGAGTGGTTATTTAAAAATAAATTGGTGCTCTAAATTGTGAGGTTAAAATGGTAATTAATAAATAATTGGAACTCAAATTAAAATGCAAATATATACTGTAGTTCATAAGATTTTTGAAAATATCTCAATATTAAGTAAAACTAACTGATGTTGATTAATATGTAATGAATACACTGAAATATTATCTCCATTCAACTTATACATATATGTGTGCATGTATATATGTATACTCAACATTTCATTTTTATTTTGGTATAAATTTCAGTTGGCATTATGAAAAATATAGCCATCAACTTCATTTTCTTACAAAATAGCAAAGGAGATATCCAGAAAGCTGGAAAAAAATTAAAAACATCAGAAACCAGCAATGGTTGTAAGTCTTGAATACATAAACATCAGTAAACCATAGTTCATACTAATCCCTGGTGGAGGCTTAGTTTTTTGTTCTTTGAGTTTATTTTCCATGATTTTTCTTTAGAAATAATTTCAAGTTATAGAAAGGCTGCAAGAATGTTACAAACAATTTTTTTATATGCTTCATCCCAATTCATAAATAGTTTACATTTTAAGTCACTTGTTTTCTCATTCTTTCTCTTAAATTGTTATTTATGACATATTTGTACAAGTATATGTATGCATATGTGCACACATACACACATATACATGCATGTATGAAGATTATTGTTTCTGAACGTGGAGAGTAAATTGTAGATAATGTGGCCATTTATCCCTAGATATTTCAATGTGTAACTTCTAAGATTAAGGATATTCTCTTATATAACCACAGAATGATTAAAAAATCAGTAAATTAATATTGAAGCAACACTATTATCTTATCTATAGTCTATCAGATGAGGTGAAATTCAATATACAACAGCAATATGTTTAACAAGCAGTTTATAAGCGTAACATATCTACAAACAAAATATTCTAGCACCTATAATCACAAAGCAGAATTATCTGAAAAGTAAAAAAAGAAATAATAGGAAAACAATAATGGTAAGAGATTTTAATTTATTTCTCTCAGACAGCAGGTTAAGAGAATAACAACAACAACAGAAAACCCTGAAAATATAGAAGATATAAGAAGAATTTATAAGAAGTTGATGGCTTATATATAAATTCTGAATCCTCAAAATTGAGGATATATCCTTTGAATGTCCTTGGAACATTCACTTAAATGGGTTCAAAAAGACACATACCATGCAAAAATACTACTACTCTCTGATAATGATGCAAGAAGAATAAAGCTGTTAACAAAACGAGAAAATAAAACATAGAGCAGGAACCAAAGTAAGATATACAGTAAATTTATTTGCTAATTGTATTCAAGTATATTCAAAAACCATAATGAAATTGATCATTTTATATAGAGATATAATTACCTAAAATCTATCCTGGAGGAGATAGAAATAATATACTTGCTATTTACACAGAAGAATCAAGGAATCCCTCAATGATCTGTCCTCTAACAAATTTGGGCAGGCTCAAATAATTTTACATAGTTATTCCAACATAATTTAAATGAACAGATAAATCCAAAACAACTGAACTGTTCTAGAGAGTAGAATAAGAAGAATAATTTTTGAAATATCATTTATGATGTATGTAAAACTTTGAGGCCAAAACCTGAGAAAGATTGTGCCCCAAACAATTAACTATGAGTCTCAATTGTGAATGAGGCACAAAGTAAAATGTTAGCAAATAGAATCCAAAGGCAATTAAGATGCATAATACATCATTGACAGTGGTTTTAGTATTGAAAAGTGAAACATCATTCAATATTGGAGTGTATTTATATCATTTATCAAACCTATAGATCTAGGATAAAAATTATTTAATTATCTATATGTGTGCCTAAAATGCTTTTGATAAAATTTATACCCCTGTAATAAATTGAAATTTTTCTTCACATTTCACCATGTTTGTTTCTTTTCATGCAGTCTTATCTGACATTGTTACATAATGAGTCACTTAAAAAAAGAGCAACTGATGTTCTTCCAATCAAAATTAAAGACAATAATTTCAATTCTATTAATTTTTGAAGGTTTATAACTGTTAACATATTTTGACTTCTATAAGTGTATGCTAACTATACTTTGTTTTATTTTCATAAAATGCAAGAACAACCATTTTCACCACTGAGTAAAGTAACCTATTTTTTATGTGGTCTAAAATGGCATTTAAGAACTTACTGATAGGCCATTTTGTTGACAGTATTTGAATTATTGAGCTGTAGGTAGAACAAGTTTGGCTGGTTTTGTCCCCACTTTCTATTCAATACTTAATGCTCATTGATCCATTTCTGGCAATGTTCTCATTATAAAGAAGGGATCTATTTTGATCTCACTGTGGGTTTGCTCTTTGTTTGGATTCGTGAGAATTGAGGTGTATTTTACTTGGCCCAGATCAACTACTAATAGTCATCAAGGTCAACTATTTATCATCTCTTCTTTGGTATTTCATTCCCCATTTATTCAATCAGTACTACAATACAGGTACAATTCCACCAAATAATTTCACATACTAGAATTCTTTGTGTGATTTATCTGTAATAATTTTCAAGTCAGCTCTACATTTTTTATATTGTTATCAAGCAATTCCAATTGATGCAGCTCTCAATCAGCTCATTTCCCTGCCTTCTGCTCTGCCATTAACTGTGACATGAGATTTATTCTCTTTTTCTGGAGTTGAATAGAATTTTTTTCTTCTCCTTGATATATTTGAAATGAAGAGCTTATCTCATTATACTCTGATTTTTACAGATTTAACAAGTTATTTTACCCAATCCTTTAGTGTACCTTAACTCCAAAACAATACTTGCATATGTCCTGCCTAAACTTGTTATAAAATTGACAGATTAGATTCTTATTGCAAGTGGATTTCACTTTGCAGACATTTGTGTAGATAATTCAGTGGAGTTTGTTTGAATCCATTTTCACTAGTCTTAGGGCTACAAGGGCTGCAGTGTAGGTACCACAATCTGGGTAGCTTAAAGTAACAGAAATTGATTTTCTCACAGCTCTGGAGTCTAGAAGTCCAAAATGAGGTTGTTGGAAGGGCCATGTTTCTTCTGCTTCTGTAGGGAAGAATCTGTTCCATGCTTCTCTCCTAGCTTTTAGGGACAATTTGATGGCAATCCATCTGCATTCTTTGCCTCAGTTGTCACGTGACATTTTTCGCTCTGTCTCTCTGTATCCAATTCTCCCCTTCCTATAAGAACACCATTTTCACCCTAATCCAGGCTAGCCTCATACTATACAATAATATCTTCAAAAACCCTATTTCCAAATAAGTTCACTTTCAAAGGATTGTGGTTAGGATTCAAATATGTCCTTTGGGGGCCACAATTCAATACATAACAGGTACCATGGCAAATGTCAACTAATTTTAAAACTTCCAATTGCAACTTCTGATACAACACATCCAATCACTTAGTATGTTTGGATGTCAGCTGATGTTCCTGAAACAGGAACACTCCAAGTCGCTCAGTCCCAGAAATAAATAGCTGTGCAGCACTCTCCACTCTTTCCTGAGAATTAAATATATATATTTACACATTTGTTACAATCGATGAACATATTTTGAAGCAATGCTACTACCCATGGTGTATAGTTTACATTATGGTTTACACTTTGCCCCATGCAGTTTTATAGGTTTTGACAAAAAATATAATGACCTGCATCTGTCATTGCAATATAATGCAGAATAATTCAAATGTTCCCAAAATACCCCATATTACACCTTTTTTTTCCCTCTTCCTCCTCTTAGACCCTCTGGCAACCACTGTCTTTATATCAATTATACAAGTTCTTCCACTACTAGAATAATAATAAGTTTACTTTGGTTCAAAGTTTCATTAACCCTTATGTTCATTCCTCAGTCTTGAGGAGTTGGGGTTGGTGATGCCCACTCTGTTTCTGATTGGGAGGGGGCGTAGATCTCATGGAACAGATGGATGGAATGTCTTGCTTGCTGTTGTAGGTACTCCTTGTTTTTTGGGATGGGTGTTGTTCATCATCATCCTTTCATTATTTGTCCTAGGTTAGTCCAATGAACTGGAGAGTAGGTGTTGGCTACAACTGCTGAGATTCAGGACTCAACTGGCATATAAACAGATCAAAGATTTAAGTCTCTGGGATATATATTTAACAATTATAGTGTCAATCATAGGTTTAAATAAAAGGGGCAGAAGAGCCATGTGTAGGGAAATTATAAATGATTGTAATTCTGTTACATTGGGGAGCATATATTCCAAAGAAAGGCCCACTGACAGGGTGCCGAATTCCTGAGATTGTTGACCTTGCTTATAGTGTCTAGATGTCCCTAGATCTCTCAGTAGCCTTGCTGTTTGAGGCACTGTTTACTGTGGCAGTCAATGAGATACTGCTGAGTCGCATAAGCATAACCTCTGCAATGCCCTCCCGAATCACTTTGAAATCTCTTAGCCATAAAAACTCATTTGTATTTAATGTTTCTCCCTTTTGGACAAGGTCTTTTACCAGATACTTGGCTACTCAGTGCTTGGTAATCATCCCCAGGAATCATGTCCAACACCAGGGGAAAGGTAGTGCATTTATATGCTGATTTTGGCTTAGAGAGAGCCACATTTGAGCAACAAGGAGGCTTTCAAGGGGTAACTCTTAGGCAATATATATTATTAGGCTAAGTTTCCGTTTCACAAGAATGAGATTCATGAGTACAAACATCAATACCAAGGGCATATTGGTCTGTACTCCTTCTCTAGGCACTGCCAATGTACTCTAGAGGTTATTGCTGCTCATTGGAGAATGTAATAGGACTCCTCACACTGGGAATTCAATATTCCATCAGTTATTGCATGGGGCTACAATCTAAAATGAATTTATATCCCAATGTTCCAATGCATTTGGAAGATTTAGGTACTATTTTTGTGCTTCTTCCTTCATTCTGTATACTCAAATTAAGTGTTAAGATCTGAACATTGGAAAAATCTGGGTAGGAATACTCTTGTATTTTATATATAATATTCTGTAATCTTTTTGATGTTCATTGTCTAGACATCATTTTTAATTAAATTTTTTTCTGCAAAACTGTTAAGATTATGATTGTCAGCAACATTTTCATATCAAAAGTTTGCCCTAAATATATTTGTCTGTATCTCTTGATATTTCCCTTTTCTGAATTCACAATACTTTTGGATAGGAACTAATTTTTGTTTGTTTTTTGTGTTTGTGATTGATTTTCTTTCCAATGTATGTTGAAATTTAAGCTTTTTGAAACAAAGACCATACTTACACTTTTCTGGATTCCCTGATGATTGGAATGAGCTCTCATTGATTTTAATATTGATCTAGAGATGATTAAATACAGTCTCATCCAAAATTAAACATAAAAAGAGAAATTCATACTACATTAATATATTAGGATGCTCTGATCTGAGTCTTGAAGACTTTATAAAATATTACCTTAAAATATCATTAAAATATATTTATAAAGTTGCTTTATTAGACACGAAATATAAATTTGAAAAATTATTTAATTCTTTGTTTTATTACATATCAAGAATTATTCATTTTATATAATATGAGGTAGTTTGAAGTTTAATACAGTGTTTCTAAATATATAATGGCTTAATTCTCTCATCTAAGATTCTTCCTATCTCATGAGTGTGCATATATCAATAGAGTATACTTAATCACAGATGGAAACTTACTGAGCCTTTGATAGCTTCCCAGCGACTGAAAGTGCAGTAAGAGAACTTGACTGTTAATTCACTTGTATTTTCAACCAAATGAGCTGTCCATAGTCATTAAAGTATTCTTTATGGCTTCATATTTATTTCACCTAAGAAAATTAATCCCACAATAACTCCCATGTGCTTTACAACTGTAGAATTAACCCAGTAATTTTGTGTCATTTTAACATAATGCATATGATTATAAAATGTGTTTCCTTTTTATTGATATATTTATAATACTGAGGTTAAATACTATAAAATTTAAAAAGCTAATCACCTTTCATTCAAAATAATTAAAAAATCAAGTAACTTGAATATTTTACACTTTAGTTTTTCATATTTTTTAGTAATATCCTATCTTTAATTTAGATATAAATTGCATTTCTATTAATAAAATGCCAACCCTCAAAATAAGTTTAAAAAAAACCCACAGCACTGTGATAATTACTGTTTATAAAAAGTCAATATAAACATACTTCCTTTACATTTCTCCCCAGACTTGTCATAAATTTTACTTTTCTTCCCCAATCTGGGGAAGAAAAAATAAAATCTTAGTTATTACTTATTTGTGTAAATTAGGAAAAAATTACCATGACTTTTAATGCAAAAGAGGCTTGTTAAATTTAGAAATCTTAATTGTGACCTCCCAATTTATATCCCAGTGCTTACACAAAAAGTGAACTTATGCTGAATAATGGAAGCAAGTTTACTGATATCTCAGAGAAAAGAAAGGAAAGTATATTAATAAAAATCAAGCAAATTAACATCCACTCTTTTGTTTTTGGAATGTACATCAAATTTCTCCCATAGTGTCACGAAGTATTAGATACTTTCCATATTCTGATAAGGGAAGCTAAACATGACTTGCCTAAAATAATGCAAAAAAAGTTAGCTGTATTCCTTTACAAAAAAAGGCCACAAAATAGTTTATACCAAGGCCATATTTGCTGCTGAGATAAATGGAAAGAACCATAAAAGTAAAAAAAATATTTTCAAAATCTCCTGTATTTCCTAAAAACTTACATCCCCTTTACCACCTTTGAATTCCCAATCAAGCTGTTTCAGTGAGGTAATATATAAGGATTCATGAAATTTTTTGTGGAAATGAGAAAACACCATGGAATTCCATGCAATAACCATTGCCATTTTTCATACCAGTATGCTACCCTTAGGCTACCTTGGCCCAGTGCAATACATTCCTTCTTAAACTCCTAAAACTGCTGCTTTAATTAACTTTGAAGAGTTCAATAATAATGGCCAATAAGTAGAATTAGATTTGAATATACTAAAGGCTCTAAAAATCATTTAATATATTGTTTTAGTTTCCTTGGCTGCTCAAACAAATAGCATTCAATGGGATGGCTTCAACAATGGAAATTTATTAGTTCACAGTTTTGAGGCTAAGAAAAGCCCTACTAAAGCTTTCATCAAGGTAATATTTTCTTCCTGAAGATTGACATGCTAGGGCTGGTTTCTGGTGATTCTTGGTCTTGGGAATCTCTATCACATGGCATTGCACATGGCGGCTCTTCTGGCATCTCCCTTCCTATCCAGGTTCGGTTGACTTTTAGCTTTTTGTTCCCCATGGCTTTCTATCTAGCTGTCTTAAATTTATTCTGCTTTTAAAGGACTCCAATAATAAGATTAATATACTTCCTAATTGAGTTGGGTCACACCTTAACTAAAGTAACCTCATCAATAGGGCCTACTGACATTGAGTTCACAACCACTGGATTGGAATAAGTTTCAGAACAGGTTTTCTGGGGTCCATATCCCAAAACCACCATATCATTCAAGGAATTTTTCCCATGTTTTTCTGCTAAGAAGATTATTTTAAAAATACGATCTTATTAATATTAGTTAATGAGTGAAAAATATGATTATTCTAAATATATATATACAAGGAAAATTAAATTTATTAAATAGTGGTTCTCGAAGATAATAGTCACAAAAAGACAATTATCCTTGGGTCTTTAACAACAAAGGCAATTTATTTAATTATTTGATGCATGAATAGTAATAATTTTCTATAATTGATTTAGTAATCAATTAAATATATGAATCTAAATATCTTATCTGGACATATTTTTCAATAATAACTATATATTTTATCTTACATAATTGGGAAATATATATGTTGAAATCTCACATTTTGCAAAGCTGATATAAGACAATTTAGAATTTGTTTTTCCCTGTGAGGAATTTGTACAAAATTTATTAAAAGAACTGACAAAAGTCTGGACTAGACAAGAATATGCAAATGAAAGAGCAAAATCTTTTTTTAAGCCAGTTTGGCACAAACATGATAATGACTATATTCTTACTAGTAGAGATTTCACTGTAATTTGCATGCTTAATTTGGGTGCTCATAAGCCAAGAACACCGTATAATTTTGTTTTAATACTGCAATCTCTGTAGCCAGTCTTTCTGGGTTTGTACCCTACATGTTTCACATATGAATTGGATACATATATGTGATTACCTAAATTTTCTGTCCTTTAATAAAATAGATTAGTAAAATTTGCCAAAATGCATTAATTTAAAATTCAATCCTGAAACAAACAGTAAATTTTATCTAAATGATGTTCTCTTTATAATTTCCCTCCAAATAGATTTTTCCCTAATTGAAGATGGTGAATGTAGTCCTACTGATATTCCTAGCCAGATTAGAAATCACAGAAGGAAAGACTAAAGTTGTTTTTTTTTTTTAAGAAACATGACAGTTGTTTTAAATAATGTATTTAAGTTGCCCTGAAAATAGCCCTTAAGACATATATTAATAATAATATTAGCAATAATGAAAATGGAAATATTCAAGTAACATATTTCAACTAGTATTTGTTCAGCACTTATCATATTCACTTTTTTACTAAATCCTTATGCATTATTATTTGAATTCTTTACAACAAACCTGTTTGGGGGGAAGCAGATGTGGCTCAAATGGTTCAGCTCCCGTTTACCATATGGGAGGCCCTAGGTTCGATTCCCGGGATCTCCTGGTGAAGGCAAGCTGGCCCGTGCAGCACAGTGAGCTGTCGCAGCAAGATCATGCAACAAAGGGAGACAAGCAGACACAAAAAAATGCACAGCAAAGGGACATGGCGAGCACAAACAGCAAAAGGGTGATAAATAAGTAAACTAAATAAATCTTTAAAAAAAAAAAAAAAACCTTTTTGGGAGGCATTATTATCCACATTACACAGGTGAGAAAACTGTGTCTCAGAAAGTTTATGTTTACCAAAGTTAGCTCAGTTGGTAAGGCATGAATTAAATATTACAAGCCCTTTCTGTTTGGATCCAAAGCTTCCTCCTTCCCCTGTCTTTAAACACTACATGGCTTTCAAGAATATGAGGTTAACTGGCTTGCACAATACTTAAGAGATTGAAAGTTAAAAGAATCAGGATTAATATCCCTGGCCTCATACAAGGTAATTAAATATAGTTTCATAGAAAAATTTAAAGAACTGAATTTTTCATATTATCAAATTCCAAAATAAAGTAATATTATACTGAAATGCCTCATATGGATATTATTTGAATATGAGAAATGGGTTTATAGTTTTATTTCTTTTATGTCTACATTTATTTAAAAAAAAACAGAATTACCAATGTTCTAAGACATGCCTTTATAGGTGTCCATGCACTATAAAGATTTTCTCATAAAAATTTAAGAGAAAATAACATACTGTATTAAAAATGTCATTGTCACCTTTCAAAAAACAACATTGAATTGTGTCCTTAAATTACAAAGGTTTTTTTTTGTTCTAATTCTGCTGAAGATCCAAAGAAGGAATAAAGAAGAAAAAATAAAAATAAAAGAAAGACAAAAAAAAAATAAAATAAAAAAGAAAGAAGGCAGAGGAAGGCACCACTTCATCCTGTTCTTTCCTTAATGAGGAAAATAAAATAATATATTTTTTATCAGACTCTATTATTTCAAAATTGCTAATAATATAGCCAGAAGCTTTGATTTTTAACACACAGCTTTTAAATTTGCTCTTTTTTAAAGATAACTAAAAATGTTTTCTCCCTTGGAAGCTATTCTTTCCATTTTAAAGGATACTAAAATTTTTATGTTGTCTTATTTTACAGTGTTTAAGAGAATATAATTTGCATAATCTTGGTTTACTATCTCTAAATTTAGGAGAAGACATCTCTTTCTGACATGTGTTAATCCAGAGTTTTAAAACCACTTACTGTACCTTGTTTTTCAATTCTGTGGTTGTGGCCATGTTTAAGCCAGACATATTTTTATTCCACAATGTTTGGATTGGCAATTATGTCCAATCTTTTGCTAAATTTCAGTTCTCAAGAAGGGGTGAGTTAAAGTTCTTATCTTCTGCATGTATGGGGAAAACATTGGCTTATGTAGGGTAGACTATGAGATCTATTGAAATATATCCAATTCATTGTCAAGCATTCTTACTATTGTAGATACTCAGTGTTGGACATGATGGGAACCTTTCCAAAGGTTATAGTCTGAGAGTATAAGGCAGCCATCAATCCTTGTTTTCAGCCTCTAGTCTCTCAAATCCTGAATTTATATGCTCAATACCAAGCATGGCTTGAAGACTAATTTTAAAATATTTTTTCTGTTTTTATTAACCTTTTTTATTAACTGTGACCAGATAATGAAGGAGTTGAATTAAAGGTCATGACTCGTGACAGAAAGCAGACCATCTTGGTATGTATAGGACAGGCACCTCTAGTCTCAAGACACTAAGATAAGAGCTGGTATGAGCCTGGTGAAGAAGTATTCTGTGCTTTAAGGAGTATATCTGGTATACGTCAGATAATGATTAACAAGGTCTGTTATGTGCATGAATGTAAGGAGAACTGAACCATTAAGCCTAAAGATTTGCTGATTTTTGTAACATGTAATCCGTCACATGTCTATTACCTTTGTACATGCGCACACATTTTTTCTTTGTTCTAAAGCTAAATAAAAGCCAGGGTGTTTTATACAGCGGGACTCTCTTCCCCTTTGATGGAGGGTCCCCTGACCCCAGCTATTTCTTGTTTCTTTCTCATCCATGGCACCGTTTTGACGACCTAGTTCCTGAACATCAATATTTGGCACCCGAACAGGGCCCTGAAAACGCAACTTTTCCTTCTGTCAGTGCA
This sequence comes from Tolypeutes matacus, assembly GCA_026826555.1. NCBI lineage: Eukaryota > Metazoa > Chordata > Mammalia > Cingulata > Chlamyphoridae > Tolypeutes > Tolypeutes matacus. The sequence goes on from JAKSZT010054458.1 coordinate 10,034,543, forward strand.
CAGTGGACCAAGGAGCTCCTGACTAGTGGTTAAAAAAAAAGTAAGTCACATCTTTGGGATCATCAGGGAAATGGGGAATCAGCAGTCAAATTTTGAGGATTACTCTAGAGTGTTAAAAACTTTATTAAAAAGCACCATTGTAACTATTAAATCCTCAGCTTTTGAGGAAATTTTTTCTCTTGTACAGAAACATTGTTATTGGTTTCAGCCACAAGGGTGGAATATTTTAAATCTGAAACAATGGAAGTTAGTCATGAAAGCTTTAAAAAGGGCTTATCAAAAGGGAGAGATAATTCCCATACATGTATGGTCTTCGTGTAGCCTTATTTCTGTTGCTATTGAACCATTACAATCAGATGAAAATGAGGATAATAAAAAGGATACTGCTATCACTGGACCAATAGCAGAACAAACTGATGTTGATTTTAATGAAAATATATATGAAAAAATTCATGAACAGCCAAAAATAAACTCCTGTCTAATAAAAGGGAAGAAAAGAAAAAAGGGAGTTTATGGAACTTTTCCAGTGGTCATTATGCCGTCCGTTCCAAAAGATGATTTATTGTCATTTGAAACAATGCCTGAGCCTCCTAAGGTATCTGCTGATCCATTTTTTATGACATTTGATGACCCTCCAAAAGTTATTGTTTTTGTGCCGGCATCATTCTCTTCAATTACAGGAATTAAAGGGCCTATCTCCCCAAATAATGTAGGTTTTATTATTGGCTGTAGCAGTCTTACAAGCAAAGGTGTTATAGTGCAAACCGGGATCATTGACTGACTTTGATGGAGAAATTTGTGTATTAATACAAACTTTAACTCCCTATCAAATTGAATCGGGAGATCCTATAACTCAACTTCTTTTATTACCATATCATAAACCTCAATCTTGGCCTATAAAACGTACAGGAGGATTTGGTTCCACTGGGTGTAAAGTTTATTGGCAAACAGCAATTGGAGATGAAAGGCCTGAAATTACCATAAAAATAAATGGAAAGATATTTTTAGGATTAGTGGATACTGGGGCTGATGTCTCTATAATTGCTAAACGATATTGGCCACAAGCTTGGACTTTACAAAAGATGCCTACAGGTTTCACTGGCATTGGCACAATGACAGATGTTTATCAAAGTACTCAGATATTTAAGGTAGAAGGTCTGGAGGGAGAAGAGGCTGCTCTGCAACCTTATGTTGCATATTTAGGACTTAATTTATGGAGAGGAGACTTATTATACCAATGGGGAGCTTATGTGAATATTCCTCACCTTTCTGATACAGCTAAGCATCTTATTATTCATATGCAATATGCTCCCTCTTCCCGACCTGAGACATAACTTATTGGAAACTACCATGGCCTAGGATATTCAAATTTAGAGTAGGGGCTACTGTTGCAAAGGGCTTCGCATTACCTTTAAAATGGTTAACAACCAAACCTATCTGGGTTGAACTGTGACCCCTTCCAAAAGAAAAGCTATACACCCTGAAAGGATTAGTACATGAGCAGTTAATGGCAGGGCATATTGAACCCTCTACTAGTCCATGGAATTCTCCAGTTTTTGTAATTAAAAAAATCTGGCAAATGGCACATGTTGACTGATTTATGTGAAATTAACAAAGCTATTCAACCTAAGGGATCTTTACAGCCTGGTTTGCCATCCCGAACTATGATTCCACAGAATTGGCATATTGTTATTAATGATCTGAAAAATTGTTTCTTTACTATTCTTCTCAATCCAGATGATAGAGAAAAATTTGCACTTACTATTCCTTCTATTAATCACTCAGCTCCTACTGAACGATATTATCAGAAAGTTCTACTTCAGGGAATGATGAACAGTCCTACATTATGTCAATCCTTTGTTCACATTCCATTACAAATTTTACAAAAACAATTTCCCAATGCTATGATTATTCATTATATGGATGATATTCTTTTTGCCACCGAGCAAGCATCTGAGCTGAAGCAAATATTTCAGCTGGCTAAAGAAATTCATCCTTAACATGGGTTACAAATAGCAGAAGAAAAAATTAAAAAACAAACTCCTTTTCAATATTTGGGCCATACTCTTAATGGATATATTATAACTCTGCAAAAGGTCCAATTTCTAACTTATCATTTATGTACTTTAAATGATTTTCAAAAATTACTGGATGATATTAACTGGGTACAGCCTACTTTAGGAATTCCAACTTATGCTTTTAATCTTTTCAATACTCTAACAGGAGACTCTGGCTTAAATAGCCCTCGCATTTCCAGCCCAGAAGCAAAAAAGAAGTTAAAATGGTTGGAAAAAAGTGTACAACATAGCCAACTAACAAGAATAAATATAAATCTTCCAGTTTCACTTTTAATATTTCCATCTTGCCGTTCCCCTACTGGGATACTTTGGCAAGAGGAGGGCATAATAGAATGGATATTCTTACCCAACAAAGATACAAAAATACTTCACGCTTATCCTGAAAAAATTACAGCAATAATATCAAAAGGTCGTATTTGCCTGAGACAGCTTATGACTAGAGCTCCTGATTAAAATCATACAGGTTCTTACAAAGCAGGTGCTTTCTCAGCTCTGACAGTTCAATAACTCTTGGCAAGTGGCCTTAGCAAATTTTATTGGAACAATTGATAATCATTTCCCAAATTCAAAATTTTTACAGTTTTTAAAACATACTTCATGGATTCTTCCTAAGGTTGTCAAATAACAACCACTCTGCTGCACTTACTTACTACACTGACGGCAGCAATAATGGAGATGCAGGCTATTTAGGCCCAAATACAAAATCTTGGAAAACACCATATTTGTCTGCCCAAAAGGTAGAACTAATGGCTGTTGTTCAATTGTTAACTGATGTTTCTCAGCCTTTAAATATTGAGTCTTATTCTGCTTATGTCTGTCACATTGTCATATAAAAATAGCTCAAATAACTCCAATTTCTAAATTAGAAGTTCTTTTCTTACAATTACAAAAGACTGTTCGTAAACAATCTAATCCAATTTATATTACTCATATTCGTTCCCATTCTCATCTTCCAGGCCCTATGGCTTCACAAAATGATTTGGTAGATAAACTATTGCTCATACTGAAACTGCTGATTATCATAAACTTACACATACGAATGCTTCTGGCTTGCGTCATAAATATCCCCACTTAACGGTAAAGGAAAGTAAAAAGATTGCTACACAATGTCCTACTTGTGGGCCCATAAATGACCCCACTTTTTCTCCAGGAGTAAATCCCCATGGAGAACATCCTAATGAAATTTGGCAAATGGATGTTACACATGTGCCCTCTTTTGGCCACCTTCAATATGTACATGTAGCAGTGGACACATTTTCTAATTTTATTTGGGCAACTGCTCACGCTGATGAAAAGGCCTCACATGTATGTTCTTACTTATTACATTGTTTTGCTGTAATGGGCCTGTTGGCACAGCTAAAAACTGATAATGGACCTATCTTAGTCAATCTTTCAAAAAATTTTGCACTGACTCGAACATTAAACATGTTACAGGAATTCCATATAATCCCCAAGGACAAGCAATAATAGAAAAAAGCAATCACTTACTTAAATTAATGTTGCACAAACAAAAAGGTGGAGATGGAGGAGAATCTGCTAAAGACAAACTATCTAAAGCATTGCTTACCTTAAATTTTCTTAATAGACAACAAATTTCTAATGCCACAGCAGCAGAAAGACAATGGGAGGTTAATAAAAAGAATGGAAATTATAAATGTGGACAACTGATATATTGGAAAAATGAAACAACCAATAAATGAGAAAAAAGGGAGGTAAAAATTTGGGACCGAGGTTTTGCTCTTATCATTACAGAAACAGGAGAACAGCAGTGGATCCCCTTCAGAAGAATCAAGCCTAGAGTTGAAGATGCTGCTAAAACTTAAACTATGGACATGGTGGTTTCACACTGAATTAATTTTAGGTAAAGTGTTAGGTCAAGATAAGATACCGTATCATAATTACACTTATTGGGCATACATTACCAACCCACCTCTTTTAGAACTGTTAACTTGAACCGATAAGTCTTACCCAATTTATCTTAATCAATCTCACCATTTTCTGGGACCTATAGACTTATGGCTACCCTTAAAGCCAAAAGAAGAAGGGAAATTTATAGAAAATTTAACTTTACCTTTTATAGACCACCCTCTTTTTATTGGACATGGTTCTGCATGCATGCAATCTCAAAATCGCAGTGTAGTTTTAACAGAGAAAAATCAAACTCGAATTTATATTCTCATTTTCCCTTCTTTACCATATAAATCAGAAAATATGGTAAATCTTACAAGTCCTTCTCAAAACAGATTACTAAATGACAAATGGCATGTATGTCATGGTTTTACAGAGGTTGTGTTGTTTAATGATTCGGACCCTTATAGGAATGCCGAAGCCTATTAAAAACACAACCATATCTTGGTTCATTAACAATTCAACCATAACCACTAATGACAGTAATCCTTATTTCTGGAATTTTGGTAATACGGCATTTACTAACAGCTCAATAAATTGGATAAATCAAGGAAGATTTATCCCCAAACCATGGGACACTAAACTTAACAAAACTCAAAATTATTTCTGGAAATTATTTTTGGGAACTGGCCCAATTTTCAAATGACAAGGCAGTAAAACTAATATTATCAGTTTAAAAAGAAAATCAACTCAATTTCTTATAGTATGTGTAATAGATCCTATAGTTTTTATCATTGGAAAAGTAACTTTTGGTGAAAGGAATCTTAGCTGCTCCAATTGCTCTTTATTTACATGTCTTAAGAATTCATATTTGCAGGAAAATAAAACTCTTTTTATAGCAATAAAAATAAAAGGACTATGTTTACTGGTTCAGATGACCAGACATTGCAACAGTCTCCAGAATCCCAGTTGCTGTGGCACTTCCTTGACTATTATTTAAAAAGAACTAAAACACTGATTGGACTTTTAATAGCAGGAATTTTGGGACTGAATGTCATCATAGCAGCCGCAGCCATCACTGGCACAGCCCTGCATCAAGGAGTCCAGACTCAACAATATGTTAAGGACTGGCATAAACATGTAAGTAAGATGTGGCATGCCCAGTCTCACATTGATATGGAACTGAATAATCATATAAATGATCTTGAAACAACTATTATTATACATTTAGGTAATCAAATCTATAATTTAAACTTGTTAAGAGCTTTTATATGTGATTGGAATGAAAGTTCTTTTTGTATTACTCCTTTGCCTTCTAATAATAGTGAGCATGATTGGGAGGAAGTAAAAAATCATTTGACTGGATATAAGCATAATATTTCTTTAGATATTTTAGAATTGCAAAAGAAAGCATTGAGCATGTCTCAAAATGAATTGAAAGAAACCCCTGGTGCAGAATTTTGGAATGAATTGTCTGAAAATTTAAGTACTGTCAATCTGTTTCACTGGTGGAAATGAAAAGCAGTTCAAGTATTTGGATTGGATTAGGAATTATTGTTTTATGCAATTTAATTGTTTGTATTTTCAAAGGTAGAGTAATAACATATATTCATAGAAAAAATGAAAAATTGAATTAGATAAATGCATTTATGTTAAGAAACTTAGCCATGAAACTAATTTTTACATTATTTGTGGTAGGAACCTGAAGTATAAAATATAAATGAAATTGCCTTCTGTGTAAGAGCTCAAACCTTGACTGGTATCCAATGATGGGTAAGATTCTCAGAGGAGGACAACCTAAGACAGGCAGAGTCACAAGAGCCTATGGAAGAAAACATGTGTGACAAGAGGTCACCTTGTATCATCTTACCTAATGGTTCCTATGATCTTCACTTCAAAAATTAATTAATAAAAAAGGGGGAAATGAAGGACTTCAATTAAAGGCCATGACTCGTGACAGAAAGCAGACCATCTTGGTATGTATAGGACAGGCGTCTCTAGTCTCAAGACAGTAAGATAAGAGCTGGTACGACTCTGCTGGAGAAGCATTCTGTGCTTCAAGGAGTGTATCTGGTATATGTCAGATAATGATTAACAAGGTCTGTTATGTGCAGGATTGTAAGGAGTACTGAACCATTAACCCTAAAGACTTGCTGACCTTAGTAATGTGTTACCCGTCACGTATCTATTACCTTTGCACATGTGCACATGTATTTTCTTTGTTCTAAAGCTAAATAAAAGCCATGATGTTTTATGCATTGGGACTCTCCTCCCCTTGGATGGAGGGTCCCCGACCCTGGATATTTCTTGTTTCTTTCTCATCTGCAGCACTGTTTTCACGGACCTAGTTCCTGAACATCAACAAGGTAATAAAGTCTTCAAACAAAATCTATGCTGAATTATTTCCAATATTAAGGTAAATTATTGGATTTTTCCCTACTGTTGTGTTGTCTTGTTCTCCTGCAAGAAATTTGGCCCCTATTCTGACTGCTAAACAGAATGTCTTGCATAAAAGAAAAATGACCAGGAAATTCTTGTGCTATGTTTAGCTATGCTAAGGAAGCTTGAACAATCTTTTGAAAGCAGTATAGGAAAATTGTTGACCACTTTCCAATTTAATATGCTTCTTTAATATATAAACATATGGTTTTGCTAATCTGTCACTATCAGAACAAGATAACATTGTTCCATTTCCATGAAATCTCTTATGAAAGTTAAAACAAGAAAAATGACCACACCTTGAAATCTGTGGTTTTAATTCTTACATTGTGTTATGAAAAATTCTTTAGATTTTCTACCTTGTAATATAAAAATAAAGTACTTCCATTTGCTATATCATTAGCGTTTGGAGATTTGAAATGACCCTCACTTTGGAAACAGCTTAAAGTTTTGAATTAAACATATTTTCTTAAATAATAAGATGGCAAGAAACTAAATAATGTTTAAGCAAAATCTATCAATCAAGCAAGCAAAACATTGAAGTCAGGAACTCAGAATGACAAGCAGCTGGTCTTTTACCTGAGGGCATTTGAAAAATCATTGATTTTAAAATTGGTAGTTAAGCCTTACAGCACATGAAGAAAAGGAGACAAAACTTAGGTACCAGTAGGAAAATGTAACAGAAGTCCGACCTTCTGTAAATCTGGGATCTCAAATAATCTTACTGTTAATGTATGTTAAATAAGAAATTGTCCACTGTCGAGGAAAAAAGTAAGAAAATAAAATAAATTTCCATAAATATATGTGGGAAATGAAGTACATTGTTGAAATTTTGGCAATACAAACTTGCTTAAGACACACAATATAGGTAGTCTGAAACGCCCCAAGCTGAGAATTTAGAAGAAAATCTAAATGTTTCTTTGAAAGAAGTACCCAAGGAACATATCTATAAATCAATGTATACTTAATTAACAGATATAGAGTTGTTGGGAGAGGCAGTCAACTATAGGCCTGAGAATACCTGCACGTTCTTTCTGAGTATGCCAGTTTGCATGGTTTACATATCTCTTCATGTTGACTGATTTCTATGACTATATAGGCAAGTAAGTAATAAAGCAACCAGAGTAACTACCAAACAGAGAGACTACCATGTAGCTACTTACTACCTGCTGAGGTTAGAGGATGGGCTTGAATAGCTAGTTTGCTGTTTGCTGCCATGCCTGATGCTTGCTCAAAAAGAATAGGGCCTTGGCTTGCATGCCACATCAGTACTGTAACCTACTACATGTTCAGGCTTTGCCTTTTCCTAGTTGTGTCTCCCTGAGGAAATAAGTGTTCAGGGTATTGGCACAGAAATGATGATACTCTTACTTACTGCTATTGCTATATTAAATGGCCTTTTGTTTCTGGCTAAGGTGTCACTTACCTGTGTTTAGGAAAATGTAACCAGCTAATTTGTTAGCTTGCAATAAATTTAAATCTAAGATCTTTCTCTGTTCTTGAAAGTCATGCTAAAGTTGCTGGCAATATGAGGTGGCACATGGACACTTTGTGGTTGAAAAAATTCTCCCAATATGGCCCCAATCAATTCTCTGCCTCTTTGTACTTCCACATCACTCCTCTAATCAAGAGGAGCTTCATTTTGGGATATGCCAGTGTCTTCTTTGATAAGTGGAAGTAGAGGAAGCTTCATTTTACATTTCCAAGGTAGACATTAAAAAGATCTGTCAGATTGTGGGAAGATGGCAGTGTAGGAGGCACCAAGACACAGCCCTTCTTCCAAAACAACCATTAAACAGGCAAAACTGTCTAAAACAATTATTTTGAAACTAGAGAGGGGAAGAACACTGTACAACACCTAAGGAAGAGTGGAAAGAAGAGGACGGTGAATAATTCTAATAGCAATAACTTGCTCTTTCTGTGCAGCAGCTATCACTGCCCATCTCCCGCTCTCACAGCAGGATGCCGTGGGGTCCAGCCCCTACTGACATCACTAGTGACAAAATTTCTGGAAGCCCAGCTCTGAGAGCAACTATTTTTTCAATCTGCCCTGGACAAAGTCGCTGGTTGCCATTGTTTCAACCTACACCAGACAGAGGTAGCAACAGTGAAGAATTAAGGATGCTGTGTTTTCTTGGGGCTATGGGGACAGTTAGTTGAAGGACTACATTTGTTGGGCAGGCCAGGCAAGTTCAGTTTTATAGAGTTGTCATAGAATCTTTTGGTACTCTTCCTGACCTCTTACCAGGGTTGCCATCTTTCAATCCCTTTGTAAGTCCCTGGTCATGATTTGGCTGTGAAGACTGACTGACAAAATCCTCTCAGGTATGCATTTCCTCTCAGAATTCATCATCCAGTCAAAAGAAGCTTGTGACAATGAAAAAAGTATAAGGACATTAATATGCAGACAGTCCAGGAAAAAGGCCTGTCAGTGAGAGGGAGGTCTGTCCCTGGAAATCAAGGGACAAATCAACTAATAAGCAAAACTCAGGATAAGACATAGGCCCAGAAAGACAGGGAAAATCCTGTACATTGCAGTAGCATTGAGCAGGCCTTCCTGTTAGAAGGGCTGAAGTACAAGAAAATCTCAGTTTTATTACTACCTGCTTACAAAATCAAGAAAAAGACAATCCAGGGAATAAATGCCAGAGTTAATATTTTAAAATGCTAAATTGTATAGTGAGAAACAAAAGATTACAAGACAAACAAACAAACAAAAACCAGGAAATGATGATTCAACAATGAATAAGACAAATATCCAGAAATTACCAACAAAAAAGACTAGTATTTGCAAATACCAGATGAAGACTTTAAAAAAATACATTTTTTGATATGCTCAAGGAGATGAAGGAAAATGCAAAGAAAGAACTAAAAGATACCAAGAAACCCATGAATGAACAATATGAGAATCTCAAGAAAGAGATAGAAATTTTAGAAAATAATGAAGCAGAACTACTGGAATTAAAGACCACAATAACTGAAATAAAACATTCCCAGGGGAGTTTAAAAAGCAGATTTGAGTTGGCAGAAGAAAGAACCAGCAAACTTGAAGACAAGACAATTGAAATGAGTCAGGCTGAGGAGCAGAAAGACAAAATAATTATTAAAAGTGAAAATACCTTCTGCACAGCAGTTTGATGGGCCACCAAGCTGTTTGATGGGACACCCTTGAGGAGACACTGTCAAGCACACCAATATACATATTATGGTAGTTCCAGAAAGAGGGGAAAGAGAGGAAGGAGTGGAAGAAATATTCAAAGAAATAGAGAACTTCCCAATCTTAGCAAAAGAATAGAATATGCACATCTGTGAAACCCAGAGAGTACCAAACAGGATAAATATGAAGAAAATAAACCCCATCATATATTGAGCACATTATTAAATACAACAGACAAAGAGAGAGTTCTGAAAGATGCAAGAGAAAAGACATGTGTTAAATACAAGGAAGTCCCAATTAGTTTAAGTGCTTATTTCTCATCAAAAACATGGTGGCAATGAGCTAGTGAGTTTGAAATACTTAATTGTGCTGATAGAAAGAAAAACTGCTTACAAAATAACTAAAAAATTTAACAACTTAACAACAAAAGGATAAACATCACAGTATGAAAAAAGGGCAAATATCTTAAAAATACATCTTTGCAAAGAAGATACAGAAATGGTCATAAAACACATGAAAAGTTGCTCAACATCATTATCCATCAGAGAAATGCAAATAAAATCCACAATGAGATACCATTTCACACCAATTAGAATGGCTGCTATTAAAACAAACAAACAAACAAACAAAAAGCAGGATATAAATATGTTGTAGAGGATGTGGGAAATAGGGACACTCATTCATTGCCAGTAGTAACATAAAATGGTGCAGCCATTGTTGAAAACTTTTTGGCAGTTCCTCATAAATCTAAGTATAAATTAACCATATAACCCAAAAATTTCACTACTAAATATATACCCAAAAGCATTGAAAGCAAGAATCCAAAGAGATATTTGTACAACAATATTCATAGCATCATTATTCTCAATTTCCAAAAGATGGAAGTAACTCTAGGTTCCATCAATCACTCAATGGATAAATTTAAGGTGATATGTACATATATTGGAACATTTTCACCTGTAAAAAGGAATGGAGTCCTGATACATTTACCAATATGGATCAACATTAAGTAATCATGTTGAGTGAAATAAGTCAGGCATAAAAGGCAAATATTTTATGTTCTCACTGATTAGAAACAATTTGAATAAGCAAATACATAGAGTCAAAATCCTGAATATAGGTTACTAGGGGATAAAGTAGGGATAGGTAATGGGAAGTTATTTTATTTTGTGATGATGAATGCACAACACTGTGATTATACTAAAAGGCATTGATTAAACACTTTGGATAGATTATATGGTATGTGACTATATCTCAATAAAACTGCTTAATAAATAAATAATTGTGCAAGAATAGCCAATAATAGCTATGTACAGCAGAGGAATCATAGAAAGATTGAGAGATAGTTTTCTTGTTTGTTTGTCTGTTTTTTGTTTATTATTATTATTATTGAAATAATGAAAATGCTCTAAAATGAATGAAGTGATGAATGCACTTTGATTTATACATAATACCATTGATTGTACACTTTGAATTAATTGTATGCTTTATTAATATGTATCAATAAAATTGATTTGTTTAAAAAAATTAAAATTTTTGACATGTCAGACAAAAAAAAAGTACAGGATTTCTATTTGGAATGATAGAAATGTTTTGATAATGGATGGTGGTTATGGTAGCACAACATTGTGAACATAGTCATGGTAACAGAATAAAATTTGTTTACAAATCCATGGGACTACGTTACATAGTGAACTCTAAGTTAAACCATGACTATAATTATTAGTGCAATTATAAAAATGTGTTATCAATTGTAGCAAATGTTCCACACCAATGCAAGTTTTTAATATTAGGGTGTTATATGGGAATCCTGTATTTTTTTTATTTATGCTTCTTTTGTATACCCACAACTTTTCTAAGAAAAAGAAAAAGAAAAAAAAAGGTCTATCATCCCTCAAATCCTCCAAATGGAAAAGAGCCACCATATTCTGAGGAAGCCCAAGCAGCCTTAGGGAGAGTTTTGCATGCAAAAGAATTGAGGACTGCAGCCAAAATCCTCAGCTGAGCTCCAATGTTAATAAGCAAACAGTACCAACATGTCAGCCATGTGAGTGAGTCATCTTGGATGACTGCTGTCCAGTAATTACCCCAGTTTGACTGACCCATCTGACATCACATAGATCAGAGCAAAGCTACCCCTCTAGCCCTATCTAAATTGCAAAATTTTAGCAAATGAATGATTGCTCATTAAGCCACTTAAATTTTGGGCTTTACATTTTTTATTTTTTATTTTTTGGTATGTGTGTGTATATTTAATTAAACTTTTTATTTTGAAATAATTGTATATTCACTTGCAATTTTTAGAAATAATGCAGAGAGATCTTGTTTACTCTTAAGACAATGTTCACCAATGGTAACAGCTTGCAAAACTAGTACTATCAAAGTCAGAGTACTAATAATGATGTAATCAAGATATGGAATATTTTTATCACCAAAAGTATCCCTTGCATTGCCCAATTACAGCCACACTCATGTCCCATATTGACACAATCCTGGACTCTTAAAGACCTCTATATGTTCGCCATTTTTATAATTTTATAATTTAGTAATACTATATAAATAGAATCACAAAATAGCACCTCTTTGGAGCTTGCCAATTTTTAAAAATCAGTATAATTCCTTGGGGCTTTCTACAAATTTTTCTGTGTACCAATAATCTGTTTCTTTATACCACTGAGTAATACTCCATGGAATGAATGTACCAGTTTGTTTAACTGTTCACTGGTTGAAGGATATCATGTTTATTTTCCATTTTTTAAATTATGAATAAATCTGCTATGAATATTATGGTATAGATTTCTATATGAGAACACATTTTCCAATTATGTGGACTGAATATCTAAGATTGCAATTCATGGGTTGCAAGGTAGTTGCATGTTTAATTTTTTAAGAAATTGCCACTTTTTTCTAGAGTGGCTGTACAATTTTGCATTCCCACCAATAAGTGTGTGAGTGATTCAGGTTGTCTACAGTCTCATCACTTAGCATTTGGTGTTGTCACTTTTCACTATTTTTTAACCATTCTAATATGTGTGTGGATTTAATTTCACCATGGTTTTAATGTGTGTGGCCCTAGTATCTAAGGATGTCAATCGTCTTTTCATGTGCTGCCTGGTTATCAGTATATTCTCTTCACGTAATGTCTGTTCATGCTTTTGGCCCATTTTCTAATTATTGCCATTTGAATTGTATATCCTAGTTTGGACATGTTCTTGGCCTTGGTCTGCATCCTTATGGGTCTGGACCTATTACAAGGATACCTTGAAGATGTTTCTTCAGCTAAGGTGTGTCCCAATCGCATCAAGTTGGACTTTAATCCAGATTACTGGAGTCCCTTTAAGCTGAATGAAATTTAATTCTAGAGCAAGAAAACCATGGAAAGAAAGCAGAAGTCAATGGAATGCAGAAGAGAAAACATTGCTCTGTGACAGAGCAAACCAATAACTAAGGAGCACCAGGAGATAGCCACAAAGGCCACAGTCTTTAAGAAAGCATCACCTTGCTGATGTTTAGATTTTGAACTTTTCCTGGCCTCAAACCTGCCGTCCAATAAATCCCCTTTGTTTAAGCCAATCCATTGTATGATATTTGTTTTAGTATATGGTATACTAAGACATTAATCAAGTGTTCATTTTTACTGTTGAGTTTGAGTGTTCCTTATATATTCTAGATAAGAGTCCTTGCCAGATAGGTGGTTTGAATATATATATATATATATATATATAATTTTTTTTAAGAACACAGTTATTATTTTATTAGAAGACAAAAGAAATGACATCTCTATATCCCAACACATATATAGGATCTTATATAATAAACATTACAAACACATCCTTTCAGAAGAAAAAGATCTGCTATTAACCAATTTCACCCTCACTCTTCCCAATAAACTATCTATTAATAACTCATCTATAAGTCAGTGAAGTATGATTTATGTGGTAATATCAAGGCACTTGCTTTAATTAAAAAGACACGTAGTATAAAACATTCCTAAAAGTCATCAGCCTTGGATCATTAAAAAAAAAAAGGCAGTATACATTTTTGGTGAATTGATAAGACTGAGAATATAGGTTCATTCACCTGTCACCCTGGTATTGTCTTGATTTGTATACAGAATTACAAAGGAGACAAAAAGGTAGCATGTTCTGTAGATTGGTATGTTCATAAACATTCATATCTAAGAATGGAAATCAGTTGGAAATTGTGGCTTTAGCTGCCATGAATATATTTTTTAATGTTTGTTGCTTGTCTTTTCATTATCTTAACAAGGTCTTTCAAAAGCAAAAGTTTCAAACATTATAATATTTAAATAATCAATTTTATTTATATAGATCATACCTCTGGATCATATTTACCTAGAAAAAATAGCTAGAGGGTCTGTATTGATATACCCTGTTTCAATTTTGATACTCATGATTTGTGTCATCTCTCCTTTTTATTTGTCAGTCTTGTTAGAGGTTTATCAATTGTATTTAGGTTTTTAAAGAACCATCTTTTCTTCATGGATTTTCTCTGTTTTTTACTTGTGTTAAATTTCTTTCATTTCTGCTCTTATTCTATTTTCATTGTTATTATTATGTTAATATTTTAAATTTTCTTTATTATTTCCTTTCTTCTGTTTGATTCTGACTTGTTTTGCTCCTCCTTTTCATTTTCATTACATACAGACTTGTATTAATGTTTTGAGAACTTTCCTCTTTTCTAATATTATGTATTTACTGCTATAATTTTCAATCTCATTACTTCATGAGCTACATCCCCATATTTGTCATATTTTCATTTTCACTCAATTCTCTATATGATTTTTATTTAATTTTTTAATGAATTCCTCTTTAAGCCAAGGATTATTTAGAAGTATAGTGTTTGATATCCAAGTATTTGCAGATTTTCCAGTTGCTGTTTTTTTTTCTTTTATTGTTATCTAGTATTTGTTCCTATTTTTTTCCATTTTGTTCAGAGAACATACTCTGTATGTTTTCAATTCTTTGAAATTTGCTGAAGTATATATGTAAAACATATATATTGGAATTAATAGAAATAGATAAATGTATGGTTGCTATAATTTAACAGTTGCAAAAATTAACACTATGAATATGTGATGACTTATTTGAATACTTTTATTAAGACAATGTTTGAATTTTGTCAAATAACTTTTACACATGTATGATGAAGAGCACTGATTTTTTCCTCATTAGATCTATTAATATAAGAACTTATATTAATGATTTTTTTATTATTGCATTCATGGAATTCATTCCAGTTAGTCAAAATATATTGTTTTTTTATTCTGTTGGTCAATGGACAATTGCTAATAGGTTTATTCATATTATTAAGGTTTTTTTTTTTTTTTTTGCAACTGACATTATTTATTAAAATAGATGACTTAAGCATCTGCAATGGTGACTTCAACCTCTATTCCTGGCTCAATGCTGATGGATGTAATCTGCTTAACAATCTCAGAAGGACTGTGCAGATCAATGAGTCGCTTGTGGATCCTCATCTGGAAACGATCCCAAGTCTTTGAACCTTCACCACAAGGAGTTTTCCTTGTAGTGATTCTTAGAGTCTTGGTGGGCATCCGAACCGGTCCCTTCACTTTGAGGTTCTTTTCCTTTGCGCCTCTAATCAAGTCAGCACACACCTTCTCCAGAGACTTCACGTTGCGGCTGGTCAGGGTGATTCTAATGCGGTGAATCGCCACCTCTGGTTCTACGGGCGTCTTTCCGGTGTCCTTAAAAGCCATGGCTGCAGCGTGGCTTCCTGACCGACTTGTTCCTCGGCGAGAGCGAACAGCGGTGAGTCAGGAGGACTGGTGACCCGCTGCGCTGCTGCAACAGCGACCGCGTTTTCCTCGAAAAAGAGATTATTAAGGTTTTTTTAGTAAGGCACATAGAGATTTGGCTTCTTTTAAAAAACTGTAATTTTAAGACTATTTATGAATATATGTAGCTATAATTTATGCAACATTTTAAATTTTGTTTTGCTTCACACTATTTTTATTTTATTGGAACTGGCCAAGAAAGGCCTTTGATAAATCTGTTTTTTCTCATGATAAATGTCTAAATAACACTCTTAATAAAACATTAATATTTCGGTGTTATCCCAGGGTGTCTCTTGTGTTTTAGCAGAGGTTCATTGGGGAGGAACTTTTAGGTATATGTTATAATTGTACCTTTTCTAATTTGTTTGGGGAAGAGGTCAATGCATGATTTCTAAGATTTAACCTGAGTCAGTGTCAACCTGGTCACTAAGGAAACAAATATTCCTTTCCTGGCAGCTGTATAGACTCTTTCAAGGCAGCTCTACTTCTCCTATATTTTAGACACTGAAGCAAAGGGAAACTATTTGCATTAGATGTTAGATCAAGGGGTGAGTGCTTACTTCCGCAACACATACTTAAATTGGAATGATATAGATAAGTTTAGCATGGCCCCTGCACAAAGATGACATGCAAACTCATGAAGCATTCCATATTTTTTACCACACTAATAAATGTTGTTAATGTGGGAAAGTGTGGGAGAGGAGAGGGGAGGGCATATGGGAATCACCTGTATTTGTTATGAAACATTTATTTAACCTAAAATTTCTTTAAAAATTAAAAAAAAAATTTTTAATATCAGGAGGTAAAAAATAAGCTATGGTATTCTAATGTTTGAAAATTTGGGTATAATTACATATATAAGATATTTTTAGTCTGTTTAATGAATTTCTTCCATTTATCCTCTCTTATATCAGGGTTGAGAAAGGTGGTTAGTTGGTTTGTTTTGTTAGTTCATTTTGTTTTCTCATTGCTGTTGATAATAATAAACATGAATTCAGATCAATGAAATTACAAAGCAGAGGATAAGCAAGGTTTTGTGGACAATCACCTGGTAGAATATGGTTCAATATGGCAGATTTTCAGAAGAAAAATTAAAAGGCCCTTTTTTAGTCTAAAGCTAAATCGTGTGTTTCCATTTAATTATTCTTGTCATTCTTTGTATGGAGGTGGTGGTGGTGAATATGTGCCACATTTATTATTGACACTTGTGTTTCACAGCTCATTTGGAAATTGTACATGGCTCACCTAAAAAATAAGTCTTGCAGAAAGATGATGAGTGGTAGATTTGGAAAACAATATCATTCTTAAATCTGAAAGGGTTATGATGGACAAATATAGTAAAAGGTAAAAATCCTAGAGCCAGGTTGATATTTAAGGTAGTTAGGGATGAGGGAAGTTTAAAATAACATATGATTCATGAACAAGCCATGAATCAGGGAAGTTGTTTTATTTATTTTACTTTTATTTTTTTATATATTTTTATTTTTATAAAAAAGATACTTAAGGCACATAAATGTTACATAAAATATATAGGGGATTCCCATATGCCTTGCTCCCCACACCTCCCCTTTTTCCCACATTAACAACATCCTTCTTTAGTGTGGTACATTCATTGCTATAGATAAATACATTTTAGAGCATTGCCATTAAGAATAGATTATAGTTTACATTTTGGTTTACACTCTCTTCCACACAATTCTGTAGGTTATGGCAAGATATAAAATGCCCTGTATCTGTTGTTGCAATATCATTCAGGGCAATTCCTAAGTCCCCCAAATACCCCTGTATTATATCTGTTTTTCCCTCTCCCTGCTCTCAGAACCTCCAGTGGCTACAACCTCCACATCAATGATATAATTTCTTCCATTGCTAGAATCACAATAAGTTTATAGTAGAATACAATAAATCTACTTGAGTCCATAGTTCATTCTTCAGTCCTGAGGATTCTGGGATGGTGATGTCCACTCAACCTCTGAGAGGGGGCTTCAATTCCATATGGCTGACAGATGAGACTCTCTTGCTTGAAGTTTTAGACTCTCTTGGTTCCTTGGTATGGAAGTTGTCCATCATCTCTTCCTTGTTAGTTGTCCTGAGTGAGTCCAATAAACTGGAGAGTAGGTGATGCAATTCCAATGAGATTCAGGGCCCAGCTGGCACATGGATTGCCCAAAGATTTTAAGTCTCTTAGATTTACTCTTACCAACTCTAGTACTAATTATAGGTTCAAATAAAAGGGACAGTAGAGCCATGTGTAGGGAAACCATAAGTGAGTCCAACTTTGACACACTGGGGAGCATAAATTACAAAGTAGGGCCCACTGGCCAGGCACCAAACTCCTGAGCTATCTTCTTTGATTATAGTGTCTGGATGTCTCCAGAGTCCTCAGGAGCCCCACTATTTGGAGTAGTATCTACTTTGGCTGTCAATGAGATCCTGCTGAGTCATACATAATCGTAAACTCTGGAATGACTTTCCGACTCAATTTGAAGTCTCTTAGCCATAAAAACTCAGAAAGAAATGTATTGCATTTTAGGCATATGTAATACAAATGTTAGGAGCAATATTATGGAAAAAAAATACATGTTGAATAAATCTTGATAAATCAATACCTTCGCAGAGAGATATAAAATCATACTGTAATTATTCTTGGGAAATAATAAGATTTAAGTACATATAGCTTGAAAAAATAGTTCCTAAAATTTAGATTTTTTTTTCTGGAAGTAGTGATTTGTCATCAATAAACCCATTGGATTAATAGTCTCTGTAATTTACTTTTACATTTAGACAGTAAGAAGACATAAAATTATACTTCATATAATATGCAATTCACATACTATGTATTATATATTGCTTACAGGATTTTGAGTAAAATTTTGAGTAAAATTGAATAATAGATGCAAGTAATATATATTAATGTCTGCAGAAGATAAGTGGGATTTTTAAATTAGTTTATCAGTAATTGATACCCATATAACTTGAAAAAATAATTTACCACCAAAAAAGTATGGAAGTAATAGCTGTCTATAGGAAAACAAACTTTGTAAGCTAATGCCCATTTTTTATTTTTTTCTTTAATTAGATTGTTCTGGCTTCAATAACTTTTGAGCCAATGTACAATGATTTCTTCTTGAGTTTATAATTTGGTTTATGAATCCAAGCAGAATAAACTGATTTTTTTCATTTGTACTCTTTAAAGCAATTTTGATAGGATATTGATGCTGCTAAATAGCAATTTCATACTACTACTAATGGCCAAAATTAAGTAGCAGGTAGAAAACTAAGGTAGAAGAAGTTGAATTCACAAATGGGAGTTAAATGAGCAGAAATTGGCAAATCATTAAAGTTTTTCATTTCTTTTTGAATTTATCTGTTTTAATCTTTTAGATTTTAGTGAGTTTCAATTTAATGTGATATCTAGTGAAATAATGAGATTATAGATGAGATATATTGTCATTTTTAATAGTTACACTGAAATATATTCCAGTATGAGACTGAATCCAGCTAAACATTAAAATGGTGAAACAGAGTATCTATTTGATTCTCAGAATAAATGAGAGTTCATAGATCATTTATTATAATTTCAGTGTGCCAAACATAAATTGCAATGCTTTCAAACTAAGCAATAACTTGAAAGACTTGGCAAACATTATTATCACCGTATATTGGAAGGAAGAACTGAAGAAAAAAAAGGAGGGTGAATCCAATACAATTTTACTAGTATAATTTCCCTAAGCTAGTACAGTAATATTTTGTGAAAAAGAAGTATTTATTGATTTGGATTTTTATTTTATTACTGACTGTAATGTTAACATTACAGAGTGAATTTAGATGAGACTAAAGGAAATATGACAAATGACCATATTCTACCATTTTTAAAATGTCGCTCTATTTCTTTCCTTTGTTAAAAACTTGAAAAAACTGAAATAATGGGCTTAACATCAGAAACCCAATAGTCACTGCAAAATTTGTCTGTGCCATTTTAAAATTATATTTCTGGGAATATATTCCCCTCTTTTGCTTTCCCCTGTATACCATAAGAGTCATTCCCTCATTTATACCTATCATTTGGTGTGAAACAGCTGCTGTTTTGCAAAACAATATTGAATAAATGAATGCATGAATTTATGTCATAAGCTCTGATTATTGATAGAAGATTATTAATGGGGAAAATAAAATAAAAGCTGTACAGTATAAATGACGGAAAAGTACACAGAATGAATTAGAATTTAGTAAGGGCTAACAGTCTCAATCATCCTTTCTAATCACCTCCAACTTCTCCTGAACCTTTTGTTGGTGAGAAGCTACCACCTTAGTCAAAACCACCTTCACCTCTCCGGCCTGGATTTTTGCACAAGCCTACTCACTTATCTCTATGCATGATTTTCTTTCTAGGGCTTTTGCAGAATCCATAATAAATAATCAAAGCCTAATATGTCAAATAAATATTCAGATTCTCTGATAAAAAATACACTAATTCTTGCAAAAGAAACACTAATATTTTACTGGAGTATACACAGTTCTTTCTGAATTCCCCATATTTTCAATCATTGCCAGTACTCAATTTAATTGACCTTGATTGCTAGTTGTTAATTTAATTTGATTGAAGTGCAGGGTTCCTCCTGCTTTTATAATAATACTCTGTTCTTCCAAGATTCCTTTACTTTAAATATTAAAATCCCAGGTATCAAGCCCTAGTCAGTTTTTGCTTTGTATCCAAATCTGGCTAACTAAAGAAAATGCCATTTGACAGTCAGATTTTACAGAACTAGAAAATTTTTCTTTCATTGCCTCTTTTGCACTAATGTGTATATCTATTCCATTTTGATTTCGTATTTTACAAAATCCCAAAACTTTTGTCTGGGATATAATAATTGTATAATTTGATTCTTCATGAATTTGTCAACATTCATATGAGGAGCAGTTATAATCTTAATTTCTTTGAAATAAGATCATTTACATATTTCTATTACTTATTATTTGATTAGCTTGGGAATTTAATATCAACTGTTCTTTTTATATTTCTAAGACCTCATGTTGTATTTTTTAATATATATTAACATACGAAAGTTTGAATTTTCCGTCTTCACTAAATTCTATTAGCACATCCCAATCTCATGTCAATTTGTAAGACCAGTAACTTAATATTTTTTTAGTATCATTAACCAATTTCTTGATCAAAGCTCTTTGGTACAACATAAGGATAATGATGTTTCTAAAGCATTGTTTTCATGAAATGATTCCAAATTGATTAAATAAGGTCACTATTATGGGTTGAATTGTGTTCCCTAACCCACATTAATGCATATTGTGAACTTTTTTGGAAATAGCGTTGTTCATTTAAGATAAAATGAGGTTATGCAGGTGTAGGGTAGACCCTTAATCCAATATGACTATGCCCTTATAACAAGAGGAGAAGAGACAGACGAAAGAGGGGAGAACACTAGGTAAAGCCAAGGCAGATACTGAAGTGCTGCAGATGTGAGGCAAAGAATGCCAAAGATTGCTACCAAATTATAAGAAGCCAGGAAGAGGCAACAAAATATTCACCCTTACAATTTTCAGACACCAGAAGGCACTTGTACTTGCCATCACCTTAATTTCAGACTTCTATCTCCTAGAAAATAAACTGATTTGTTTTAAGCTGTCGAGTTTGTAGTATCTTGTTTTGGCAGCTCTAGAGAGCTAATTCAGCAATGTTACTTATCTAGTCAATGTTACTCATCCCTCTATACACGTCCCTCCACCCACATAAATTCATCTTAAAGTTCACATCCATCTCTTCCCTTAGCCCTTTCGTGAACATGGCAATACAGTTTTCCAAGTATAAAAACATTAAAATGTGATCATATTTTGCATATCAATGTTCTAGTCTCTTTTTCACTTATGTGCATTTTTTAATCTTGTCTGTGTGCATTTTTCTTGGAGTTTCCTCTGTCTACTTTCCTCAAGCTTAAATCCTGCTTATTTTTCAAGAGAGTTAAAGCACTTCCTTCTATCCCCCATAAGATTTGTTTAGCTGCCTTCTCTTTGAACTGCCAAACCACTCTCTGGCATTTCTCTCTTTTCCTTTATAATGCTTCATAATGACTGATTTACTAATTTATATTTCCCCTTGAAATGAATTTGCTACCTACTAGGTACATGGTATCTTTGTTTTGTTGTAGTGCTGTGCCTAGAACTCCATATGTATTAAACAAATGTGTAAATAATATGTGTAAATTTCTTAGCATCTCTATATCATTTTCGGGGGCAGGGGATGTTGAAGACAAGCATTTTTGTTAAATATACTACCAAAAATTTTGCAAATATTTCAGAACAGATTTGTAAGCATAGTGCTTCTCTTTTCAACTGGCAGCACTTTGAAAAGACATAAGATAACATGACTTGAATTAACATTAGTTCAAAATCCTTTCATTTTTTACCATATAACTTATGTTCCCACATGATAATACAAGGGATACTTTAAATCAAAGTCAACTGATACACTCCATGAAATGAAAGTTTGTGTTGTTTGATGAATCACGGTATGAAATGGTTAAAAATATCTATTCTTTTTTATCTTCCAGGTATCCAGGATAAAAAAAAAAAAAAAAAATCTTTAAATATACATTACATGTAGGTAATAGCATATTTGCAAGTTTCTCTTCAAAAAATACTTTCTAAAAGTATATAAATAGGTTACTTACACATTTAGTTTGAAAATTTTGCCCTAAACCTATAGATCTATTTCATTTTCATAACATATTGATTTTGTCCAGCATTGATAATGCTGACAAGCTGTTGAAATGACAATGCTTTTGTCTTCCACATTAGAAGTAGCAATTTGACAGAAAAAAACAATAACAACAAACAACCTACAGTAACATTCATCAGTTGTTTAACCTGAGCATTTTGGCTTACTAAGAGTAGCAACTTTTCTTCCTTCATGCATCTTCATATCCACACAACCTTTGCACACACACAGTTTCTACACATTTTTTGTTGCTATCATCAAGTGGAAAGAAATGTAACTAATGATTAACCACACTATGTACACAACTAGAAAACACCTTAAGGCAAACACTGCAATGTGGGGTTAACTTGCAGGGCAGATTTACTGTTCTAGATCAAGTCAGCCTATTTACACATATGTGTATGTATATCTATATACATACATATACACAAAAGGAACTCAAGTTTCCTAAAATTGAAACATTCAACAAAGTTTCATCTTTTTAGAATCTCACAGCAACTCATTTGAAATTTTAAGTAAATAAGCTTTATTCACATCTTCTGGTCCCAGCAGAGTTCTAGTGCCATGACTCTGCTTGCTATTGGTCAAATTCGCCTATTAGTTTTTGATGTGAGCCCACTTGTTATGAAGTTACATCTATATTTTTCTTCATAGTAATTGGGACTAGACTGCTTGATTTCTGATATTCTTATAAAACTACTTCATGAACATTCTGATACTCTTTTGAGCCTGGAGAAAGGTGTTTTCATTGCACATCCAATTTGATAAATATTCTAGTTACTGTTTCCATCCTGGCATGCAAGGCCTTGTACTCATTGTACTCAGCATTGAAGTCATCCTTGTAATTCTGAATGTACTGATAGGAGACAATAGGAATATATTTTGTCAAATAATCTGGGATCAATTGTTAAAAAGGCTCTGTGGAAGAAGTGCTACTGTCTTTAAACTCCTTCATTCGAATTTGGACTGAAGTTATTTAGCTTGTCACTTTCTTTTTCTCTTTTAAGGTCTTCTTCTTTTCCCTCGACAGTCTCAATGTCATGTTTTTTTTTTTTTTTTTTTGGTTCTATTCCTTGTGTTTTTTAAATTTGTTTTTGGACTTTTTTGTGAAGTCTTAAAAGGTTTTCTTCCATTCGCTTTGGAATGAACCAGGGGTAAGGTTTCCAGAGAAGTCCTAAGGTTAAATTTGTCCTGCTAGTCCTCATAGATACTACTGTTTTGACTAAACCTGTCAACAGGCAGGTCTTGAGTCCCCCAGCATTCTCAAGAGCTAGGAGAATGGGAGTTAGAATTTACAGTTTGAGGAGAATTTGAGACTGGGAGGAAGGTTGAAGGCAGCAGTGCAGGGTTGGGGATGGCAGCAACTGTAAGGGACAGCAGGAGACTTTTCGCTGGTGGGAATCAAATGACCATTTAATGTTGGTGGTACTCTATTTGTCAGGTGAGATATTCGAGCTTTTTTATTCATTAAAGGATCAATGAAATCTGAATCCAAAGGCCTTTTCTACAAAGGAGAAAATGCAGTGTCTCTACTAGGACAGAGGGAAGATTCTGAATGGCTGGACCCAGCAGCGTTCTGAGATTGATTTACTTTTCTAGAGATCACTGACTCTAATGACCCGTTGTCTATTTCACTGTATCTTGGCCAATCTCTTTGAAGCTCTTTACAAGCATAATCGTTTATGGCGGGGGTTCTTAACAACGATTCCTTGAGCTTGAATTAAAATTTAAAAAGAAAGCATTATTCTTGTTGGGACTTGTTGCAGGTGTGATACATTTATTAAATAATATACAGTATAGTGTGGACTTTTTAAGGGGTCCATGGTTTTCACCTGACTGGCAAAGGGTTCCATGGTACAAAAAAGGTTAAGAACCCCTGCTTTAAGGTGTTTGAGAGGTCCTTAGGATTAGCTTAGATTGACTGCCTGTTGCAGATTTGCTCTAAGGAAGTTCTCCTCTTTTTGTCGCCATCTTTCTACAATGGAGGAAGTAGCTCAGGATTCAGGTAGGCCTTCAGTGCAGATTGTGAAACACTACTGCTGCTGTGTATCTTTGTAATTGCATTTGCAGAGTTCCTGGAAGTTGACCTTTTCCTCTCAGGCACTGCATCTGAAACAGTTTAGGTGCTTTCCGAATTTGCACTCTTTTCCCTACATATGGTCCTCTAGGTTTGACAACTTTTGTGCCATTGGGATTCTTCCAATGCCTGGGTCATTTTTTCTGGTGCCAACTCATAGGAGTCGTTTATTGTGCAAACTGTAATTTTATCTTGTATCAATCCCAGGTAATTGAGCTGGGAGGCTCCAGAGCTGGAAAAAAATGTTTACTGGAAGCAATCAAAGCTGCCTTGAGGGTTGACTTTACCCAAATTTGACAAATACACATTAAAGTTATGAATTTCATTGTGGGGATAATTTTTGGGAATTTTGACACGCTTCTGACCCAGGAAATTCCACATCTGCGAATCTATTCCCTTGCAACCCTTCTAACTTAATAGAAAGTGGGTGAGGAATTAGATTTCTGTGGCTCTGGTAGGTCTCGAGCGCCCCTGTTCGCCGTCTCCGTGAGCGTCACATGCAGTACCCTGATATCCTGCCCCAGCCTACTGTACCTCACCCAGTAGCGCTGCCGCTCCCTCAGGCCCGCCATGTCCATACCCCGTCATCATCTTAAATTCTCTGAGGTGCTGCTAACAATGCTGCTATCGCCAGCCTCCACTGCGACCACAGCTGCCACGATTATGGCCATAAGGGCTGCTGACATACTATCATATATGGCTAGCAGCCAGACCTGGGGTTGCTACTGAAGTAATCTGCTCCTCTCTCCAGGCCTTAGCATTTTAGGACCTCTGACTAAATCCCTGATGTACTATAATATAAAGATGCAAGCTCTGGAGTAAGGCAGCTTGTGTTAGAAACTTGACTCCTCTACTTTACAAAGTATGATACGTTATTGAATATGTTGTCTTCGTTCTCCTTATCTGAAAAATGACAATTATTTTATTTGCTGAAATTGCCAAACGAATGCGGGTTAATGCAAGTAAAATGTCTAGTGCAGTGGAACACAAATTATAAATATTATTAGTGTAGCAGTTTGATATTATTTATGAATTCCAAAACAAGAGAAAAATTATGTTTATAAGCTGGTCTGTTCCTTTGGGTGTGATACTCTTTGGTTGTATTAGATTCAGCTGAGATGTCCTTGATTAAATTTTGTTAAGATTAGGGTTTTGATTCAACCATGTCAGGAGGGCTGACTCAGGGTTAAGTCCACTCTTTTGGTGGGCTGATATAAATGGGAACTCGTTCAAGAACACAAGAAGATACACAAGAGAAAGAGCTCCGTAGATCCCAGAGGAGAGAACATTGTCATGACACAGAAGAGAGAGCTTTGATCCTGTGGTCCTGGGAAGACAGATGAGACCTATGCCAGCTTGCAGCTGAGACTAGAAGAAGCTGGGCCCATGGAGCCTTAAGAAGAAAGAAGAAGAGACCAGGCAGAGATTTCCCACCATCTTGCACCTGACTTGGTTGAGAAAGTACCTCTTATGACACCTTGAGTTGGACTCTTTAGGACCTTGTACTGTAAGATTTTACCCCAAATAAATACCCTTCATAAAAACCAACAAATTTCTGGTACTTTGCATCGTCACCTCTTTGGCTGACTAATACTATTAGCTATAGTAGATAATAGTTCCAAGCAGTATAAAGTTGATTTTCCTACGTATTAAAAGTAAAAAGCAATGCAAAAATCAGTAAGTAGTTAGAAGTGTTCAATCAGGTTGGGTACAAATGAGCCACTAAATTCTATATATCCAACTTGAAATAATACAGATGGGGCAGAGACTTGTGTGGAAAGTGGTGTCATTTTTAAATATAGAGTAGGAAAATGTTCAAGAGTTTAAAAGATTATTTTATTCATTTGTCAAATATACATTAAATATGCACCATATTACAGGCTCTGAGCTATGGGTTAAAGAATGGGTGTGAGGGATTGGTTAATTCATTAAGGTTACAATGCATTTGGAAAGATGGGCATTAAACAATTGCATAGATTGCTACATAAATACAATGATGATTAATGATATGAAGAAGAAAGGTACAATTTTATAGTAGAGGAAATAAGGACTTTTAATTCTAGTTAGCAGAATAAGGAAACTCTTCCCTTGTTGACTGTAAACTGAAACCTGAGGCATCATGGGATGTGATTAAGTAAGGGGGAATGGCCTTCAGATAGTGGAAATAGCATATGGAAGCAGTGTCATCCTTAAAAAAGAAGGGCTTCTATTCTGGCCCATGACTTAGAATCTAAACTTAAACTGCCTGCAAACCTTCTAAGTGCCTGGGATCTCTGGAGGCTGGCAGTCTGCCAGGCTGGGACCAATGTAATACCTGTGTGTGCTTCTTCCCTTGAAGTGCTTCTTGGTCATGTATCAATGACATGTCTGGAATAACACTGGAACTTACACCTATTTTAGTGGATTAAGTCATGTTCCTCACAAAAGATATGTTCATGTCCTAACCCATGTTTCTGTGGGTGTGAACCCATTTGTGAAGAGGATCCTTGAAGATGCTATTTGTTAAGCTGTGCCCAAACTAAAAAAGAGTGGGCCTTAATCAAAATGACTGAAATTCTCAGAAACAAAGGAAATTGGGCACAGAAAAGGAAGCCAAGGGGAGCAGCCAGAAGTTGGAAGTCAATGAAACCAGAAAAGAATAATATACCGCTATATGCATTGCCATATATCTTAGATTGCCTCAGGGCTGCCAATGCAAAGTACCAGAAATGGGTTTCCTTTTACAACAGTAAATTCATTAGGGGTAAAAAGTTATAGTTCTGAGGCCATGAAATATGCAAATCAAAACACCATCAGAGATGCTTTCTCACCAGTCTGCTACTGTTGATCCTTGTGTCCTGCCACATGGCAATCAGGCATAAGGCAGGGCTCTTCTCCTCTTGAGCTGCTTCATGGGGGCTTTGGCTACTAGTTATCCTCGAGTCCTCTCTCACATAGCAAAGTTAAAATTGGCAGCTTTCTTTCTCTTTGTGTCTCCATTTATATCAGACCCAGAAAGAAAGCAGAGACCAAGCTGGCTCGCACCTCATCAATGTCGTTCAATGAAAAGGTCCAACACCCTCAGGAAAGAATTAGTTCAAAATAATATTTTTTTCTTTTGGGGATTCATAAAAGAGCTTCAAACTGTCACACCCTGTTATGGAAAATCCAAGGAACACCAAAGATTGTCAACTAGCCAGAAGATAGGACCCAGGGAAGAAACAATTTTTCTAGCCTTGGAAACCATGAACCAATAAATTCTTGTGGTGAAACCAACCCATTGTTTCTCCAGGAAACTAAGTCCCTTATGAGTTGGTCCAACTACCCATGGCTGACACAGTTCCAGGTGGCAGACTGGTAAAAAAATTAGTCCTCTTGGTTTTCAAAATATTCTTTCATGGGATGGTGGAAGTAATGGCATCAGAATGGTACTGAGTCATGATTAGGGGTGACTGGATTTGTTTATACTGTCTAAACAAGAGTCCCATAAAAAATATTTTCCTTGGACCTGGCACACCCTACAGACAGTCTTAAGTGGAGGAACCACAAGGCTAGAGGTAGATTGGTTCTTTGAAGAAACTAAAGGACAATGAGTTTGGAAAGAGAATTAAAATGAGCAACAATGTATAAATGAATTAAGAGT
Organism: Tolypeutes matacus; assembly: GCA_026826555.1. Classification (NCBI taxonomy): domain Eukaryota; kingdom Metazoa; phylum Chordata; class Mammalia; order Cingulata; family Chlamyphoridae; genus Tolypeutes; species Tolypeutes matacus. The sequence goes on from JAKSZT010054458.1 coordinate 10,062,318, forward strand.
GAAAATTATTTAAGCTGATCTATTATTATTTATTTATTTTTTGTCTGGAGGAAGGTTATTAGGTAAGTTCAAAATCATATTTTTTTCTTTTGGGGTGTCTTTAATTGTTTTCATTACTTACGTGATTCTCACAAGAAGTTAAGCACAAACTCTTACATTTGTAGTTTCTAAAACAAATGCTGAATGCTCTCATTTATTCTTTCACACTGTTAAAAAGTGTCTATGATCTTATTAACTGCTAAATATTTATGAAAAATGTACCGAAAATGTTTAAATAAATGAAAAGTTATTGGTGAAAAATGTGGAAAACATTTGAAAGGATGAAGATCATCTGTACCTTTGTTTGAGGTTCTAATATTGAAAGAAGAAATTGAGTAATTTCAATCTCTAATGTGTATATGATGGTATTTAATTCAGTTTAGTTGAAACTTATTCTCCTAAGAGGTTTTCTTTTCTATTTCCAGAAATTAGTTCAGTTAAAAACAGATGAATTATTTTTAGCTTGTAATTTTTTATCCTATTTCTCTTGTCTGGTTTCCAGAAGAAGAGAGAAGGAGGGGGGTTGCACTCTGCCAATTTTATGAATATTAAATATCAAAGTGTCCATGTCATTATTTCCTCTATGGTAGTAACTTAAAATTGAGAGTTCCCACAATTAATAAATTTGTTAATAATTAAGGTAAAAGCCTTTACTGTCCTTTTTTTGATAACTATTTCTGCTTCCAACAACACTACTCCTTTATGAATTCATGATGTGTTATTTACTGATTCTAATTTTAAATTTGGACAGAAACTGTTTTAAGTAGAGCATGCATATATTTGGAATCAGGGTGTGAACAGTCAGCTGGCAGTTATAAGTTGACCTCAATTTAGAAAGCATGTTATTTTTAAGTTTAAAATTTCCTTGGTATATGATAGATACTTTGCATGTACAGTTCTATTTGTAAGGCATGGACACCAACTATATTTTTTGTTTTGTGATAAGATATGGAGCAAGATATGAGTGTTTTGTGTTTTTTCCAAAATTTTCATGTTTTTTTAATTCTTATAGTTGAAAATTTATCCCAGAATATAAATGTAAATTAAAAAAAATTGAAAGTAACCTATTCTTACTTATTCTTTCTTATTCAATAAAATGAATTGCTCTTCTGTTATTGCTACTACCATTATTATGCAGCTAGAATTCCAAAAGGACAGGAAACATTTTGGGATCTTCATGTGAATAAACATTAAAGTGAGTTTCCTAATATATAGAAAATAACAGTACTGGAAGTACTTAATCTACTGAAAGAATTGATTTTCTTCTTTAAATAATATCTAGGCTGATAATCAATGTGACAACTTCATTTTATTTTTATATTTAGTTAATTAAGAAATTCTCCAATAGTGATTATTTTATTACAAAATGTGTAACTTGGTGAAGATAAATTATTTTCATAGTAAATAACTATTGGCAAATCTTTAAACTTTACAAATATATACAGTATTTTATTTTTAACAAAAATGTACAAGGTGAAATAAATGTTCCAGTTTAATTGGACATATTTTGTTTAGAACACTGAAAATTTACATGCTGTCTGGTTTCTTATTACATTGAGCAAAATTTGGATGAAATGACCACTTAGAGCAATTCATATATACCAACATACATTCAGTCAGAAATCATGCTGCTTTAGCCAAGATTGTACTACTGGGGCCAGCTGTTCCTAAGACTTTTAAGAGAAATTCATCCAAACAACACAGTTCTTGGTTCCTCATAAAGCAGTAGCTATATATTCATTTGGATCTAGAGGAAACATTAACGTCCAGAACTAAGGCAAGGCTATTTCTGCCTTCAAGTAGCAGGGTATCTGGTGATGCCTCTTTGCCAGCTTCTATTATTTCAAACCAGATCATTCAAACTAGCAAACCTATGACTCAACTATCTTTAGGGGAGCCAAACTGTAGGAAAATCACAGGTGGACCAATACTTCCAAAAGCAAAGGAAAGCAATTAATAGAGCTTTTAGTATTTAAGAGTGTAAAATACAGATCTATAGACAGCTGGCTTAACATAACATCAATTAACATCAAAACCTGACAAATACGCATAACACAGCTTATTATATCAGCTACATTTTATGTCCCTGAGATCTGTTTATACTTCAATCTTTAAATGCATTTTCACTTTGACTATAACTTCATGATTTTTCTTTGCCCATTCTTTTGGTCAAAATATTGACATATTTTCTTTATTATCCATTTTTAACCTAATAATTTACACATGATAATTATCCCAAAATATATAGATTTATTCACCTTAGCTTTTTGATAAAAGCATCATTGATATTATTAGTATTATAATAGCAGCACTCGAAGGGGAAAAATCCACCATATTGTTCAAATCCACAATGCCAGAATTATAAGATTTGCAAGGGAAATGAGGAATGGGAAGCTTGATAAACTAGAAGTTGGCAGCTGTGGTTTCAGTGGCATGTGCTTGATTTCTCTACCTTTCACGCTAAAATTTCTTTTTCATTAACTTTTAAAAATTATGCAAGTATTGTTTGTTTATTAAGTGACTTAAAAATACTGAAAAGCAAAAAGTATTAAAGGAAATCAGTAATAATCCCATGTTAAAAATATGTAAAATTACTATTTTGGTTTGTAGACATTTATATAATTTTTTTAAAAAATTATATCGCATGGCACATACTGTTTTGTAACTTACTTTTTTTCATGTGATAATATATCAGAAACCTGTTTCCATGTCAAGTTTTTAAAAACTCCATGACAGTGATTTTTTTTTTTTTTTCCAATTTAGGTCAAGAAACATCAGAATCCCCAAAAGGACATGTAATTTGAAAAATCATAATTTTATATTTAGAAAACACAACAAAAAGCTATCCTTTTTGGAATAAAGCACACAGAATGTGAAGTACAAGAAAAATTCTTCTTCACTGATGGGATGTTTATCTGGGATCATCAGGGTATTGTTATATTTGCTATCAGCTTCCTAATTGGGAACATAGCATCTGGGGGCAAAAATTAGGTTATTATATTACCAAATGAAAGCAGGAGTTTAAAAAGACTGTGAAACACAATGCTTCAACTCGTACTTATTCCAGATAACCAGCAAACCCCCTTTTTTGGTTCCCACTTTTATAAGATACATTTTTACACTTTCTCAGCCCCTGGTCCCTTGTTATTAACTCTCCATTATCCCATACAATGACATAGTACATTTTCCAAGTATGTTGTACTCTTTTTGCTTTTTTTTTAACAAATCTGTTTTACTGATACATATTAATAAAGCATAAATCTATCCAAAGTGTACTATCAAATTTATTCAGTATAATCACATAGTTGTGCATTCATCACTTCAATCATTTTTAAAGCATGTTCATCATTCCAATAATAATAATAAATCAAACAAACAAAACTCATCACCTCTCAGTCTCTCATTTGTACCCCTGCCATAAAAAGCTGTTATTATGTTTCTTTCTTTCTAGGATATTTGTATTTATATTTCATAAAAAAATCATAGATGCAATATCACCCATATTCATATAGTGTATATATAGTGTATAACATAGGTTTCATTATATTATACAGTCCCATGTTACATTTTTTAACTTTCCTTCTAGTGATAAGCATGACCTTAGACTTAACCTTTCAATCATTCTTACCCATATAATATCTCTGCTAGTTACAAACAATGTGATGTGCTTTCAACATTTCTATTCATTTCCAAAGATTTACAAACTTTTTACCAGTTTTCACAGATTAACCTTCAGCTTTCCATTCTCTTCCCTCATTCTATTTCTAGTGACCTATATTCTAATTATTAATTACATGAGTTTACACAATATATTTAGCCATTATAGCACAATCATACAGTATTTGTCTTTTTCTGTCTGGCCTGCTTCACTCAACATAATGTCCTCCAGGTTTATCTATGTTGTCATATGCTTCACGACTTCATATCTTACCATTCCATAATGTCCCATTGTGTTCCATTGTGTGTATATCCATTGTGTGTTTATCCATTCATCAGTCAATGGAGACCTGAGTTGTTTCCAACTTTTGGCAATCGTGAATAATGCCACTATGAACATCTGTGTGCAGATGTCTATTCGTGTCACTGCTCTCAGTTCTTCTGGGTATATACTTAGTAATGGTATAGCCAGCTCCCATGGCAAGTCTATATTCAACTTCCTTAGGAACAGCCAAACAGTCCTCCACAGGGACGGTACCATTCTACATTCCAACCAACAATGAATAAGTGTTCCTATCTCTCCAGATCCTCCCCAACATTTACAATTTTCCAGCTTTTAAATAATGGCCAGTCTGAGAGGTGTAAAATGATATCTCATTGTACCTTTGATTTGCATTTCCCTAATTGCTAATGCTGTTGAGCATTTTTTCACGTGCTTCTTGGCCATTTGTATTTCTTTTTTGGACAATTGTCCTTTTAAGTCTTTTGCTCACTTTTTAATATGGTAGTTTACCTTCTTATTATTGAGTTGCATGATCACTTTCTATATCATGGATATTAAACCCTTATCAAACATGTGATTTCCAAATATTTTCTCCCATTGAGATGGCTGCCTTTTCACCCTTTTGACAAAGTCCTTTGAGGGGCAAAAATGTGTAATTTTTAGGAGGTCTCATTTATCTATTTTTTCTTTTGTTGCTCTTGCTTTGGGTGCAAGGTTTAAGAAATGACCTCCTACCACAAGGTTTTGAAGATGTTTTCCTACATTTTCTTCTAGCACTTCTGTGTTTGTTGCTTTTATATTTAGGTCTTTGAAACATTTTGAGTTAATTTGTTATTAGGTGTGAGATAAGGGTCCTCTTTCTTTCTTTTGGATATGACTATCCATGTCTCTCAGCACCATTTCTTGAATAGACTGTTCTGTTTCAACTGGGAGGGTTTTACAGCCTTGTCAAAAAATCACTTGACTGAAGATGTGAGTTTTGTCACTATTATAAATGGAACTGTTTTTCTGGTTTCCTCCTCAGATTGCACATCAGTCGTGTATAGAAACACTATTGATTTTTGTGTATTAATCTTGTATCTCCCTACTCTGCTGAACTTGTCTATTAGATCTATTAGTTTTGCTGTGGATTTTTCAGGATTTGATCATATCATCAGCAAATAATGTAAGATTTACTTCCTCCTTTCCTATTTGGGTGACTTTTGTTTCTTTATCTAGCCTAATTGCTCTAGTTAGAACTTCTAGCACAATATTAAATACCAGTGGTGACCGTAGGCATCCTTGTCTTGTTATCTTTGGGTAAAATGCTAGCTGTAGGTTTTTCATATATGCAACTTTACCATACTGAGAAAGCTTCCCTGTATTCCTGTCTTTTAGAGTGATTTTATGAATAGGTGCTATATTTTGTCAAATGCCTTTTCCACATCAATCGAAACAATCATGTGATTTTTTTCTTCTTTGATTGATCAATGTGGTTTATTACACTAATTGATTTTCTTGTTTTAAAACATCCTTGTATACCTGGGAAAAAAACCACTTGATTTTGGTATATAATTCTTTTAATGTGCTTTTGGATTCTGCAAGTATTTTGTTGAGAATGGTTGTATCAATATTCATCAGAGATATTGGTCTGTGATTTTCCTTTTTTCTTAGTATCTCCATCTGGTTTTGGTATTAGGGTGATGTTGGCTTCATAGAATTAATTAGTAGCATTCTTCCTTGTCTAGTTTTTTTTTTTTTTTTTAAGTGCTTGAACAAGATTGGTCTTATATTATCTTTGGATGTATGCAAGAATTCACCTGTGAAGTCATCTAGTCCCTGGTTTCTCATCTTTGGGGGGTATTTGATGACTGTTTCAAATCCTTCATTTGTGACTGGTTTGCTGAGGTCTTCTTTATCTTCTAGGGTCAGGGTAAGTAATTCTTGTTTCTAGGAATTTGTCTTTCTCATCTACTTTGTCTAGGTTTTTGACATGCAGTTGTTTATAGTATACTCTTATGAGTGCTCTTATTTCTGCAAGGTCTGCTATAATGTCACCCCTATCAGTTCTGATTTCATTTATTTACATCTTCTCTCTCTTTTTTTCTTTGTCAGTCTAGCTAAGGTTTTGTCAATTTTATTGATCTTCTCAAAGAACCAACTTTTGTTATTTTTCTTCTTTGACCCACAGATTATTTAAGACTGTGTTTTTAATCTCCAAGCATTAACGAATTTTCTCTTTTTCTGTCCATTATTGATTTCCAGCTTCATTCTATTATTATCAGAGAAATTGTTTTGTATAAGTTCAATCTTTATAAATTTATTGAGTCTTGTTTTGTTACCCAACACATTGTCTATCCTGGAGAAGGACCATTTGTACTTGAAAAGAACGTATATCCTGCTGTTTTGGGGTACAGTGGTCTATAGATGTCTCTTAGGTAGATAATTGATCATTTATTCAACCTCTTTGTTTATTTATTTATCCTGTTTCCATATGTTATGTCTAATACTGAGAATAGTGTATTGAAGCCTCCAACTATTATTGTAAAGACGTCTATTTCTCCTTCAGTTTTGCCAGATTGTGCCTTATATATCTTGGGGCACACAGGTTAGGTGCATAAATCTTTAGTAGAGTTATTTCTTCTTGGTGAATTGCCCCTTTTATTAATATATAATGACATTCTTCATCCCTTATAACAGTTTTACATTTAAAATCTATTTTGTACAATATTACTATCGCTACTGCAGTTCTTTTTGGTTTACTATTTGCATGGAATATCTTTTTCCAACCTTTCATTTTAATCTCGTTGTGTCCTTATGTCTGAGGTGAGTCAATTGTAGACAGCATATAGATGGCTTAAATATTTTTAGTCATTCTATCAGTCTATGTCTTTTGATAGGGTAGTTCAAGCCATTAAAATTCAATATTATTACTTCATCCATTTTGTCTTTCGGGTTCCTATTGCCATATCGTACAAGTGTCTGTCTTTTTACCCTTTACTTTACCATTCTTAATATTCTTCTTTTTTACCATCTTCTCCAAGTCTCTTGCCCTTGTTTTCCTTTCAGCCTGCAGCAATCTTTCCAGTATTTTTTTGTAATTCTGGTCTTTTGGTAACATATCAGTTTTTGTTTGCCTTTGAAGACTTGAACTCACCCTCATTTTTGAAGGCAAGTTTTGCAGTATACAGAATTCTTGGCTGGCAGTTTTTGTCTTTCAGTACCTTAAATATATCATACCACTTTCTTCTCACCTCCATGGTTTCTGATGAAAGGCTGCAGTTAATCTTATTGAGGTTTCCATGTATGTGATGCTTTGTTTTTCTCTTAATGTTTTCAGAATCTTCCCTTTATCTCTGCTATATGTCATTCTGAATAGTAGGTGTCTCTGGGTAGGTCTGTTCAGATTTATTATGTTTGGGGTGCGTTGTCTTTCTTGGATATTGATATTTATATCTTTCATAAAGGTTAGGAAGTTTTGGGTCATTTATTTCCTCAAATAGTCTTTCTGCCCCTTCTTTTCCATTCTCTTCTCCTTCTGGGACACTGATAATGTGTATATTTGCTCGTTTCATTTTGTCATTCAATTCTCTGAGACCCTGTTCCATTTTTATCCATTGTCTTCTCTCTCTCTTCTCCTGTCTTTTCTTTCTCAGATGTACTCTCTTAGAAATCACTAATTCTGTCTTCGAATAATTTATATTTCCTCTTATTTGTCTTTAACATATTTTAAATTTCATCCATCATGCTTTTCATTGCCATTAACTCTGTTACTTTCATTTCAGGCTTTCAAATTGTTCTTTGTGTTCACCCAGTGTCTTCTTAATATCCTTTATCTCTTTAGTTAACTCGAATTGATTTGGCAGAGTTGTGTGATTATCATGGATTAATTGTCTAAAATCTTGTATTTCTTCATGATACTTGGTTTGTTCCTTTGGCTGGGCCATCTCTTCCTGTTTCCTTGTATGGCATGGAATTTTTTGCTGATGTCTAGGCATATGAATATGTTGGTGAATTTACTCTGATGGCCAATTTCTCTCCCTTTCCTATTGTTTTTTGTTTGTTTGTTTGTTTTGTTTTTCACAGCTCTTCTTTGATATTTGGTTCAACTTATTCTAAGTCTTTAAAATTGCCCAGCTTAAAGTTATCAAAATCGGACCAGAGACTCACTAATGAAGTGCAGATTTTCTCCCAGGAGTTTGTGTTGAGACTTAAAAGCACTTTTTGTTTGTTCAAATTCCAGACCAGCCATCAGATGGCACTGGGCAGCTCACCTTTCCACGGAAGTGTTTCTTTCAATCTCCTCTTTCCTGTGTTTTGGTCTGGCCAGAGCTGAGATTCAAAGAGGGCTCTGCTGGCTAAAGTCACTGAAGAAAAGCTCCCCAAATCCCTCTCCATCCTCCCTTGTAACAGCTGCCTGGGAGGACGATATCTGTTCCCCTTGTCTACAGTAAACTAGATGTTTTACACTGGCTTAAAATCTTAGGCCGGGTGACAAGAGCCCTTCCTGGAAGCCATTAGGGTTTGGTAAATCATGCTTGTTTTTAGGTTCTTGTCTCTTTGTCCCTTAACCTCCTGGGAGTTGTGTAGCATTGTCCTTGTCTGCTGGCTCCCAAAGTAGTTCCCTAAGTAAGCTTTTGGCCTTTCCTCCATTGTTTTGGTGACAGCATGTAAGCCCTGCTTGCCTATTCCAATGCCATCTTCCCAGAACTCCTCTAAAATTTCTTTTGGCATAGAACTAGGTAACTGAGTTAGAGATATGATATTACCTGAGGTGATTTTGCTTTCATTTCTCAGTATATTCATCAATTTTTTGAAAGCTTGATTAATTTATAATATCCCAGATAGTAAATCTTAAATTATAGTTTTCTATGGTATTTTATTTTTACCTACCCCATTATTCAAATAATCAGAATAAATTGTGAGGTACTTTATTTTTCTACAGAATTAATGATGAAAATAATATTGGATTTTAAAAAGATTAAAGTCCAGATATATACATAATTCAAAGTCCTATAAAATGGGAAAAAAATTCAATTTAAGAAAGAAAATTATTAGAATTCCCCATATCCTTATATTTAGTATGAGCCTTGCATTCATGGTATAAATTCCTCTATATTCAGAGACATACATGTACATGAAACTAAGAAAGAAGATGAAATTTCACCATTGATAAATATCATATAATATTTTGGACAATTTTATAAAAGCCATATGAATGTGAGTCTTGTATATATTTTCTTTAAGTTGTTAACTAATGATCATATTTTCAGGTAGTGCATTAGGAATTACATGCCACTGAGTCTGGAAAGATAGGTGAATACATAATGAATGGTTTATTAATATTATATTATTTCATGGACTAATATTGTTTATGTTTCCAGATTTTATTGCCAGCCTATATATTAATTGAAATTAAATCATAAGATTATGACAACTGTTCCTGAATTTTCTTGCCTTATTAAAATTAAAAAGATTCAATTTAATTGTTTGAAAGCGTTCTTCAGTACCTAATTTTCTTTTCATTTAACTTTGAAGAGAATTAAAAATAACTGATATTCTTAGAAATTCTAATCTCTTAATACAAATTAAAAACAGATAATCTATGTTGTTTGACTGTGGTTTTTATCCACCTTGGGGGGAGTTGGTCCTGCCACTGAGTATCCCTGTTTTGAAAAGCATCTGAAGCTGCTTGGCCCCAGTTTTCTAGTTTAAGGTCTGGCTGGGCCTTTTCCTTAGACTTAACATTCACCCCAGTTTATGGTATAATACACAACAGAAAAGGCTGTGGGTGTAGCTGAAAGTCAGAGGATGGCTGCTTACCATGTGTTTGTGACTTCCCAAGAAGAGAAGGTGGGGTTAGGTGAAATTTGAGTGATGACCCCTTAACAGGTATTTCTGATATCCCTAATACCATTCATTTGTTAAGTTTTAATTTTCTGTTAAATTAAATTTTCTTGTGAATATTTCCCAAGGGGGCATTCTCTTTAAATTTTGTTTGTTGAGGCATGAATTTTTGCATTTAAAATTTTGGGGTACTTGTAGAGCCAAGTTTAAATTTATTTTCTTTTATGGTTTTATGTATACTGACCTTATATAACTGAGAGCAGAAAAAAATCCAAGAATATATATCTAATATTTTCCTGTACGAGAAATTAGGAAAAAAAGGAAAATAACTTTCTTTTTTTTTGTACTTTTTTAATCCATGTAAATTTTTTTGAATTTGTGGTATCAAATTAAAGTGTGCTTATTTTGTTCCCAATTATTGAAATAATTATTTAGTCATTTATGAAGTATCTGTCTATTATATGCTTACTTTCTCAATCATTTGAAAGACTACCCTTAAAGACACTAATTCCATTGATTTTTTACTATTTAGGAGTCCTCTATTTTGTTCCAATGACCAGCCCAACTAATATGGTTTTACAACTACATTTTTTTTCTAATTAATTAAAATTCACAATAATTTACTATGAGTTAAAAACTACTGTGGACTAGCATGATGGTCACATGGCTGAGCCTAATAGATTTGCACATTTTAGAACTCAGTTGTGATATATCAGAACATACCAGAACGTTCTAAAATATATGTCTACTTTAATATTTCCAAGAAGACAGAAGTAGTTTAAAAATCTAGCATTTCATTCTTTGTACTATAAGCAGAATTTCTTCAGGTAGACAATTTATGATTTTGAGGATTTGTCCGATAATTATACATATAATAAAGTGTGGCATTAGATAACTAACATCATTCTCAACTACTTTCTGCCTCACCACACTGCTCTCCTATGAGAATAGTGAATAGCAAACAAATTTTCCAGTTTCTCTATCACCCATGTCATTTAAAATATGTTATATCTTTTACATGGTCAGGATCTCTATGGAAATGTTTCTGCATACACCCACCTTAGCTCATATAATTACTAACCCATAGCAGGTTTTCAGTGGTATGTATTATTCAAATTTCTCATTTCCAATTTAATTCTTCCTGCAATAAATCTGTTTTTTATTCAGGCATAATCAATCTGTAACCATATTCTAATAATAATTGGCTGACACTTATTCAAAGCACACAATGCTCATTCAAGAAAACAATTTTGAAAGATCCTTTGTGGATATACCACTGATTGAAAGAAAATATTTTTATAAACTCCATAATTATTGATGTTAACCTTGCCTTCCTCATAGTATATTAAACATTTGAACTTTGTCCAGTTATTAAAATTGCCAAGCCTGTTTCCCCATGCATGTATTCTCAGTGAAATTTTGCAAAAGGATTAAAAGAGACATGATTTATTTAACCTCTTATTGTGTTCTCTATTGTGGATTGAATTGTGTACCTCAGTTTGGACATGTTATTGATCTTGGTCTGCATTCTGATGATTGTTGGCACATTATAAATAAGATCTCTTTAAGATGGTACTCCAGTTAAGGTGAGGCCCACCTGAAACAGGTTAAGGTTTTTCTTTATTTTTTAAAATGTTTTTATTATATAATTTGTAAACTTACAAAACAGTCATGCACATGTGAAGAATTTCCGTACAAACAGCCCTTCACCAACACACCACAGCATTGTGGAACATTTGTTACAATTTATGAGATAATACCATCAGACTATTAACGCTAACAATGGTCCATAGCATACATTTGGGATGTTTTTTCCATACCGCCCTATTATTAACACAGTATATTTTGGCATTGTTGCAAGAAAATTGCAGCTTTGCTGTTATAGTCCATAGTTTACATTAATTGTGTTTTTTCCATCTTCTCCCACATTCCCAAGACCCTGTAATAGTCACATACATTTGTCCTAGTTCACAGAAAGACATTCTTGCATTTGTACTATTAACTACAATACTCATCCACCTCTGGATTCACTGTGTTATTCAGTCCCTAGATTATTTTCTAGCTTTCTTTCAATTGACATTTATATCCTTAGACTACTCTTTTCAGACACAATCTCATTTATAATCCAGCTGCTATTCACTATAATGTGTTACCATCAGTTCTACCCATTTTCACACATTTAGTGAAGTTCATTAAAACTTCTACATATTTTAAGCATCAATACTCCTTCACAGCCCTCCTCTTATATCTTAATAACCTATATTCTAGGTTTTAAATCCATGCATTTATTCTTCATATTTAGTTCATATTAGTGAGACCATGCAATATTTGTCCTTTTGTGTCTGACTTATTACACTCAACATAATGTCTTCAAGATTCATCCATGTTATCACATGTGTCCCAATTTCATTAATTCTTACTGCAGCATAGTATTCCATCTTATGTATATAGCACATTTTGTTTAGCCATTCATTGGTTAATGGACACTTGGGTTGTTTCCATCTTTTGGCAATTGTGTATAAGGCCACTATGAACATTGTTTTGCAAATATCTTTTTGTGTCATAGTTTTAAAGTTTTAAGTTCTTCTGGATATATTCCTAGTAGAGGAATTGCTGGATCATACAGCAGTTCTATATTTAGCTTCCTGAGGAACGGTCAAACTGTCATCCACAGAGGCTGCACCATTGTACGATCGCACCAACAGTGAAGGAGTGTACCCATTTCTCCACAACCTCTTCAGCACTTACTGTTTTGTTTTTTTAATAATGGCCGTTCTATGCAGTGTGAGATGATATCATATTGTTATTTTGATTTGCATTTCCCTAATAGCTAGTGATATTGAACATCTTTTCATGTGCTTTTTGGTCAGTTGTATTTCCTGTTTAAAGAAATGTTTATTTAAGTCTTTTGCCTTTTTTTTAAATTGGATTGTTTGCTTTTTTATTGTTGAATTGTATGATCTCTTTATATAGAATGGAAATCAAACCCTTATTGGATTATGTGTTTCCAAATATTTTCTCCCATTGAGTGGACTTCGTTTTCACCTCCTTGACAAAGTCCTTTGAAACACAAAAGTGTTTATGTTTGAGTAGGTCCCATTTATCCATGTTTTCTTTCATTACTCATGCTTTTTTAGGTTTAAGAATACACCACTTACCACCAGGTCTTGAAGATGTTTTCCTACATTTTCTTCTAAGAGCTTTATGGTTCTAGCTTTTATATTTAGTTCTTTTTTTTTTTCCTTCTTTTTATATTTAGTCTTTGATCCATTTTGAGTTAATTTTTGTAAAAGGGGTAATAAAGGGGTACTCTTTCTTTCTTTTAGAAATGGATATCCAATTCTCCCAGCGCCAGTTGTTGAATAGACTATTCTTAACCAGCTGGGTGGGTTTGAAAGGCTTGTCAAAAATCACTTGACCAGATTTTTGAATTTTTGATTCTGTTTCTGAATCATCAATTCAGTTACATTGATTTATGTCTGTCTTTATGCCTGTATCATGCTGTTTTTTACCACTGTAGCTAGGTAATATTATTTAAAGTCTGAAAGTGAAACTCCTCTCACTTTTCCTTTTCAAGGTGTTTCTGGCTATCCAGGGACCCTAACCCTTCCAAATAAATTTGATAATTGTGTTTTCCATTTGTTTAAAAAATGCTAGTGGAATTTTTATAAGGATTGCATTGAATCTGTATAGCAATTTGGGTAGAATTGGCATTTTAATGATATTTAATCTTCCAATCCAGAGCATGGAGTGTTCTTCCAATTATTTAGGTCTTTTTTATTTCTTTTAGCAATACATTGTAGTTTTCTGAATACAATTGCTTTACATCCTTGACCAAATTTATTCTTAAACATTTGATTCTTTTAGTCACTCTTGTAAATGGAGTTTTTTCCCTGACTTCTCCTCAGATTGTGCATTACTAATGCATAGAAACATCACTGAATTTTTCAAATTGATCTTGTATCCTGACTCTCTACTGAAATCATTTATTAACTCTAGCAGCTTTGTTGTAGATTTTTCAGGACTTTCTAGGTATAGGATCATGTCTGCAAATAACGAAAGGTTTACTTCATCCTTTCCAAATTTGGATGCCTTTTGTTTATTTTTCTTGCCTGATTGCTCTAGCTAGAATTTCTGGCATTATATTGAACAACAGTAGTGACAGTGGGCATCCTTCTCTTGTCCCTGATCTCAACGGGAATGCTTTTAGTTTTTCACCATTGACTGTAATGTTATCTGTGGATTTTTCATATATGGCCTTAACCATATTGAGAAAGTTTCCTTCAATTCTTATCTTTTGTAGTATTTTTATCACAAAAGATGCTTTATTTTGTCAAATGCCTTTTCTGCATCAATTTTTAGGATCATGTGATATGTCTTCTTTGATTTACTAATGTGATGTATTATGCTGATTGATTTTCTTATGTTGAGCATCCTTGCATGCCTGTTTTAAAACCCACTTAATCATGATGAATAATTCTTTTAATGTGCTGTTGAATTCAATTAGCAAGTATTTTTTTGAGGAACTTAGGAAATTGGGTCGTAGTTTTCTTTTTTCATAATATCTTTACCTGACTTTGGTATTAGGGTGATTTTAGCTTCATAGAATGAATTTGTAGTGTTTCTTCATGTTCAATCTTTTGGAGGAGTTTTAATAACATTGGTATTAAATCTTCTTTGAATGCTTGGTAAAATTCACCAAACCATCTGGTCCTTGGATTTTCATTTTGAGGAGTTGTTTGATGACTGTTTCAATCTCTACTTGTGATAGGTTTGTTGAGGTCTTCTATTTCTTCTACAGTGTAGGTTGTTCATACATTACCAGAAATTTTCCATTTCATCGATATTTTCTAGTTTCTTGGTGTATAATTGTTCATAGTATCCTCTTAGGATCTTTTTCATTTCTGTGGGGTAAGTAGAAATGTCCCTGTTTTCAATTTTTATTTTATTTATTTGCATTTTCTCTCTTTTTTTCTTTGTCAGTCTAGCTAAGGGTTTTTATGATTTTGTTAATCTTGTCAAAGAACAAATTTGTGGTTTTGTTAATTCTATATATATATATTTTGTTCTCAATTTCAATTATTTCTGCTCTGATCTTTTTTATTTCATTACTTCTACTTGTTTTGAGAATAGTTTGTGGTTCTTTTTCTAGTTCCTCCACCTGTGTAGTTAGGTCATTGATTTTAGTGCTTTCTGCTTTTTCAATGTAAGCATTGAAGGCTATAGATTTCCTTCTCAGCAATGCCTTTCCTGCATCCCGTTATTCTGATATTTGTGTTCTCATTTTCATTTGTCTCAAGATATTTATTGATTTCTCTCTCAATTACTTCTTGACCACTGATTATTTATTTTGTGAATTTTCTCCTTTTTCACCTCATGTTGATTTCCAACTTTATCCCATTATGACCAGAGAAAGGGCTTTGTATAATTTTGATCTTGTTGAATGTATTGAGACCTACTTTATGACCCAACATATGGTCTATCTAGGATAAAGATCCATGAGCACTTGAGAAGAATGTATATACTGCTGTTTTGGGGTGCAATGTTATGTATATGTTTATTAGTTTAGTCCAGTTATGATATTATTCAAGCTTTCTGTTTCTTTATTGATCCTCTGCCCACATGTTCTATCCAAGGCTGAGAGTGGTATATTGAATTCTCCATCTATTATTTTAGAGATATCTATTTCTCCCTTAAGTTTTGCCATGTTTGCCTCATGTATTTTTGGACATCCTGGTTAGGTACATATACATTTATTTTTGTTATTTCTTACTGGTGAACTATATTCCTTTTATTAATATAGACTGTCCTTCCTTGTCTCTAAGATGGTTTTGCTTTTAAAGTTTATTTCATCGGATGTAAGTATAGCTACTCCAGTTTTTTGCCGTTTGTTTGTTTACTTCATGCATGGGCTATCTTTTCCAGCTTTTCACTTTCAATCTATTGGTATGTGAATGTGAATGTCTTGTAGAAAAATATGAAACACTTCACAAATTTGCATGTCATCTTTGTTCAGGGGCCATGCTAATCTTCTCTGTATCTTTCCAATTTTAGAATATGTGCTCCCAAAGTGAGCAAAAAGTTGAGTTTTAATCTGGATTACTAGAATCCTTTATAAGCAGAGTAAAAGTCAGAAGGAAAAAAAAGCCATGAGTAAGAGCCAGAAGCTGGAAATCAATGGAACACAGAAGAGAAAGGAGAAGATGTTGCCATGTACATTGCCATATGACACGCACAAGGACTAAAAATCACTGGCAGCCAGATACAGGACACCACAGGCTTCAGGGAGAAAACATCACCTTGCTGATACTTCTATTTTAGAATTCTCCTAGCCTCAAAACAGATAGGCAGTAAATTCTTGTTTTTTAAACCAACCCATTGTATGGTATTTGTTTTAGTAGTCAGGAAAATAAAACACTATCTACTGAATTCTATATTCAATCGACAGGGATCTCTACTTTGTTAAGGAATTGCAATATTATTTTTGATTAGATAAATGCTTTAAACTCTGAATCAGTATGACAACAAATAAATATTGAGTCATTTTTATATTGCAGGTGATATATTGTATGTTTTGCATATATTCTTTAGTGTAGTAATCACACAGATTGTCCATTTCTAATTAGAAAATTTGAAGCTCAAAAGAGCTTTGTGACATATTCATACATATCTAGATGTGATGACTGCCATGAAATACAGTCAAAATTAGAACCTAAGACTGGTAGTTTCAAATCCATTTAACTTCACATCAAAGTATATGCTTTTCATATATACAATTTTTCTAAATTTAAAATGCCCTTCATTCTACCTATGGATCTTAAGCACCAAATAGTCTAACATTACCAGATAAAGAAATAGAATTATGGCCAGAGGGAATGTTAATGATGAACTTTAGGCAAACATTTTATGTTTTCCATACTTGTTCTGGTTTGATTTTGATTAATTTGGTTATGTCAATTTTTAGATGTCAATCTTGACAAGAGCACAAGATAGCATATTTCATTTTAAACATTCATATGTGGTATAAGTAACAGGCTTTTTTGCCAATGGTAAGGGTTGTTCATGTAACCCTTACCATTGGTGTTACTTTAGAATTTTATTTTTCTAATTACCTTTAGTATACACATAGCAAAGATATTTTCCCTAGAGGAAATTAGCATAAGCATCTCTTTCAATTACTATTTAATATAAATGATATGTTTAGAGCTATGGGTTAGAGTATTCTCTATAAGATTTAGGAAATTTTATTTGAAGACATATTATTATAAAAGTTAATATTATGGAACATTACATAAATCTTCTTTATATAACATACTTCATAAAACAGATAATTAAGTCACTCTTTGTATAAAATCAATTATCAAAAAAGGAAAGAAATGTTGAAAAAATAATAGAAGAGGAGGGAAATTTTGGAAATGATGAAGTAATACTGAAAGATACTATTAATAGGGAAGCGGCTGTGGCTCAATCAGTAGGGCTCCCGTTTACCATATGGGAGGCCCTGGGTTCGGTGAAGGCAAGCCCGCCCGCTCAGCGTGGTTAGCTGACCCAGCGAGCACAAGCAGCAAGGGGGGGATAAATGAATAAATAAATAAAATCTTTTAAAAAAAGATACTATTAATAATACAACAGATTCATATATATTGAGCCCTGTAATGTATAATTTATTTTTCCCCACTCTCCAAAAATAACATTAATTATTCTTTCCAAAGTAGCTGAACTGTTTCAGAACTTGACCTGTCATATGGCACTTTGCTTTTGTGATTTTTGAAAACTATATGCTAAGAATATCCTTACAAGGGTGATAATATATTAACCTCTGACCTAACCATAGATGCTTAGTAATTCTTTTTCTTTACAGCCAATAGAATTTAAGGTAAGATGAAATGAAATGATGGAATTAAGTTCTGAGATTGAAATAAATTATCCTGAAATTGTGGAAAAATAGATATTTTAATCTGACTTTCACAGCCCAACTTTAATTAGATAAAAAAATTAAGTAGGTTATGTTAATGTTCATAACCTTTAAATTTCACATTTAATTAGTTTAAAAGAGCTTTAAAATATTGAACTGAGGTTAAATTTTGACTGTTGAGAAAGGATAAAAATAAGCATTTTATTTATAAAACATTGGAAAAATTAATTATTTTAGCCAAAGATTAATTGAAAGTATCTATTAAAAATCGAAACACACTAAGTTATTTATATTCATAAATAAATCCAAGAAATATATATACATATATATTTTATTTTAGGGAAAATGAATTTGACTATATCAGTCTTTGAAATAGTCTTTTTGGCTTTAAAAACTCTGGATCTGTAGTCAAGAACTCTAGATTTTTAGTAAAGTTAAATGGGTTTTTGGAAAAATGAAATTAGACAATTCAAAGATATTAATTTTTTTTTCTAATTTTATGTCAATCCAAGAAAAGCTTTCTTTTCTAGTTTTTTTCTTCCTATTTGGAAGATGTTGATGAAACAGAACCTTTGTATAAACTTAAGGAAGTTATTTACTTACCTTCTTTGCATGCCAATTTCCTAATTTATAAAAATGTGAAAATAATCTGTTTCCTTATAAGTTTTGGGGGATTATTGTGAGGAAGTTTGGTCAAAGAAACACACAATGGAAAGAATGCCATGTGATGTTAGAGGTGGAGATTGAAGTGTTGCAGCTACAACCCAGGGAATGCCAATGATTGGTGACTGTGACAGTTTGAAGATCTTTATTATGAATCCTGAAAAGAAAGACTGTGGTTTTGAACTAATCCATTCCTGTGGATATGAGATTCTTTTGATTGGACTACATTAGTGAGGCATGATTCAGGTTGAGTCTCTGCTCTTTTGCTGTGTCTGATAGAAATGGAGACACAGAGAGAGACAAACACATTCAGAGAAAAAGGAAGCTACTCTTTTTCATTCCTGCCATAAGGGGACTGTAGGAAAACAGAAGCTCCAAGAGACTGAGAAGAGGCCCACAAAGAGACAAATCCTATGCCTATTTGCCCACAAGTGAGTTCTAGGAGATGGTAGATTCTGGAAGGGAAGGTAGGTACCTCGCAGAGAAAGGCAGTCATCTTGCTTTACAATGTGGCAGGACCTCTGAGAAAGCATCTCTGCTGATGCCATGATTTGGACATTTCATAGCCTTGGAACTGTAAGCTTTTATCCCAAATAAAATCCCCATTATAAAAACCAACCCATTTTGGCAGCCCTTTGTTAAACTAAGACAGAATTTTCAGGCAAAGAAGGGAATTATTGTACTGGCTGGGATCATTGATCCTGACTATGAAGGAGAAATAGGACTGCACCTACATGGTGGAGGTAAAGAAGATTTTGCCTGGATACAGGAACTATCTTAGGGCATCTTTTAATACTACCATGTCCTGTGCTTAAAACCAGTAGAAAACTGCAACAACTCAATCCAGGCAGGATTAACAATGGACCAGAATCTCCAGTAATGAAAGTTTGGGTCACCCCACCAGGCAAAGAACCATGGCCAGCTGAGAAGTTTGCTGAGGGTAATAGGAATATGGAATGGGTAGTAGAAGAAGGTAGTGATAAATACCATATATATACATACATATATATAATGACACAGCCCCCAGAGTACTTGATCAGTGGTAGAAGATATACTTTTTCTTTTGGACAATTAAAAATGTCACTTGGTAATGCATGTGGCAGCTTATTCTCTGTTCTCCCCTGGTCCTGTGACGGCCAGCTTCTGACTACTCCATGTGGCTACTCCTTCCTTTTCCAATATCCTTTTCTTATAAGGACTTCAGTCATATTAGATCAAGGGCTACTCTCATTCAGTTTGGGTACATCTTAATTAATAACATACTCAAGGATTCCATTTACAAATGGGTTCACACACAAAGGGGTTGGGACATTAACATACATTTAGCAAGGGACATATTTCAATCCTCAACAGTCTGCCTTCTGGCCCCCCAAAACATGTTCTTCTTATATCCAAACTACATTCATTCCATCACAACATCCCAAAAGACTTAAGTCATTTCCGTAACTAAGCTAAGTACAAGTCTCATCAAAATCACTTATAGATGTGATTTACTCTGGGGCAAAACACCTCTTCAGTGAACCTTTGAAACCAAGTAAACAAGTTATCTACTTCTAATTTACAAAGGTAGGACAGGTAGAGGACAGATATTCCCATTCCAGAAGGGAGAGATTGGAAGGAAAACAGGATCACAGATCCCACACAATTCTGAAAACCAGCAGGGCAAACTCCACTAGATTTCAAGTTCTGAGTCATCTCCAGAATGATGCTTTGTATTTGAGACCTGCTAGAGCACAGTTCCACCTTTTCCAAGTGCTGGTGCAATGGCAGTCTCTCTGCATATGCTGGTTCATAGTCCCCACTATCTCCAAACATTGATGTGGCAACACTCCTTCTGAACACTGGGAAACAAGGTCTGCCTGTCCAAGTGCTGTGTTAGATGACCTGCTCCCTCCAAATGTAAGGTGGACCCTCTTCTTCCACACATGTGAGTGGCCCCGGTCTCTTGGCCTTAGATCTTTTTGGTCTAGATCGCTGCTTCTATGGTTTTGCCCTTGAAGTTATTCTGCCTTCAATTTGCCCTTTCTCTAAGCCTTTTAGTCTAAGCTGGCAGTAGTTCTGCACAGAAAAATTTTGCAAAATCTTGTTGATCTTGTATGTAGCTCCAGGGGGTTCAAACCATCATATACAAGAACTTTCCACAGATCCTTCTTGGATAAATGGATTTTCAATCCTGACTTTTCCACTGAAATGGCTGACTGGTTCTATGTTTACCCCTCTTTAGCAAAAGGTTATGCAATTAAACCCTTACATGGGGCCCTGTCCTTTGGGGACTCACTCTCTGAAGGCTCACGGAGGCTCTTGATAAAGCCACATTTGGCCCTAGTCTCAGACCATGCTAACTGGATAGGCTTAGAGTTTTCCAAACCATCAATTTTTGGCTTATTTGTGCTTACGAGCTCAGTTCTCAGCCTATCTCTTTCCTCTTTCATTTTACTACAAGCTGGAAGTAGAAACCAGGGTGTACCACCCATACTCAGCTTGGAATTCCCCTTAGTTAAATATCCAAGTTCATTGCTTACAATATCCACTTTCAATTTGAAGTCAGAACACGATTGTGCTAAGTTTTCTGCTACTTTATAACTAGGATCACTTTTTCTCCAGTTGCCCAAAACATATTCAAATTTTCCTCCTAAGTCCTCATAGGAGGTACATTTATTGACCAAAATTCTACTGACAATCTCTTCAAGGCACTCTATGATTTTTCTATCAAGCACCTCATAAATCTTCCAACTTCTACCCACTACCCATTTCCAAAACCTTTTTCATAATTGTGGCTATTTATATTAATAGCACTTCATTTTCCAGTATCAAAATATGTGTTAGTCAAAGTTCATCAAAGAAGCAGAACTGATAAGATATACACACACAGATATATATAGGTATGTTTGTGTATTTATATATGTGTATTTATATTTATGTGTTTGTAAATAATAAGGGAATTATTATAGGAATGGGCTCATACAGTCATGGGGATTGGCAAGTCTGAATTCCATAGAGTAGGCCACAAGTTGAAAACTACATGGTGACATTCAATTCTACAGGAGAAAATGCAAGTTGGGAAGTCTGATGAATTCCCCAGGAAAAGCTAGCTGGATATAGAAATTCTTCTTGATTGCTGAAATCCTGTTCCCCTTTTTAAGGACTTCAATTGATTGGATGAGGAGACTTCTTTCAATGCTGAAGGCAAATGCCTTTGTTGATTGTAGATGTAATCAGCCATAGATGTAATCAACTGACTAATGACTTAAGTCTGGGAAATACTCTCACAGCAACAATCAAGCCTGAGATTACTGGATCAAATAACTGAACACCATAATCTAGCCAAGTTGACACATGATATTAACCTTCACATCAACTAATCTAGATTTATCAGTAATCATTGCATGTAAAAATATAGATTTAATAGCTGACTAAAGATGATATTGAGATTATAGATTTTATCAATCTCAATATTTTTATCACAAAAGACGCAATAGAACATTGAAAACTGAAACTAAGTAAACAAGATTCATTTGGAAAATATTAACCAAAAGAAAAATGGTATAGGTTTATTATCATAGTAGACTTTAAGATAAAATATGTATTGAAGATAAACAGGGAATTTTATTTTGGCTAAGTGTTATATTTCAACAGGAAGGTATAAGGAAAGCAAAAATTAACAGAATCACAAGAATGTGGACAAATCTACAACTGTAGTAGAACCCATTTGTCTCAGAAACTTAAGCATGAAAGAGGAAAAAACATATATGAGTATATAGAATATTTGAACAATGAAACAAATTTGGTCACATATAAAATTCTAAACCTCCATATTATGGTTACAAATTCTTGTAAATTATGTCAAATTCCATTTCAAATATAGGTTGTCTTATGTAATTCAGAAATACATAATGATCTTTATCTTGAGTGTAAAGAAAGGATATTCAATTTGATACTAAAATATTTTAATGCTTAGAAAGACAGAAAAATAAAAGCAAATGTTTCTTTGTAAAGTTTGAAAAAGTGAATACAACTAGAATTTCCCTCTGAGAAAGATGAAAAAAAAATTAGTTAAATGATGTAGGCGATATTGGTTGCTAGTGTGTTTATTAATAATCCCTGAAAAGCTCTTTTTAGCTTCTAAGCACTCTGCTAAGCATCTTTCTTTCATTCACTCACATAATCCTGTCAGGTGAGCTTGCTCCTTTTTACCATGAGGAAACAAATATAAAGAGTACAAGTAACCGCCCTGAAGTAACACAGTTAGTAAGGAGACTTGAATTTCATCCTGGCTCTTTGGTTTCTTATTTAGATTCAGAGGAAGAAATTGATTTATTGACCAAATGTGAAATATTTTAAAGAGCTATTTCATGGAAAGGAGTAAATTAAACTTTCTTTAGAGTTAGTTAATATAAAACAAGGGGTATCTTTGATGCCACTTTTTTTTTTTTGTAATATTTATTTTGTATCCATACCTAAATAAGAAAACACCAAGAATAGTGATGGACCATTTACCATATGCAAGGTAGCTAGATATGTTTGGGAATAACATACTACATAAGATTTTAACTTTATGTCAAGAAAAGTATGCCTAAATTGTGAGAGGTAACATTTTTTTTTTTAAAGATTTTATTTATTTATTCATTTATCCCCCCCTGCTGCTTGTGCTCACTGGGTCAGCCAACCACGCCGCGCGGGCGGGCCCGCCCTCACCAGGAGGCCCCGGGAACCGAACCAGGGGCCTCCCACATGGCAAACGGGAGCCCTACTGATTGAGCCACAGCCGCCTCCCAGAGGTAACATTTTACCAAATAAATTAAACTTGAAAGTATTATGGATTTGAACCATGACTTTTTAGTTAATGCTGCTGGTAGTTATAGAACTCTTATGATCATTACAATCCATGACTAACCAGAATATGTGTTCTTTAAAATAAGAAGAGACAACGGATGAAAAAAACGAGAATATGGTGACATACACCTAGGAAGATATATTAAAGTTAAAACAGTTAAAAGTTTCATGGGTACAAAAGAGCTAAAATCAAGCATGAAGGTGGTTTTGAATGGATAAAATAACAATTTCAGCTACTTCATTCTAGCTATTCAAAGCACAAATAGATTTAAGGTTTTACAAAAATCAAAGGAAAGGATGGAAATTATTTGAGAATTTTATTTTTGAAAGTATGAACAGGAAGAGAATGGTGTTGAGATTATCAGTTCATATGTTTTTCTTTACAATGATAAAATTACGACTATACCATTTTTAAAAGGCAGCTTTCTAAAACCCAAGCCCAAATATCCTGATTTCATCAGGTTTCAGGCAGTTCAACGAATACCCTATTTTTGCTTAGTAAAGACTGCTCTATTTATCCCTGGATTGGCAACACCCTTGAAATTGCTTTAGGGAACAACAGTGATCAATGAGATATAATTTATTATTTCACTAAAGCAATATCTGAGTATCTATTTTTTATCATGCTCTTCTGCATCTTTAGGATATTTAAAGGACAAGAGGGGGAAAAATACCTTTCCTAAGGTAGTTCATATTTAAATACATGTGTTTATCCATCAGCTGATGTGATTTCTCTTAAACTGTGTGTGAATGTTTGAAGTGGTCTACCTTATCTCAATCAATGACTTATTTAAATTTGTGGTTACTTCAACTAATGTGACAATTATGCCTTATGAAAAAGAGCAACACAATCAATCAAATTAAAATAATCATCATCATTAAGTTGATTTGCCATGCACTATCAGCTCTTCTACTCAGTGTTAAGTTTAAAAGGAATAATTTCATTACTGTTCCTGTATTTACATATCTAAGGAATTTTAAACATAGAAGAGAATGACTAACAACGAAGTCATGGTGATCCAAAGATAGGGCTATTTTGAAATAGGTGGATACAGAGTTCACAGAATATTTACTCGTTGATGAAGTCTGTGGTAGACATTTTCTGGGCTCACTGATTCAACAGTATGGCTTCTCCTATTAATTAGAACATATGTCTGGATCACTGGGATTTGTTTTTAGGAAACAACAAAACAGTCTAGCTATTTGAAACACAAATGAATTTAGTATTTTATGAAATTATTATGAGGGATGGAAACTTGGTTGTTGGCTGAGTCTCACAACAGCTCCTACAACAGCACTCTAAAGCTGACCTGCCAGGAGAGCTGGCCCAATTGGAGGGTAGAAATCAGGAGTAAACACTGGAACTGCTGACTCTGAGCCCATCACTGTACTGGTAATGTATTGTCTCCTGAACTGCCTCTAATGATCACAGACCAATGACTGGATATTAAAACACTGCTGCAGAAAATCCTAATGACTCTAAGACTTTGATTGCCAGCAGGAAACAAACAAAACAAAAGGAAGATGCCTCTACCTCACTTCCATTTTCCCAATCTCTTGCAAGTGCATCTAACTGGTAAAACTTAATTTGTGTTCAGTTCTATGTGTCTCCAGCCTCTGAAAAAAAAGAATGTTCATTATAAGAAAGGTGAAATGGATGCCCTGTGCCAATTCAGAGTGCCCTCCATAATCCCACTGTTAAAAGCAAATTATATATCTTTGTTGCTAGAAATTGTTTAAAACAAATGTTAAAAGGAACTATTCCTGGGATTATTTATTTTACCTCCTATGATTAAACATAACTACTTAGGACTTCTTGTAGCTAGTGAATAAGCTTTTT
Organism: Tolypeutes matacus; assembly: GCA_026826555.1. NCBI lineage: Eukaryota > Metazoa > Chordata > Mammalia > Cingulata > Chlamyphoridae > Tolypeutes > Tolypeutes matacus. The sequence continues at coordinate 10,087,374 of JAKSZT010054458.1, forward strand.
TAAAATTTTAATTAAATCCATCCACATTACCATATGAATGATTGATAGACTTATTCTACCCTCCAAATGCATTCAATTGTTTTTTAAAAAAGTCTTTATTAGCATAAATTACTCTCCACTTAGTCGAGTGCTTTCGGGAAGGCATTTACATCTATCTATCTATATAGATAGATAGATAGCTAGATATATGTGGTTCATTATTACCACAACCTTGCTTGTCAAATTAGAGTAGATTTTTGGTGACCTATTTCAAATACATGCCAACAGCTTTATTAATACCACAGAGGCTTTAAATCATTTCCTGGGTGAAGGAAATCTAAGTACTATTTAAAAAAAAATTTTATCCATTTTGTAGAGCTATGCTAGTGACCACACATCAAGATTAAATCATGAATTCCTTGAACTTCAGGGTGAACTTTGTGTCCCTGTTTTTAATAGCGATTATGGTTATTATAAACATAAAAACTTAGCTATATATTGTTTCTTGGTTCTAGCTAAACATATGTTTATGTCTTTTAGCATTTATATATATTCTGTGTCCAGAATACTCTGCCATTTTATGTCCAACTATAAAATCAGACGTGTATGAGATGCTTTTGAAAAAGTAATTTGAAAAATTTGTGAAAAGGAATTTCCAGTTAATATTTAGGCTTAATTAATAAGTAATTTTTCTTACTCAGAAAGTATTTTCATTTTTATTTAGTTAAAATATTACATTTAACACATAGATAAGTTGTTTATTTCAGTATTTATATAATTTATTTGTTATATAATTTTTTACTACAGAATGTGGCATTCATACATTGAGTTCCCAGAGAATTGTGTCCCATGTGAGGACTTAACTGAACTTGGAACCAGCCCAGCATATTTCAAAACATATAGAAATATAGAAAACAAAAATTAAAATAAAAGCTTTAAAATGCAAACCTGAATAAAATGAAGTTAAGTAGAAAAGAAGATTAAAGTACTGATAGTACTAGCTTTCCACTTCTGAAGTCACTGATTCAAATCCACCATGAATTAATTTTGGTTGCACTTTCCCTGTTGAATCATGGTTCATATCTGGCCCATTTAATTTTATATAAAAATGTTATGCAACATTAGAGCTCAAATGAATTCTCATGTTAAAACACCCACCTTTGTTGTAAGACTCTTAAACTTTTTCAAATCAGTATTCTAATACTGGTATTGTGAAAGAATTTTTTAAAATGTATATGCTAGCTATTATAATCAAACTATAGTAAATATTTCATTCCATCAAAACCTAAAGTTTATTTGGACTTTACATTTGCTAAAACCCATGTAAGTGTGCACTTAAAATATCTGTGCACTTCACTGGACATAAATCATACATCAAAAAATATGATATAAATTATTTTATTCTCTAATTTGCTAAACATACATCTTTATAAAATGTGAGCTATCAAGTTGTTTTAAAGTCAAACATGTATATAATAATATAAATTAAGAGACATAAAAATACATTACTAAGTACTAGATAGGAAAGTTGAAAGGCTTCTCTGACTTGTGCTTAGTTAGAGTGGGTCGCTTGGGAATATATAAGTTTATCTACACACTCCAATCTTTTATTTTTCAGAGATTAGAAATAATTATCAGAGAGATACAGGTTCTTTCACAATTGATATGACTACCTGAAAAAATAAGGAATTAAATCTTAGTGACAATTAAATATTACCAATATTTGAAATATCTCATTGACACTAAAGAAATTTATTAACTTCCCCATGTTTATAGAAAACCCATCAGAAATCACAAAAAAATGAACTTTTCTGATGTTGATTTTTGAATGTTTGAAATATATATGAAGATGACCAGAACAGCCTTAAGTTAATATTGTGCTTGAAAGTTCACACTGGATTTTCCTATGTATTAATTCTTGTAATAGTTTGGTACCTGAATTCAACACTGAACCTTTTAAATTTACTCTGTGATTTGACAAACATTTTGTTTTATATGTGACAGATATGCATTGGGTGATAGAAATTCTGGAAATGAATATAGATTAGCCTTTCCTTCCAGGAGTCTAAAGTGAGGCAAAGAGCATATTCTAACAACAGGTCAAGGTTCTGGAGGAGGCAGCCTGTGTGTAAAGACAATTAAAAGCTTGACTGTCTTCTCTATGTATCTCTCCTCTTCATATTTTATTTTTTAATATAGCATCAACAAATATCAGCCTCTTTCCATGTTGAATAATTTATGGAATGTACTTAGAAGCAAAGAACCTCCATACATGGTAGAGTAGAGCATATGTATTTACTATTTACTATTACTGTTTATCCATGGTTACAAGGTATATAAAAAAATACTCTCTGGAAGAGGGGCAATTTAAATTTATTTATCCCAACTTTTATGTAGTTTGCAGTGTTTCTGCTATAGAATCTGATTAATTTCTATGGCTCCTATTTATCATTGAATTATTTTAATCTGGGTTAAGAACAATATAATACAGAAATTAGATTATTTGAGAATGGCCTTTGTTTTAAATGACCATTTTTTTGGTTTTACTTATAATTATTTTATAATGAAAATGGTGATTGTCAAAGTAACACTTTTAAAACAGCATATTAAAAACATAATTAGAATTTTTGGTTGAAATATATTATTTACTGCTATAATTAAACAAACTGGGAGATCTAAGATAATTTCTTTCTACTTTAAATATATCACAAATGTTATATATAATATATATCTATAATTATAAGACATTGATAAAGACATTAGTTTAGTCTTATTGAAAGTTAATGTATGTAGATTTTTATTGGAATACTGCTATATTAAACCTTGCTGTATTTGAGGCAATATTAAAGGGGAAAAAAACTGGAAAAAGACAGCTATTTCAGAAGATACTCAGATAATAGAGCTCAGCAAAGGTGAAATTAAAATCTAATGCCCATGCAAATATTCTCGCTGTCCTGATTTTGTGATAATCATGGTAGGCTAAACATTTTCTATATTAGAAATCATGCATGTGTCCACAGACCTAGTTTTTCTTCCTAGGTCTCATTTTTAGAATGCTGGTGATAAACTAAGCCTGATTTATTATGTGATCATCCTGTAGGGGAAAAAATCTGTAACTTTGGGTATCTTTGGTCAAACTTAAGAGATATAGCAGGGGGACAGATGTGGCTCAGGTGGTTGGGCATCCATCTCCCATGTAGAGGGACCTGGGTTGGACCCCGGGACCTCCCGGTAAAAATAAAAAAAAGAAAAATATAGAAGGCACGTTGGCCACCAGCCCTGTGTGTGGATGAGCCATCAGGCCCCGTCCATGGGTGAGCCACCAGGCCCCTCATGCAGGTGCGCCACCAGGCCCTGTGAGCCATGCAGCAAGATGATGACATAACAGGAGAGTGACACAAGGGAGGGCCAAGAGGAGACGCACTGAAAAACCAGGAACTAAGGTGGTGCAGCGGTAGGACACCTCTCTCCCATATTGGAGATTCCAAGGATCGAATCCCAGTGAAGACAGGAGAAGAATGAGAAGAGAGAGCAGGAATCGGACACAGGGAGTTGCCCAGGGAATGGACACAGAAAGAGCAAAAATGGGGGTGGAGTGGGGTTAAAGTAGATAAAAATAAATTAATAAATAAATAAATGAATAAATAAATAAATAAATCCTTGAAAAATGTGTAGGGGAAGGAGATACGGACTATAGTTAGTAGTAATACTTTGACGATGCTCTTTCATGATTTGTTAACAAATATTTCACAACAATGCAGGGTCTTTGTGGGTGGGGTGATGTGTGGGAGCCCTGTATGATGTTATGCATATTTGTTTTGTAAGATTGCCATGTTTACTGAATACTTATAGTTTATATATGTTCATGTATGAATGATATACTTCAATAAATTGTTTTTTTTTTTAATCTAATGCCCAGTTATAGAGAGATAACTAGATAACCACGGTTTTCAACAGAACAGAAAAACAAAACAAAAAGCAAGACAACAGGAATACAAGAATAGGGACCATTTAAGTCTAAGACAATAAGACAGGAAATCTATAATGAGGAACACAAATGAAGTAGACAATATAGATTTTAGAGGTATTGTTTTATTTGTATTATATCAAATAGGATTTTTGAAAGCAATAATTCATGCCCTATGAATATTCAAATAGAGCAAAATGGATGACCTCTAGCTACATATGTGTTAGAGATTGAATCATTTCCCCCACAAAAGGCATGCTCAGGTCCTAAGTCCCTGGTCCTGTGGGTGTGGACCCAATTGTAAATGTTATATCTTGATGTTGTTACTTCAATTAGGATGAGGCCCAGCTAAACCAGGTTGGGCTTTAACGGACCACAGCAGTCCTTTTTAAGCAGAACGAAAGTCTGGAGTGTTCAGAACAGGAAGGGAACCTGGAAGGGAAAGGAGAAGACATTATCGTGTACATTGCCCTGTGATAGAAAGTCAAGGAACCCCAAAGATTGCAAGCCAGCCAGAAGATGCTGACCCCTGGAGTAAGCAAGTCTTCTAGCTTCTTAAACTGTAGCCAATGCATGGCTTTTGTTAAGCCAGTCATTTGTTGGTGTTTTTTAAGCAGCCAGGAAACTAAAACAGTGCATTTCTCTGCTTTATCCTCTATTTTTATGGCTGATCATTTAATTACAAAGTAAATTTAATATGATAGTGCAATTTTCAGTGTTACTAATCTAGAATAGGAATTGATGTAATGTTCCAGTATTATTTAATTTTTGTTTCAGATTTTATATATAATGGCAGAATTTCTGATATGGTTATCTATACCTGATCTGTAAATTAGTCATCCATACCTAGACTCACTGCCTCAAACTACAATGAGCCACAGAATTAAAAACATAGAGGATGGATTTCCACATGTGCCTCAGAAAATGCTGTTTCAAATGGCATATACCCTTACACTTTCATGTCTTTATTTCACTATATTCATTCAAGATGTTATAAATTGATCTATTGAAGCTCAGGATTTGCAAAAGTAATTCCTCATTTTTATGACTATATTATAGACAGATTTATTACATTTTATTCTGTAAACCATATTCTTACTTTTCACTCCATCCCTGATCCCTCACTTTAGACATTTGAAAGATTGCATTATGTTAACACTTAGAAACATTTGAAAGATTGCATTATGTTAACACTTAGAAATGTAGGTATTTTCAGTACGTGATCATCTATTACCTGGCACATTACAATGACTTATTATCTTTCTCTACATTCCTGACTGAGCTTTCAAGAATGCTATTCTTCTTAGGAATTGCCTACATTTAAATTTTTTTGCGTAATTCTCAATTGCCATCCGAATTGAGTCCAATTTCTTTTATTTATTATTTTAAAAAAGCTTTAGATTACATAAATGTTACATCAAAAATATAGGGTATTCCAATATACTCCATCCTTTCCCCCTCCCACATTTCCCCCCATTAACAACATCTTTCATTAGTGTGGCACATTTTTTACAATTGTTGAGCACATATTGAAGCATTGCTACTAACCATGGACTATAGTTTATATTATAATATACACTTTGCTCTCCACAATTTTATAGGATTTGACAAAATGTTCAATGGCCTTATCTGTCATTGCAATATCATGCAGGACAATTCCAATGTACCAAAATGTCCCCATGTCCTGATATAAAAGGTTCAAGTCCTGGCACTGGTTCACTCCAGTGGCATCTCTAACCATCTCAAAATATGTACTGTAGTCTTATTTCAATACTTTTGTTTTAGAAACTGTGTTATAATTGTCTTTGCCCTGGAGGATACATTCATTTATTTAATCATTCTAGTGCTCAGCAAGTTCCAAGTATGTAAAAATTAGTAAGTATGCAGGTTTTAGTAAAATTTAGTGACTGTATCCTAATCCTTACATAGTGGTTTAGAATTACATTAGGCATATAATTGACATATATATATATATATATTTTAAATTTAACACAAGAAAAATATACTGCTTGCAAAGAGGATAATTGAGGAAGTTTGGGGTGAAGTAAGAGGAAATATCTTTGAAATTATGAATGGTATTAACTTTGGAAATATTTTTTAAAGTGATATGGGGAGCTGGAGAAGAAGGCAGATATTTACAATACAGGCAGAGGAAATAAACATGGAAAGGTCTTATGGACTGTGTCTTTTTTAGGATTAGTTTGTGCCTTAAAAATGGAGAAATGAAGTAGGGAGAAGAAGGCAGAGGATGCAAAATTTAAAGTGAGGAATAATATAGGCACAATGGTGAAGCTAAATTTGTGGCTAAACAATAACTGCATGCAGAATGGTACAATTCAGTGATACAGGGAAGTGTAGAAAAGAACAAATATTGCCCAGTGGGCAAAGGGTGGTAGAATGATAGAGTTCATTTACTGAGATGAAATTGTGAGGAACTTGGTGGCATGGAAAAGGGGAATTCAATTGAAAGGCTAAAATTTTGAATGGATAATCAACATTATATGTTATATATATATCATCCACACTGGAGCCAGCTTGTGAGATGGACAAGATAACTTTGTAACAATTGTCATATACTTGGTTCAATGAGGATAATAACCAGAAGGTCAACAGATAACAGCAGTTAGAAAGTGGATATGGTGACATATCCAAATGGCATTAATCATAAAAAGCAGAGATCTTATCATGATGAGATCTGTTAAGTACAAGAATTGGTAATGATAAGAATGGGAAGTGGGGAACACTAACCGAACTTTACACCACCAAGAGGAATGCCAGGTAGGAGTTTTAATAAAAATACTCTTGAGGGATCCAAAGAAAGAGGAACATTAGAAAGCTAATTTTCAGCTATAACAATCAGGTAGCTTCAGAGTAGGTGTTGAGCATGATTAAGCTTTGCTGATTGTGGAGAAGAAGTTTGTAGATGCATTTTTCTCCAACATTTTTGTCTCAGTTTATATTCTAATTTTAATAATAAATTATTTCAATTAGGTCTTTCAAGTCTAGAGAACGTAAGCAATTTAGATCTCATGATAATAATTATCACATTGCATGATAATTTTTGGCTTATTTTCGGTTTTTCTTAATAGGCTTTTTTCATCATTTGTATAACACATAATTATGTATGTACTTATTGGTGTAATAAACAAATGATTAAATAATGATAATATTTCATCGAGCGAAACCTAATGAAGAGAGAAAATGTCTCTCATTCAGGAATGAATTTATCCCATGCCACAATTGAAGAACTCTTTCCAATTGTATTTTTGGAATCATTCACCACCTGAATAATATGGTAATTTAATTGATGTACAGATAATGTCAGGGAAAACTCTCTTTAAGAAGACACAAAATATGGCCTGTATGTTATCTTCTTGAAATTAAATTTTAAAATGTGAGATCTTTAGTTATTTTAATAGTTTATTATCACAGTTAAGTACATTCTAAATGTTATTATCTCTATGCTTACATTTGACTTAGTAGTAACTAACTGCATTAGTTATATTTTATCTAATGTACAATTCAATAAATGTCCAAACAATAATACTTTTCTTGGTTCTATTCTAAACTAAACATAACAAATTATCAATTGTCAACTACAGTTTTAGGTTGACTGAATTCTATATTATGAAATTAATAGGGAAGAGAAAGAGTGTCAAGCATAGATAGTAGAAAATATCTGAGGTAAAATATCTGATATGTAAATGTTTCTTGCTGTGTATATGGCAGGATTGCCTTCCCTGTCATCTCTGAAGAGAGGCATAGCTATGTGATTTTCCGTACTCAATAACTATGACTTGTCTTAGGAAGAAAAGCTCTGAGAGCCAGTGAGCAATGCTACATATTCCCTTTTTGTTACTACAGTGAAGACCAAAGCATATGTCTGAATGAAGTTCCGTTAACTTGGTCCTCAACTCACTATTCTAGGGCAGAAACCACAACACCCATGTTGCTTCACAATGGACATATAATATGAATGATAAAAGAATATTTGTGTTAAGCAAGCAAAGCTAAATTATTGGTGCATAAATTAACCTATTCTGAAAGAAAAAGCTTCCTTGGGTTCAATGAGAAAAATAAACTAAAGTCAACTTTATATCATATAAAAATTTGGGATTGTTTTTTATTGCAGCATAATCTAAACTATCCTTAACAAAAAAAGAAATTGGTAGCAGAAGTGGGATGCTGCCATATTTTAAAAACATAAAATAAGTAGCATGGATTTAAGGTTTAGGTGGCTGTTGTGAAGAAAATTTTAGGGGAAGCTAGAAGGATGTTATACTGTAGTCAAACACTTGGTAAAATTGTTGGTTACAATATCGGGGAAGGCATGTAATGTTCTTCTAACACTAGGGGAAAAGACTTTAAAACAATGTAAATAATGGGTCCTGGCTGCATTTAGAAAGAAACTATAAGAAAAAGAAGAGTTTAGGAAAAAACTGTCTGGTTTACCAGTGAAAAATATCTGAAAGAGAACAGAAATTGGGGACTTACAGTATTGGAAGATACAAATTGTTCATTAGCCCCTACAGTGAAAATAAAACTGTAAAAGCTTTTAAAAGACAAAAGCAAAATTAAAAGTCTTGCGGCAATGATCCAATTAAGGGTATATTCAATATATCACTCTTCAAAAGATTTCATAACAGATGTGTGGTTTGCTACAGATTCCTCCATTCACGACCAAGGAATTCATCCCTCCAGCTGAGGATCATGTTGACTCAGCTCTCAAGTGAATCCTTTTCTTAGATTTACTCTCAGCTGAAGAGGATTACTTCACCCAAAGTCACCACCCTCCCTATAGGCGGCCCATAACTCTCCATGAATTCTAAAGGCCTAGCTCCTTTGCCTCAAGACAGGAAAATGTAATGAGTCTTCATAGTTCCAGAGCTTCCCATAGGATTGGATGAATCCTCTCTTATATCTGCATCATATTTCATCTTTTCTCTCTAACCAATCCTGCTTTCCTTAACCTTCAATGGCATCGTTCCCTACAGTATTCCTCAAAAATCCTGCATGGAAACATCAGAGGTTTGGTATCTGTTTCCCAGACAGTCTGACATATATAGCAATTCTAAATATATTAAACACCCTGTTAAAGTTGGGACAGCAGGTAAATCTTTTTATTTGAAAATATGCATAGGGAAAATTGTAAAATTGTGTGGCTCTCCCATGAATTCTTATATGCTTAAGATACCTATAGTAAAGTTGAGAGGTGGAATATGGTTCTAAGAAAGATATATAGCTAATGGGAGAATAGCACCTATAAAGTACATAAAATATTGCTGTTAGCACAATTAGATAATTTGAATTAAAGAGAAAAGTATCTGACTACATTTTTTTGAGAGCTGATCAGTCAAAATATCCACACACGAGTTAAAGAGACTATGAATATTTGAAACTAAAATTCACCTTTGTGCCAAACCACCTATGGGCAAGATATAAACAGAAAGAACTGCTCAGGTTCCAAGATGGTCATATTCCCTGATATCGTCATTGAAGTAGCCAAGAAGATGATAGGAAAAAAAATATCCAATAGGCAGGAGTAATGGAGAAAATATGTGAGCTACATTTAGGGTCCAGATTGAACTGACTTTTAAAATTTGCAAGAATTTCTCTTGAATGTAAATAATGATCTGAGTTATTCTTTATCTATACTCTTTCTATACATGAGAGGTTTTATTAAAATGTAAATTTAGTAAAAAATTTGAATATAAATTTGAATATGTAGAATATTAATTTGAATATAGAATGAATCAGGAAAATGGGGAAGTTGAATATAGAATATATAAATTTGAATATAGAATGAATCAGGAAAATGGGGAAATTGAATATTGAAATGGGGAGCTTGGCAGTGTTGTCCTGTACTCAATTTTTCCTGTTGTTAGAATACAGCCTACTTTGGAGTGGCTATGTGATTGCCTTCTTAGATTCTAATTACCACCACCTGGTTGATCTCCATTCTTCTATTCCTACCTGGTACTTCTCTTAGTACAGGTGCCTTTTCCCTTAATAGCACAGAACCAAGTAATTACCCTGATTTGCCCATCCTTAGTGATGGCTCTGATAATTTAAACTAAAGCTGCACTTTGATTATAGTTGTGTCTAGATAAAATTAAATCAGATTGCATGTGTATATGTAGGTATGTGTATATATGAGCCTATATGTATATGTATATATAGACAGGCAGACACTTGATTTTTTAAAATGATGCATCTAAAAATATTGATTTCACTGCAATCTGGCTATCACAGAAAAATGGAATTAATAGGAGATATAGTTTAGAATTGCAGAATATTTTCTTATGGCAGAGTCATTATGTAACTGAATAGTCCACCTTTTATTTTAATTTTTAAGTGTCATTTATGTCTGGAATATACATAAATAAGAAATAATTGGGCTTAGTGATGCTGGTTTGGGAGTGGGTTGGGCTGTGCATGGAACTCAGGAGGGCTGGGGAAGGAGCAGATGAACTCAGGGGATTTGCAGGTATGTGGTTGAAACTACAACGTTGGGAATGTTCTTTTGGCAAATATGGCAGGGGAGGGTCACTCTTTTAGAGTGTTGGATGTGGGGGACATGCAGGACAGAGTGCACCTGTAGCAGACCTCTGGAAGTGTGTGAGTGTTCATCTTGTCATAATGGGTTATATCAGTGAGTGGAGACCCACATAATGAGTGGGAAGGTATTGGATACCCATCCTGGGGAGTTCAGCTATGTTCTCAAATAGAAGGACGGGAGTCTCTTGAGAACATAGGCAGTGCCTAATAGGGGAGGACAGAGCAGTATGTCAAGCCCTCAATGTTGTTGCAAGTAACTATCAATCTTGCCCTTCAAGGAGTGAAGCTTGGTGGCTGCCATGGGACCTGCAAGGAGGGGGAGGGAGGAATAGGGCTGATGTAACATGGGACATTTTGGGGATGATGGAAATGTACTACATGACTTTTCAATGATGGATACAGACCATGGTAAATTTCATCAAAATTTATAAAAGTATATGGTCCAAAATGTAAACAAAAATGAAAAATCATTGATGAGGGTTAGTAACAATGTTTCAATATTTGTACCACCACATATAAAATATTATTAATAGGGGAAAGGGGAAAAGGGGGAGGATATTGGATATATGGGAATCCCCTGTATTCTGTACATGACTTCTGTACAAAACTTCTTTGAAGACAAAATGAAAAAAATAAGTCACTGGGGGAATAAATGGAAGAAAATGTCACTGTACATACAAGACAACAGATCTTACAGTAATGAAAGACAATGTCAAAAAATTCTTTTAAAATATTTTTTCATTATTTTTTTATTATTCCAAATTTTTTAATTTTTAATTTTTTTCAGTTTTGTTCTTATTTCTTATTTTAAAAATTATCATTATTAATTTATTTTCTTATGAATTGTATTTGGCTATTTTGTTGGCATCATTTTTGAAGAAGTTTTGGATCACAGAAGGGTTACAACAATGACAGGAGGATCATTGGTGCAGGATATCAGTGATGGGGAATACATGGGAGGAGGTTCACCTGGGGCATACATATAAGGCATATAAATGTGTTCAAGTGTTCATGGGACATTGTCACGGTCGCAGAGATTCATACAATAACTGAAAGAATATTGAATTCCCATCCTGGGGAGCTCTACCACCTTCTCTAATGGAACAGCAAGAATCCCCTGAGTACAGGTTCAGTGACTAGTGAAGGAGGATGGTCCGTTGACTGACCCTTGATATTGATGACTGTACTTATGAACTTTTACTTTTGAAATTGAAACTTAGCCTAGTATTATAGGTTGCCTAAGAGTTACCTCATGAAAGCCTCCTTGTTGCTCAAATGTGGCCTCTCTCTAAGCCAAACTCATCATATAAATGCATTACCTTCCCCCCAGCATGGGACATGACTCCTGGGGATGAGCCTCCCTGGCACTGAGGATTACTACTGAGCACCAACTAGCAATGCAACTGGAAAAATACCTTGACCAAAGGAGAATAAGGTAAAGACAGATGAGTTCTTATGGCTAAAAGACTTCAAAGTGAGTCAGAAACTCATCCTAGAGGTTACACTTATGCACATTGCAGCAGGATCTCAATGAATGCCAAAGTAAATACTACCTCAAATAGTGGGGATCCTTAGGGCTCTGGAAACATCCAGACACTATAGGCAGGGTAGACAGCTCAGGGGTTTGATGGCCTGCCAGTAGGACATACTTTGGAATTCATACTCCCCAGTGTGACAGAGTTGGACTCAGTTGTGGTTTCCCTACACATGGCTCTTCTGCCCCTTCTATTTGAACATATAATTAGTACTACAGTTGACAGGTGTATGTCCAAAAGACTTAAATCTTTGGGCTACCCATGTGCCAGCTGGGATCTGGATCTCAACAGATTTGCAAAACCTACTCTACAGTAGGATTCAGCCAAGACAACTAACAAGGAGATGATGATGGACAATGACCATCCCAAGGAACAGAGAGAGTCTGCAACTGCAAGCAAGATAGTCCCATCCATCTGCCCCATGGTATCTAAGCCCCTCTCAATTAGAGGTGGAATGGACATCACCATCCCAGAATCCTCAGGATTGAGGAATAAACTATAGACTAACATAGACTTACTGGTATTCTACTATTGACTTATTGTGATTCTAGCAATGGAAGAACTTATATCATTGATGTGGAGGCAGAGGCCACTTGAGGTTCTGAGGGAAGGGAGAGAGAAAAACAGGTATAATATGGGGACTTTCTCAGGACTTGAGTATTGTCCTGAATGACATGGCAACAACAGATACAGGCCATTATATATCTTGCCATAACCTACAAAATTGTGTGGGAGAAAGTATAAACTACAATGTAAACTATTGTACATTATTAATGGCAATGCTCCAAAATGTGTTCACAATTGTAACAAATATACCACACTAATGAAGGATGTTGTTAATGTGGGAAAATGTGGGAGGTGTGGGAAGCAGGGCATATGGGAATCCCCTATGTTTTCTTATCTAGCATTTATGTAATCTAAGTATCTTTTAAAAAATAAATAAAATAAAAATAAGAAATAATCTTTGTTCTCAAAGGAATCTCCTATTTAGATGGGGATTTAGTCATGTTGATGTGTTGTGATATATTCTGTGATAGTACATCAACAATGAAGACACTAGAGGTAATTTTTTTTAAAATGACTATTGTATTAGTCAGCCAAAGGGGTGCTAATGTGAAATACCAAAAATGGGTTGGTCTTTAAAAAGGGTATTTATTTGGAGTAGAAGTCCACAGATAACAGGCCATAAAGCGTGAAGTTTCTTCTCTCACCAAAGTCCATTGCCACATGTTGGAGCAAGACAGCTGCTGACGTTTGCCAGGGTTCAGGCTTCTTGGGTTTCTCTCTTCCCGGGGCTGCATTTCTCTCCAGGCTTAGCTCCTCTGTTTCCTCCACAAGGTCAGCTGTAGACTATCAGGAGAACGGCTCACTTCTCTTCTCCTGGGGCCTTCTCACCAACATCAAAACTCCAACATCAAAACTACTTCTCAAAAACCTGCTCGCTCTTCCCTTTGCCTTGCCTTTATATTCGATTCCCCACCCACCAAGGGGTAGGGCTCAATACCCTACTGACGTGGCCCAGTCAACACCCTAATCATAACTTAATCATGTCCAGAATAACAGATCAGTTTGCAAGCATGATCCAATTATATTTTTGGAATTCATAATTACATCAAATTACCAAATAGCTACAACTATTATCAATCATGGTTTCAAAGAGACTGATATTTTTTTTCCTGAAAAAATGATTGCTGAAATGAATAGTGAAATATGGAAAACAATCATACAGATGTATATAAATGGAAGTGGAGAGAAGTGTAATGGAGATGGGAAGTATGAAGCGATTGAGACATTGATTGGCTCAGTATAATATACAAAAAAGGCCATCAATGAAATTAGAGAGCTGTGTAGCAGTAAGAAAGGCCTTTTTGTGATATATTAAAAGATATTTATGGCATATTGAAGGACGTGGGAGAAAATAAGGTATTTTTTAAAGGTTGCAAACTGAACATATTTGCATTTAGCGTATTCACCAGCTTGAGACAAAGTTAGGCTGTCCCTTGGGCTCAGATTGTCTATTTCCCTGAAGTAACAACTTTCTTCCTAATGTAGGTTATCCTATTGATACGAGATAATATAAAAATCTGATCAAAGAATGACCCTCTAAATAATAAGGGAAATTCTGAGCTTAGTGTGAATCTTGTCTTTTGGGTTTGTCTTCACACTCCATTAAAATTTTTCTTTTTAAATTAAATAATAATAAGAACTCTGATATGAAATATGCATGTTTACTCATACAATGAGAAACCATAATAGAGACAATAGCTCTTGTACCAAGAAAAAACTGTAATTTGCCTATTCTTAAGATTATATTTCTGTCCAAATTTGAAAAAGATTAAGAAGTCCCTTTATTTACTTGTGATTGATTATAGTGAAAAGGTAGAAACGAATTTATGTTTTACTTGACTTTATTACATATAGAAGATTGCTCTCTCAGAATCATAATGAAGCTAACTTTTATGTTAACTTTTAATGTTCCAGGAAATTTTCTAAGCACATTATTATATACTTCACTAGTTAGTGGTATGTTTGATTTTTTAAGCAATTATATTGTTAATTATTAACACTGTAAAATCATATCTGATTTAGGAATGGAAGATGATAAGTATAACTTTTCAGTTTCAAATAGAGGCATCTGTTGTGAGAGGCAGGGCATTATAACTATATAGGTGAACCTAGTGGCCACTGATTGCTTAAGCAGCTATGGACGACAGTGCTGGTAGGCATGGGAATGAAAAGAAGTGGCACTCTTGGCAGTGAATATCATACCTAGCAGTGGAACCAGACCTAAGTTTAAATCTTGACCTTGAAATTTAGTAAGTCTGTGACTTGTATAAGGTACAAAGGCTGTTAGAATCTCTCTGCCTCATTTTTAAGTACTGAAGGCATAATCCTTTTTGAACAACTGTGATGACTAAACATATTAAAGACCTAGACTAATTTCTAGCACATTAGATAGTCATTAAAAGTTCATTTTGTGCTTTCAATGGAATAGTTATGTTTGATAATGTTTTTTATTTAAAATATCTTTGGGTTGGTTTGTGTGTGTGTGTGTGTGTGTATGCATGAAACTTGGGTTGTGATGAATGATACTTTTCAGCACATAGATTGTTTCAGTACATTTTCTAGATTAGTGGCTTTACTTTTACTTTTTTTTTTTTTTTTACCGACTACAGTAAGAATATGTTTTATTTTATAACCCAGTACTCACAAAATAATACTTATTTTGAATAGTGTTCTCTATATTTTATTTTCTATTCTAACCTATTTTTTTCCTTCAATTTTTTAAAATTCTGATTGCTGCACCCATTAAATCCTCACTAAATGGGTTTCAAAAACATAATGAATCACAATGTGGAGTTTGTAAACACAGTTCTAGAAGGAACTAGCCAACTGATTTATTACTTATTAGTATGAAATGAGAACAATAACCTTGGAAAAACTGGGGACAGCCCACCTTTCAGAGCAGAAGCCAAGCTTCAGCAGGCCTATCTGAATTCATGATAATGATGGCCATAAACCTGTAAAGATACTTGACACTGGCTGATAGGCAAGTGTCTCTTCATGACTCTACTCTTTAGCAAAGCCTCAGAATTTAACCACTGCAAAGGGAGGTCATGAAAACTGAGTTTCATGGAACAGCATTAAGGGCGAGATTTTTTATTGTGAGAATTCATTTCTAGGCAAATTTACTTGCCTACAAGCTCTAATAAACTATTAATTCAAAGTGAATTTTCATGGAAAATGAAGTTTCTGCAAAATGAAGGGAAATCCTAACCAAAATATTACCCAAATAGCTTAGTTAACATTTTGACCAAGAAGAGAATTATATTAGGGAAATTGAAAGTATTTATGAATTGTTGGTGTATGGATTAAGTCTTTCCCACATAATCTGCTGTTATTAATTGCTCATTTAGGAACAGTAAAATTAGGCTCTTCTTGAAATGTGTATGATATGTCAAGCATTATTAAATCAGAGTCTGAAATTTATTTTTAATATCTGATTTAACATAAAATTGGAATGTGGTAAAATTGTCAATAATCTAAAGAATCATGGTTTTATACTTAATGTTAAATATGTGGTATGCACCCATGGTTCTGAAGCCACTTGCATGGGAACCTTCATATTTGAAAAACTAATCATGCGATTGAGACATAATCTTAAAATTGGGTGCTGATTGCTCTATTTCAACTCCTGTATGAATCCTTCGTGACTTTCTTTGACCTTAGCTATTGGCTTGTTTGAAAAGCATGTATTGAGAAATTTTATATTCATCTAACACTAGTTTTAAAGTTAAAAACAGTAAAATTTTAAATTAGAATATGTACATGAAGCATTGTAAATAGCATATATTTATAGAAAATAGCTGCTGGGCAAAGAAAAATAATCCCTTGACTGCTTACCAAATCATATTACTGTCAAAATTTGAATGGAGTAAGAAGACCAATTTCTCACATGTGATGGATTACAGATAAAATGCAGAAAATTACTTAGCTTTTCTACTTGAATTCATATATTTAAAGATTCCTCTATGAGAAGGAATAAATAGTATTACTCCTTCTACCTATTGCTAAATCTATCTTTAGTGGGGGGTATCAAGTAGTAACAATAA
Organism: Tolypeutes matacus; assembly: GCA_026826555.1. Lineage (NCBI taxonomy): Eukaryota > Metazoa > Chordata > Mammalia > Cingulata > Chlamyphoridae > Tolypeutes > Tolypeutes matacus. The sequence continues at coordinate 10,104,026 of JAKSZT010054458.1, forward strand.
TAAACCCCATCATTCCATTGTAGGATAAACCCTGGCTGATGACTCTTTTCGTAGAGTAGTCAGGTCTCACACAGCCCCTGGTATACTGTGGTCATGCTTCTCCCTCTTGCCCAGTGAGGACACCTAGCAAGGTCATTTGCTATAGGTATGTGGGGCCACACTGTACTATGTATGTACTATGTATTATGAAGGCATATTTTCATACTACCAATTCACTTTTTGTTGGGTGCATGTTATTTTTTCTCTATTACTTAGAATACTCTAGGAAGTGTAAATAATGACAATAATTTCCTGAACTGGTGACTTTGCTTGTGAATGATATATTGCTGCAGCTTAAAATACTTGGTTTGTAAGACCGCACCCTAAGTTCCCCACCCTAATTCATTCATTCCATACTCTGTCAAACAGACTTCTGTTTTTTTTTCTGAATCTGATATTAGTATTTTGGAGAAGAATGATTCTGTTGCTCTAATATTAATTCTTAAAATGTGGTTGTTGCCACACTTACAGAACTGGTTTGCACTTTTATTCCTAGTTTCCTTAAATGCGTTTCTTATTACACTCACATACTGGCTTACCTCACCTACTTTCCTTGTAACTGTTTCCTCATTTCATAGATAATAGATTTTCTTACACATTTTTGTGGACATCATACTGGTATTTGATGAAATACAAAAAGCTTAATAATGAAAGCAATAAAATTATAGCCACTTTCTCTTTTGAGCTTGGTATTTTGTAGTTTTGTTAATATAATTTTAAAGGGATTTCACAATTATGCAAAGCCTAGACATGGGTATAGCAGGATAAATAGGCTTCAAAGTCATAAGAAGGTGTTGGAACATTAAAGGTTTAGTAGGGAAAAATCTCAAAGTTGTGTAGAGACCTTGTCTTTAAATATGGCCAAATATGTATAGAATGTCATATGTAAGGGAGATTAGTTTCTCTCAGGGAAGCACAGGAAATTTTTAGAAATTATGACAATGTACACTTATATTCAGTTTAAAGATGACTACGATAAAAATGGTAGATACCTCAAATTTGAATATGCTTATGCTAAAAGTAGTGAGTTTCTCACTAAATCATGGCCATGTAACTTGGACAATTTTGTGACATATATTTTGTCCAAGAGAGAGTTGAGAGAGATACAAATAGAATATCCTTTACACACCTTATATTTGGTGTTAAAGATTCCCGGTGAATTGAAATTGTTTTACTTGACAGTCTTGAAAAAGAAAAGAATGAAATAAAATACAACATCTAAATTGAATCGTGGTATATGGAAAGTGAGAGATGATTTTTAAGGATTTGTACCTGTGCTTACTGAACTGAGCACTATTCTAAACATCAAACAGTAGTGCTAGTTTCTTCTTTCTAATCTCTCAGAGAGACATTGTCTATTTGGAAGCATGGAGCCCAGGGAAACCTTTGCAATGTCTCATGTTTTAGGTGTGGTCTCATTAACACTATTTTGGAGATGTATCATCTTTCCTCGTACTCCAAACCACAGGAATACTCTACTATTTAAGGATACATAAAGTAACACATCATCTTAGAATAAGCTGAAAAGTCTGTGGTGGTCAAGAGCATGTTCACATTTGCAGAATTTTTATTTTACTTTTCTTTCTTAAGTCTTAAAATTTAAAATCTATTGTTCTATGATACTACTTTTTATTAATTAGCAATAATTCTTAAATAACCCTTGGCATACTTTCCTTTATTGCATATATAAGAATTACAGTAATATTTTCCTCACTTTTCTTCTTTCCCCTGACTTTGAAAAACTTGACGACCAAATAAACTGAAAGAGTTAATGCACCATGTCCTGAGAGGCCGTCCATATCTGTAGCAAAAGGCAGTTGTTCCTTGAGTGCCACATCTGATTGGAGAACCACAAGTGTACTGTAGCAGATAGCTTATCACTCCTGCAAGAGTTATTGAAACATGTGACTAAATCCTTGCTTGCAAAAATTGACCTTGGTATGTCCCTGAATTCTAGCAGATTGAAAACACAGTCTATTGTAAAGTATATTATAAGCTGGATATTAGGTTAGAAAATCAGGAAATGGAAAGGAAACAGTAAATTATATTTCAGAAAGTAGGATGTGGATTCAGATTTATAGATAATAGTTCTTTGATATATAACATTTAGAATATATATTTTAATAGTAATGAGAGGTCATTGAAAGTGGAAGCAGCTAAAATGTAGTTTTTTCAACATATGATTCAAGGCTGATATATTGTTTGATAGATAAAAAACAAAGAGAGAGGTAGAAGTAACATTTATCACGACTATTTTGGAATTCAGTTGTTAAAATCCAAGTGTTTAATGGCACATGCAGTACTTTATTATATTTAGTAGTATTACTTTTAGCTGTGTCTTTTTTTCTCCATTAATTTAGCAGTATTAAAATTTTTAGTGTCCTTTTGTATATGTTAGAGTATCAAGTGTATGTACAAGTTCCATGGAGTGGGTTAAACACCTTCTTGCTCCTCTTGGCTGTGTATTTCACTAACGTCAAAGCAGACAATCATAAGCACAGCTAATTATTACTTAAATATGAGATAGACTACATAGGTCAATCAGTTAAAATCAGAGTAACATTTCTTTATTAGTAGAGAAAAATATTTTGCATCCAAAAGATAAATAGTCCAGTCAAAATTACCTGATTTAATGAAGCAAATTGAGCTTCAAATACTAAAAAATAAAACTTTTTACTTTTATCTTTTGGGTAAAAAGCAATAAACAAAAACATTTATTGATCCATGGATATTTCTTTTTATAAGAATTAAAAATCCTGGAATTTTTGTCTTTAAAATATATTGTTATTTATAAAGCACATCCTTTTTTTCTAACCTCTAAAGAGGTTTAGCTCTCCCATGTGGTGAACAAATGGTTGCAATGAGTCATTTTACTGGCCATGGAGAGAGATCTATGTCCTACTTTATTTCTTTAGAAAAGGATATCTTGTGCTGGTTGGAGAAGCAAGGAAAACTGAGTGAGATCAAGATAGGATGGCTGGATATGAAAAGGAGGCATTTTTTCGGCCTGTCTCTCTCCCATGTTGTGGATTAAACATTGATAAGGTATGAAAAAGGCTCTGAAGTTTTGTATGTGAATCAATTCAGATCTTACTAAAGTAAGAGAAAATACTAGTTTTATTGAAGATACTTGTGCAAAAATATAGCCCTCATTTATCTGGATGAAAATTTACCATAGAAATCTCATACAACAAAGGAAAAAAGAATAGGTGCCTAAGAGGAGAGTGAATATCAGTTGAAATAGTCATGATAGAATTTCAAAATAGTGGACTAGTACCTCCAATTTTCCTCCAGCACCATAATACATTGCTAGCTAGCTACAAAACAAATAAAAATGTAAATCACCTGAAATACGAGATTCTATTAAGCCCTCTAGATGGCTTGATAAAATGAATTACTATTGGATAAAAGATTCTGGGAAATTTAAACATGTTTTCCTGTTCCTCATCTATGAATTGAAATTCCTCTCCTTCTGAATAATGGTGGGTTGGGTTATATGGGTGGCTGAGTGTAAGTGATGTCTTGGACTTCACAGGAGTCATGGCAAATAAAACTGAAATATTCTTTGTATACTATAGACCATGTAAATTCTTGGTGAACAAAGATAGATAACTTGGGGCAATGATTAAATCAAAGCAAATCATGAAAGAGGTTAGACCTGAGATCTGTGAACTCTTGGTAGAAAGACCAACATGTGACTTCTTTTCTATATTTGCTTTTTTTGGCCTTCATGAAGGTAAGAAGGAGCTGAAGACATGGATTCAATTTCTTCTAGCATTGAAACTGGATTTTAGTTGAATGGCTGAATAAATTATGATTTAAGCAGTCTATGAAATTCTATAGAGCTACTAATATAATTAATTGAATTGGCTTGAAGTGATTTTCATGAGATATTGATGACTCAGAATATAAACGTTGATAAATATATTTATTATAATACCAATTTTGTAATATAATGACTTTAAATTACTATATATGCCTAACCATGTGCATTCATGTTTATATATGCTTGCATATTGTTGTATGACCATGGAGAAAATAAGGAAGGATATGTTTCAGACTTTTAGCATAGGTTATGTGAGCATGTATTTGTGTGAATACATGTATTTAGGGTAGAAGAAGGGGATAACCTACCAAGTAATAAAGAGAAAAAAGGAAACAATGCAAATATAAATTCCTGAACTTACACAATTAGACCCTGTTTTGCTTTATGCAGATAAACCTATCTGGTCTACTACCCCAAACTCTACCATTCCAGAGAGTGATACAAAGTCTGTGGTTCAGAGTCACTATTTCAATTCCATATAGGGATGTAACAGAAGCATCCTTCTCCATCACCCAAAGGCACAACACTTCCCTGTTAATTATATTTGGACTCAACTAATACATCATCTGTATCCACTCCCCTTTCTCTATAAAGAAAGACATATGATTCATATGTTATTCCACATTAAGACGCATTTACTCCACAGAAGGGGCTTTAAACACTAGTTACTATGGAAGTCCTTCAATAAGTGTGATCATGATAATGTATAATTGTTATGATGGAATTCTTAAATCCCTCAAATTTTGCAGGTAGCTAAATGCAAAATAACTTTTTCAAAAGACACAAAAATGTGAAATTTAAATAGAACCCTATTTAAATTTCACCAGTAGAGATTCATTCTGATTCAGTAGCAGATAGACGAAGACACAATACATGCACACAGGAGAGGATTCCCATTTAAAAATACTCTGTGTTCCCAAAATGAGCAATCGATGAAATACCAAGACTATTTAAAGCAGTGATAATATTAGCATGAAATATTTCGTGTAAGTATATACCACACACCACCTAAGTGATATATCACCATATATATGAATAATGCATTTTTGAGCCCTTTACATCTGAGAACCTAGATTTCTGTGAATCTGCCTGGCTAATACAATGGAAATTGGAAAAATAAATAGACAAACGTGATTAATCAGAGATTAACCACTGAAATTTTGAAAATCGTTTCTTAAAACAATAAATTAATATTAGTTAATATTAATAACTATCCCTCATAAAAGTAAAAGGAAGATGTGTTATCCCTTATATGCTAGCAGAGGCAGAGGCAAGCATATAAAGCATGATCAAGTCATTACTATATTAAGGATGATATATAAGAGTAGTAAGAATAGCATACTCTTATGAAACTCAAAATTGTGATCTTATTATTTTAGAGATGTTTTGATAAGTATGACTCTCTTAACATTATTAGAGTACAGATTTTACATAAGCTTTGGAAGCTAAGAGTCTGTTGTGAACGTAAGTAGCTTAGCTCAAAAGAAGTTCTCAGAGTCCAAGACCAATGAAATGGCCTTATATTATATTTTAAAATTATTTCTTTGTTATATTCACTCAAAAAATCTAAATCTGTAACATTTCTCAATAGTGTTATACTTACTTCTAAAATTGGCTAAAATTTTCCTCATATAAACAAAGAATTATAGATATTTATTGGGGAAAATTGGAAAATGGAATCATATCACAAATAGATGGAAAGTATGCATATATGTGAGAATAAAAAATATCAAATTTGGAGCATACTCAGAAATAAATTGATAAAATGCTTACAAAGCATCATAGCATATAATTAGTAACTATTTTTTTTATTAATCCAGTAGCTATGTGTATTATAGCCACAAGAATTGTGTAGCGGCCATATATGACCTCATCCATTTTGTTGTTTAACTTTATCTACTGTCTTGTATATATAAGCTTTATCAGGAACTCAGAGAGTGAGAATTCAAAGCTACAATATTTAGAACAGTGTTTTATGCATTATTAAACTTGGTAAAAGCTATTAAACTTATAAGATTAGTTATCAAATAATTCCACATTTACTGAAGAAACTAGACAAATTTTGGTTGCTTCTCTTTTCTTTTCAAATATTCACCTTTCAAAAGAGATATACAAAGATAAGGCTCTACAGAGCTACAAAAGGATATATAAAGGTACTGTATACTCAAAGATAAAAAAAATAAAGTTTTAATTGGAAGTTCTATCATAAGGAATGAAAGAAGAAGCTTTTTTTTTTTTTTTAGGTATTGCTTTATAAACTTCCTCAGTATACTTCAAAATCACAATTTTTCTTAATTTTTTTCTTTCAACAGTTAGCAGAGGAGCATAGATAAAATTAGTTCCGAATCAAAAATGAAGGAGGGAGGGAAGCAGATGTGGCTCAAGTTGTTGAACTTCTGTCTACTATAAGGGGCACCTTGGGTTCAGTTCTTGGGGCCTCCTGGTGAGGACAAGCTGGCCAGTGCCCGCAGAGAGCTGACAGCCCACACCCAGGGAGAGCTGAGGGCCCGCGCCTGTGGAGAGCTGGTGCTGCAAGATAACTCAACAGAGGGAGACAAGCAGACACAGAGGAAACGCACAGCAAATGGACACAGAAAGCAGACAGTGAGCACAAGTGGCAAGGGGGAGGGGAATAAATAAATACAAATAAATCTTTTTTTAAAAATAATTTTATTTTTTTATTTTTTAAAAGATACTTAGATTACAGAAATGTTATACAAAAATTGTAGGGATTCCCATATGCCCCACCTCCCATTCCTCCCACATAAACATCCTTCATTAGTGTGGCACATCACCTGCAATAGATATACACATCTTGGGGCTTTGCCACTAAACATAGATCATAATTCACATTGTAGACGACACTCTCTCCCACACAATTCTGCATGTTATATAATGATATAAAATGGCCTATATCTGTCATTGCAATGTCACTCAGGATAATTCCAAAGTCCCGAAAAAGCCCCTGTATTACAACTGCTTTTCCCTCTCCCAGCCCCTAAAGCGTCCAGTGGCCACTGGCTCCGCATTAATGTTGTAATTACTTCCACTGTGTGAATCACAATGTCTATAACAGAATACCAGTAAGACTCTAGTCCATAGCTCTTCCCCCAATCCTGAGGAGTCTGAGATGGTGATGTCCACTCCACCTCCAAGTGAGAGGGGGCTTATATCCCATGGATAAGATGGATGGCATTATCCTGGCTGCAGCTGCAGACTCTCTCCATTTCCTGAGATGGCTGTTGTCCATCATCATCTCCACACCAGGTGTCCAGGGTGAGTCCATTGAGCTCTAGGGTAGGAGTTGCAAATCCACTGAGATTCTGGGCCCAGCTAGCACATGGACAGCCCAAAGACTATGGTCTCTGGAAGTACACCTACAAATTCTGGCAACACATATAGGTTTGAATAGAAGGGACAGATGGACCATGTGCAGGGAAGACATATTTGGGTCCAACTCTGTCACTCTCAAGAGCAAGGATTCCAAAGTAGGGCCCACTGATAAGGTGCAAAACTCTGGGGCTATCCACCCTGATATAGGACCTGGATGTCTCCAGAGCCCTCAGGAGCCCCTCTGTTTGGGGTATATCCACATTGGAAGCCTATGAGGTCCTATTGAGATGTGCATAAGTATTATCTCTGGGATGACCTCCCGACTCACTTTGAAGTCTCTTAGCCATATGAACTCATTTGTCTTTACCTTTTCCCCATTTTATTCGAGGTCTTTTTCCAGTTGTATTGCCCATTGGCACTTGTTAGTAATCCCTCATTGCCAGGGAGGCTCATCCCCAGGAGTCATGTCCCATGCTGGGAGGAATACATTCATATGCTGAGTTTGGCTTAGAAAGAGAGGCCACATTTGAGCAACAAGGAGGCTCTCAGGAGGCAACCCTTAGCACCCCATAACAAAAGGCTAAATTTCAATTTCAAGAGCCAAGACTCATAAGGCTAGTCATCAATAACAAGAGCCCATCAGTGTATCATCCTCCTTTGCCAGACACTGCCCCTGCACTTGGGGGACTCTTGCTACTCCCTTGAAGAATATGGCAGAGCTCTCCAGGATGGGAATTCAGTATTCTCTCATTTATTGAGTGGTTCTCCACCCACTGTGAACATGCCCCATGAGCATTTGAACAATTTTATATACCTTTTATATTTGTTCAGGTGAACTTCCTCCCATGCACCCCCCATCCCTGACATCCCCCACCAATGATCCTCTCCTGCCCCAGTTGTAACCCTTCTGTGATCCAAAGCTTCTTTAAAGATGGAGCCAATACAATAGCCAAATACAATTAATAGAAAAATGAAATAATAATGATGTTTAAATGTAAGAGATAAAATACATGAAAGCTTAAAAAAATTTAAAAATGAAATAAAGTTAAAGGGTTGGGTTATTCAAAAAACGAGAAAAAAATTTTTTTAAATTAAAAATTTTTTTTCACATTCTGCTTTTTATCACTGCAATATCTGGTGTCCAGTCTGTACCATGGCACCTTCCCCCTCACTCCCCAGTGTCTCACTATTTTTCATTTAATGTTCAATGAAGTTTTAGGTCACAGCAAAGTCACACACCGAATACAAGACACTCTCATATATCCAACCTCCTCCCCCTTTCCTCACCCCATATTAAAACCTTTTTGTGGATGGTAGCATTGTTATAACTAATATACAGATAGTGAAACATAGCTACTAAACATTGTCAATGGTTTACAGTATGGTTTGCATTTTGGATCGTACACTTTTATAAATTTTGATGATATTTACCATGTCCTGTGTCCATCACTGTCAGGTAATGAAAAATATATCCATTGACCACCAAATACCCCCTGTTTGATCTATTCTGTTCTTCCCTCCTCATCCCCCTGGGTCACACAACGAACCCCTGGCTTGACTCACTGGATGACAAGGTTCATAGTTACATGCAACAAGAGGTCATAACACACTGGTTTGTCCTCCACTATTAGGAAATGCTCTTGCTCTTAAGAGATGCCCACCTATCTAATTCTGTTCTCCCCTTAGTATCCTGGGTATTCTAACCCACCCTTCCCAATCTACCTACCAGTCAACCCTTCACCATCCAACCCAATATATCACTACCCTCCTGTCCTATCCCTTCAATATACAGCTACACTCTATCATTTTACCATAGGTTAAGCCCATATTGGTGATGGCTCACAACTTTCTCTTTTCTTTCTCTTTCTTGTACACCTATATTTCAGACAAGAGTTCTCAGAGACTGCTGAATTTCCTTAATTCATATCAGTGAGGTCATGTATTGTTCATCCTTCAATGCCTGGCTTGCTTCACTCAACATAAGGTCTTCAAGATTCATCCATGTTATCCTATGTGTTAGCACTTTATTCCTTTTTACAGCTGAGTAATATTCAATTGTATGTATGTACCACATTTTGCTTATCCACTCATCTGTTGATGGGCACTTGGGTTGATTCCAACTTTTGGTAATAGTGAACAATGCCACAATGAACACTGGTGTGCATATATCTGTTCCTGTCCTTGCTTTCAGTTCTTCTGGGTATATACCCAGCAGAGGAATCACTGGATCATATGGAAGATCTATAGTTAGTTTTTTGAGGAACCACCAAACTGTCCTCCACAGCGGCTACACCATTCCACAATCCCACCATCAGTGGATGAGTGTTCTCATTCCTCCACATCCTCTCCAACACTCATAGTCTGCTGCTTTTTTAATAGCCGCCATTCTAATGGGTGCAAGATGGCATCTCAACGTAGTTTTGATTTGCATTTCTCTAATTGCTAGAGATGTCGAGCATTTTTTCATGTGCTTTTTAGCCATTTGTGTTTCTTCCTTGGAGAAGTGTCTTTTCCGGTCACTTGCCCATTTTTTAAATGGGTTGTTACTCTTTTTAATTTTCAAGTTGTAGGATTTCTTTATATATGCAGGATATTAGGCTCTTATCAGATATATGGTTGCCAAATATTTTCTCCCGTTGGGTAGGCTGTCTTTTTATTTTCTTGATAATGTCCTTTGAGGTGTTGAAGAGGCCATTCTCTCCCAACTAGTGGACTTGGTGGCCTTGTCAAATATCAGATGACTGTCTATACAACGATTTATATAGGATTCTGAATTCGGTTCCATTGGTCAATGTGTCTATCCTTGTGCCAATACCATGTGTTTTTCACCACTGTAGATTTGTAGTATGTTTTAAAGTTCAGGTAGTATGATACTTCCAAATTCATTTTTCTTTTTCAATATGTCTTTGGTGATTTGGGGCCTCTTACTCTTCCAAATAAATTTTGTAGTTAGTTTTTCCAATTCCTTAAAAACTACAGTGTTGATTTTTATTGGGATTGCATTAAATTAGTAGATTAGTTTGGGTAGAATAGACATCTTGATGATGTTTAGTCTTCCTATCTATGAAGAGGGACTATTCTTCCATTCATTTAAGTCATCTTTGATTTCCTTTAACTGTGCTGTGTAGTTTTCTGTATATATAAGTCCTTTACATCTTTAATTAAATTTATCCCTAGGTTAGTTACTATTTTAAATGGTATATTTTTCTTGATTTCCTCCTCAGATTGCTCATTATTGGTGTACAGAAATGCTACTGATTGTTGAGCATTGATTTTATAGCCTGTGACATTATTGAACTCCTTTATAAGTTTTAGAAGCTTTGTTGTAGATTTCTCAGGGCTTTCTATATATAAGATCATGTCATCTGCAAATAATGAAATTTTTACCTCTTCTTTTCCAATTAGGATGCCTTTATATCTTTTTCTTGCCTCAGTGCTCAAGCAAGAACTTCTAAGACAATGTTAAATAAGAGTGGTGATAGTGGACATCCTTGTTTTGTTCCTGATCTCAGAGGGAAGGCTTTAGCATTTCGCCATTGAAGATGAAATTAGCTTTGTGATTTTTATATATACCCTTTGTCATGTTCCGAAAGTTTCCTTCTATTCCTATCTTTTGCAGTGTTTTTATCAGGAAAGGGTGCTGCATTTTGTCGAATGCTTTTTCTGCATCTATAGAGATGATCTTGTGATTTTTTCTTTCAATCTGTTTATGTGGTGTATCACATAGATTGATTTTATTTTGTTTAAACATCCTTGCATGCCCGGGATGAATCCCACTTGGTCATTGTGTATAATTCTTTTGATATGTTGTTGAATGTCATTAACAAATATTTTGTTGAGGATTTTAGCATCAAGATTCTTTAGAGAAATTGGTCTGTAATTTCTCCTTTATTGTGGTATCTTTCTTTGGCTTTGGTATTAGGGTCATGTTGGGATCATAGAATGAGTTAGGCAATGTTCCCTTTACTTCTGTTTTTTGGAAGAGCTTAAGCAGAATTGGTGTTAGCTCTTTCTGAAATGTTTGGTAGAATTCACCTGTGAACCCATCTGGTCCTGGGCTCTTCTTAGTTGGAAGGTTTTTGATGACAGAGTCTATCTCTTTACTTGTAATGGGACTGTTGAGTTCAGCAAATTCTTCTTTTGTCAATGTAGGCGGTTTGTGAGTTTCTAGGAATTTGTCCATTTCCTTTAAATTATCATTCTTGTTGGCATATAAATTTTCAAATTATCCTCTTATGATACTCTTTATTTCGGTGGGGTCAGTAGTGATAACCCCTTCTTCATTCCTTATTTTGTGTATTTGCATCTGCTCTCTGTTTTTCTTTGTTAATCTGGCTAAGAGTTTGTCAATTTTATTGATCTTCTCAAAGAACGAGCTTTTGGTTTTGTTTATTTTTTCTAGTGCTTTCTTATTTTCTATTTCATTTATTTCTGCTCTAATCTTTGTTATTTCTTTCTTTCCATTTCCTTGGGGTTATTTTGTTGTTGTTTTTCCAATTCCTCCAGATTTGCAGTTAGGTCTTCAATTTTAGCTCTTTCTTCTTTTTTAATATATGCACTTATGACTATAAATTTCCCTCTCAGTACAGCTTTGCCTGCATCCCATAGGTTTTGATATGTTATGTTGTCATTTTCATTCAGTTCGAGGTATTTACTGATTCATTTTGAGATTTCCTCCTTGACCCACTGTTTGTCTAAAAGTGTGTTGTTTAGCTTCCATATCTTTGTGCCTAATCTGGTTCTCTGGCCCTTAGTGATTTCCAATATCATTCCACTGTGGTCAGAGAAATTACTTTGTATAATCTCAATCTTTCTGAATTTATTGAGAATTTTTCTGTGGCTTAGCATGTGTTCTATCTTGGAGTATGACCCATGTGCACTTGAGAAGAATGTATATCCCACGGTATTTGGGTCCAGCGTTTTGTATATGTCTATTAGGTCCGGGTCCTTTACTGTATTATTCAAAGTCTTTGTTTCTTTATTGATTCTCTGTCTAGATGTTCTATCTAATGGTGATAATGGTGCATTAAATTCCCCCACTATAGGTGTAGAGGCATTTATTTCTCCACTTATTTTTTCCTGTGTTTGCTTCATGTATTTTGAGGCACAGTGATTTGATGAATAAATATTTGTGATTGTTCTCTCTTCTTGGAAGATTACCCCTTTTACTAATATATAGTGTCCATCTTTGTCTCTTACAATAGTTTTGCATTTAAAGTCTATTTTGTCTGATATTAGGATAGCTACTGCTGCCCTATTTTGGTTATTGTTTGCTTGTAAAATTGTTTTCCATCCATTCATTTTCAGCCTCCTTGAATCCCTGTGTCTAAGGTGGGTTTCTTGTAGACAACATATAGATGAGTCATATTTCCTTATCCATTCTGCCAATCTGTGTCTCTTGACTGGTGAGCTTAATCCATTAACATTCAGTGTTATTACTCTCAATGACTTTCTTACGTCAGCCATATTTTCTTTGGGTTTATGTATGTCATATGTTGTTTTTATTTCTCTTTTTGTCTTTTTGGTCATTCTTACACTCTCCTCCAACTCTCTCTCTCATGTTTTTTCCTTTCAACCTGTAGAACTTCCTTTCGTATTTCTTGAAGTGCAGGTTACTTATTGGCATATTCTCTTAATTTCTGTTTATCTGTGAATATTTTGAACTCTCCATCATTTTTGAATGCCAGCTTTGCTGGATAGAGAATTTGTGGCTGGAAGTTTTTTGTTTTTTTTTATTACCTTGACTATGTCATACCACTCTCTTCTTGCCTCCATGGTTTCAGATGAGAAATCAGTACTTAATCTTATTGTGCTTCCCTTGTATGTGATGGTTCTCTTTTCTCTTGCTGCCTTGAGTATTTTCTCTTTGTCTTGAGCATTGGACATTTTGACAAGTATATATCTTGGAGTAGGCCTGTTGGTATTAATAATATTTGGGTTGTGCTGTGCTTACTGGAAATGTACATACATCTCCCTCAATAGGGTTGAGAAATTTTCATCCATTATTTCCTTCAACACTCCTTCTGTTCCCTTTCCCTTCTCTTCTCCTTCTGGGATGCGTATAACACATATGTTTGTCTATTTTTGTGTTCTTGGTTAAATCTCTGAGTCGCCGCTGGATTTTTTCTATCTTTACATCTAGCTGTTCTACTATCTGTTTGATTTCAGATGTATTGTCTTCCACATCACTAATTATTTCTTCTGCCTGTTCAAATATGCTGTTATGTGAATCCTGCATCTTTTTAATTTTTTGGATTGTGCCATTATCACCATCAAATTTTTATCTTTTTAGTATGTTTAGAAATTCTTCAGTATGTTCTCCCATTGTCTTCTTAATATCCTTAATCTCTTCCTTCACTTCATTAAGTTGGTCCATGATATTTGGACAGCTTTGATTAGTTGTTCGGTGTTCTGCATCTCTTCCTGGTTTTTAGTTTGATGATTGGAATGTTCCATGTCTTCCTGTTTCTCAGTGTGGTTTGTAATTTTTTGTTGCCCTCTGGTCATCATTTTATCTTGAAGGATTTATTTATTTGATTAGCTTCTCTCTATTCTCTAGAGTTTTATTTAGCTTGTGGTTCTGTGTGTTGGTTAAGTTTTCTCTTTGGCACTTTGTTTTCTTGTATTTCCTTACTTTTTTCTATGTTCCCTTGAAGGAAAAAGATTAGGGCCAGAGGAATCAAAAGAGGTAAGAATGGAAAAATGATAATAGTAATATTGATAAAAGTTAGAAGAGTGGCTGTACCAGTTTTAGTGAAATGAATATTTAACACATTTAGGTAGTATAGATTAATAGGAGGAAAAAAAGTGGAGTACTTATAATGGAATGAGAAACCAAATAGAGAAAAATATATAGAATGATTTAAAAGGCCAGTATGATGAGAAGAGAGGGAAAGAGTAAAGAAAGGGCTGAAAGGAAAATGTTGATAATAATAATAAAAGAAAAGAAAACAGAATAGACAAGATAGAAATCATTACCCATGAATTTGGGGACTAATGAAAAAAGGTGGAATTTCAGAGCCACAACAGAAAGCAGAATGTGGACAGATGAAGGAAGGAAAAGAGATAGTGTTGTTAGACAATATCAATATACACAGAGAATGGAAAATCAAGGAAGAAGAAGCACAACAAAGAAGAAACAAGGTAGCAGCACCTAGTTAAAAAAAAATAAGGAAAGAAAAGCAAGAAACAAACAAACAAAGAAAAACCAAACAAACTACAAGCATGAAGTCAAACAAAGCTAATGAAGAATAGCATTTGTTTTTGGGCCCTTGTGGTGCCTCTCAGCCTGTGTTCATCAATCAATTACCTTGCAGCCTTCTCTATGGAGGTTTTGAGGCAGATTGTAGTGATTAAATTAAGTTAAAAAAATTATTTTTTGAAGAAATAAGGGACCCAAAAGAAGGCCTCTTCTGGACCACCCCCTCCACCAAGGGGACCCTAAATAGGCTCATGGAAACTTATCAAACATTTCCCAATGCCTAGACCCCCAGGGGAGCTGAGACTCTGACACCCATCACGGAATTATAAAATTGCCTGGCTCTGCCCCCTCCCGAGCCAAGCCTCTGTTTCCCACAGCTGTCAGGTAAATCAGGCTTCCTCAGCGGATTCGCCTCTCTCCTCAGCCTGGCACCACTTCTAGCTGGCTGGTTTGCTCCCAGAAAGCTGCAAGGGAGTCCAGACAGCCAAACCAACAGAAAAAAACCCTCTCACCTTTTGCCAGAACCCTTCCACTCTTAGAGAGTGCTCCCTCTCACGGGGTTGCCGGGAGGGGCGGCTTAGCCTTCTGTGTCCACAATTTCTTGCTGGGGAAAAATCTTAAGATTTTATATTGGGCAGTCCACCTTGTTGTCCAGCTCCCTCCAGATCGATGTCTACATTGTTCTCACTCTGCAGGCTCCCAGAAGAGACCACCTGGGCAGGATCCTGTCCCCAATCAACTGTTTTATGTGAGAGACATGGTGAGTGCCCATCTAAACTGACGCCATCTTCTGCCGCTCCTTCAAAAATAAATCTTTAAAAAGAAAATCAAAGAGAGGGAGCAGATGTGCCTCAAGTGCTGAGTTCCTGCCTCCCAAATGGAAGGTCCCATGTTTGATTCCTGGTACCTCCTGAAAAAACAAAAACAAACAACAAACAAAACAAACGAAAAACCATGTCAGGGAAGCTGATGTGGCTCAGTGGTTGAGCACCAGTTTCCCACATACAAGGGCATGGTACATAGTTTCCTCAGAAAAATAGGAGAGGTACTTATTTGCCTTAATGATTGAGAAATAATCAATAATTTTTCTGTTTTTCTCCCTTTTGAAACAATACCAATAAATTATAACTTTAATATTTTTTATTAATAAAATAATACAGCATCAATTTATAGTATTTGAAAAACATATTGAAGGGAATGAAGAAACACAACATACCCAAACTACTCTAAGTCCAAGATAAGCCCTGTTAAACCAATGTTCATATATTTTCAATCTTTTAAGCTCAAATAAAATTTAATTTTCTATGGAAGAGAAATTCAATACATTCTTAAAACCTGGAAAAATATTTGAAGACTTTTGGAATCTGAAGGATTTGGATTTTGTTCTGCTTTGCCACTACCATGTGGACATGGGAAAGTCACTTGACTGCTTTATGTTTCATCTTTTATCAGTAAATAGTTAATAATATCTAGCTCCGAATATATTTGTTATAGTATATGTTGGGAATCAAACTGATATTGTTATAGCCATGCTGTTTATTAATGTATTTAAATACTTTTGTACCAGCTAGTAAACCGCTATTGTGCTTGTCCTCCCAAGGTCCACATTGACCATATCAGTTGCCCAAGTTCCTCCTATGAGACATCCCAAATGTTCCATTTTCTAGTTACTAAAAGATCTTGGATTGCCACAGGACAGATATTCAGAATCTGGCTTCAGCACAATAGCCAGTATCCAGTCCGGTTGATTGCTGCCCATACCAATATGGGTTGTTAAATATTTTTGTCATCACATCTGTTTGAAGGTGACTTCAGCAGGAATGCTGATTCCCTGCATAGAGGGCCAGGATCTGTTGTACTAATTTACTGCTTTCACCATTGGGAAAAACTACATCCTGCTGTCTGTTCAGGTTCTTTAATTAAAGCATGCTATGTATGTTAGAATGTGTAGCTATCATATTTCTCCTACCTCAGGGTTCTGAAATAAGTTTCCTTGATCTAAGGCAGTAATCTTAGAAGCTATCTTATTTACCCAGTTTAGTAATAGAAGGTGTTTATGGCAGCTTCCCATTTGATTGATTGATAGCCAAATATCATTCAACTGATTGGTCAATTTGCATGCAATAAAGATCATTAATTTCATTATCACCTCTACCTAATGACAGGCTACCTTAAGAAGATAGGAAACCTCCCAGAAAAAAAGATAAAATGTGTATATTCCTTGTTTTTCAGAGAGACAATAATGTTTATTATATTTTAAAAAGTTTCATATGCATGGGTTTGAATATTCATCTCTCAATTGATGCTGGACATGACAGAGAAATTTAGTTGAAACCAACCTGTCAAGTGGAATGTCACAAGATATCAAGAACTTAAGAGGGATCCACAAAAAAAGACTTTATGGATAAGCACCTATACTGTGAAAGAAACTGTGAAATTTTGGTATTTTGTGAAAATACCTCAATTTTCATGATTGGAGGAAAATAAAATTGGAAATATTTTATGAAAAGTTAAAATGAAAAAGCAAATTTTCTATTTTTTAAATAAATATTTATCAGAACGTACTTTTTTTAGCCTGTGGGATGACATCTGTATTCTTACTCCTATTGTGTCTTGCTCAGCATCTTAAAATCAATCAAATTTAAAATTTCTCTGATCTTTTCAGTCTTTTCTCTTACTTAGGATCAGATCAAACTTGAAATAATACTTGTATGAAGAATAAGGATGATTCATTAAAACACAGACAATTATATAATTGATTTTTGACTGGATATATTATTCTTTATGGCAGCAATAATTCATAGTGCTATATCATTTAAAAATTTTTTCTACACACATTTTTAGTTTTACTCTTTGGATAGAGGAAGTTTCTGTACAATAGTGAAAATTGTAAAAAATTCTTTAGAATTTTTAAGAATTGTGAATTGCTGGGGTACTATCAACCAATAACAAAATAATCAATATTTTTAAAGTAAAAGTGGGAACGTCTACCTACTTATTATGAATACTCCCTCTTTTATTCTGAAGTGCTTTCTCCCACTTGAAAACAACCTGTAAAAATAAAGCACTCAGTAAATTTCATAGGATAATGTCTTTGTAAACAAATTAGTTGTACATAATAATGTAGTCTTTAGTATATATTTTTAATTATTCAAAATGTTAAAAATGTAGCCACAGACCCTAACTGAACAGAAGAAATGGAAATTGTTAAATAATAAGAAATAATCTGCCACTGTGGCAATGTCTTCTACTTCAGAACATAACTCTTGAATTATATTCAAATTATTTTAAAAACTCATTAGTTCTTTGAAGATACTGGATACTTTACAAATAACTCTACTTGTCTGAAGAATAGCTATAATCTGAATCATGTTAAAAGTTATTTAATTATTGTCAGAATGAGTTTACAGACTGCTGGAAGCCATATCAAAAAGTCACGCTATGATTTAAGCTGAGCTTAAACTGTCATCAAAGAAATTATTAAAATATACAATTTTCCATAGACTCCATAGGAAACCAAATATTTATTGAATGAGACATAAAACATGATTTGTTTTCCTCTGAGATATTTTACTAAATGTATCTTTAATATGCCCAGTTTTGGGAAAGTAGGAAACACTATAGATTATTAAAGCTAAACCATTTCATAAAACTCATCAGAGTTCTTCATTTCTTCAAAACATATTTCCTATGTTGTCTAGGACCTCAAAAAAGAGAACTTATTGTGTTGCATTCTATTTGGTAAAGTATCAATCTAAAATATGGCAACACTAAGGGCTTTGGAGCTGGTCTTAGCCTTAATAAATTTTTCATATGCCAGCCAATTCTTAAAAAGAAGGGGAAAGACTCATAAAAGTACTAACATCTGCTGAATTCCTACTATGTTTCTGTCAGGGTATTGAGCACATTAGACACTAACTCATATTTCTAATACCATGTGACATGTGTTATTATTACCATTACTCAGAGACATTAAGTACGTTATGCTATTTTACTGAAAGGATAGGCATTGTACAGAACTGGGATTTTTCTGATTTGGATTGCTATATACAATGTTAAACTACCACAAATTATGATAGTAGCATCCAGGGAACAATGACCAGGCTGTTTAGTGTTCCGAGATAGATTGAATGGAATAGTTTTATCGAGGGAATAGGAGGATTAATGTGATTTGCCATATTAGAAAGTTAAATCACTTCAAGGACTGGCATGTAGTGGCTGTGCATTTGTTCTACAATGCCTGTGCAGATTGCTCTAGAATCAATAAAGTTTACAAACATCGGCTCTGATTCAAAACACGGAAGGTTTTTCTATCTAATAGTGTTGTCCATCCATGCAATACACTGCTCCAGGAGGTACTGTAATTCCCTTCAGTAGAGTTATTCAAGCAAAGCCTAAATGAGCATCTGTCAGAACTAGAATAAAAGACATTTTTCATTGAGTGGGAGTTGAACTAAATGTCCTATACAGCTCTTTACAGCCATAACAGTTTATAATTTTATGATGATATTGAAACACCAAATGATTACTATGACCACAACATATTTTAAACTATCCTTGTGAAAGTTGAAATTGAGCAAAATTATTTATTTAATAATTATAAGTTAGAAGACGGGTTGACAAACATTTTCTGAAAAGGATTATGTTATATGGGCTTTCTAGACTTTGTCACAACAACTCATGGCTCTTGGAAAAGAGCCATGGCGATAGTTAAAGAAATGGGCAAGAATAGGCATGGCTGTGTTCCAATAAAACTATAGGTACAAAAACGAGCAGAAAGCTAGATTTGGCCCACAAATCAAAGAATCAGGATTCTTCTGATAGAATGATTCTAAATTTTCTTCAGTACTACTCTTTAATTATTGTAGATTAATAGTCATTTCTTTCAATTTAATTGTTTAATTCTGTCCTTTTATCTCCCCAAACTCTCTTTAATTTATGAATAAAGTTTTGATTCCATTTAAGCAAATGAATTAACTACCTGAGATACAAATGGACAAATGAATCACAGTCACAGTAAAATAACCCAGAGTTTTTTGACACACAATATGTGTGATGGACACAGCCTGCAAAACTGAACATCTGGAACGGCAATAAAATGTCTGTCAGAAACAGCAGGCTATGAGAACAGTGACATATCTGGTTAAACTTACTAAGAGCTGGAACCCAGAGAAATTTAGTCATCTGAAACAGAGCATGAAGATGCACGACTTTTATTGGTCTCATTTTGTCAGTGCTGAGTAAGTCAGATTTCTCTTGCACACTTGCAGTTTCTTCCTTGAAACTACAAAATAAGATGGCTGCCCTCCAGGCATTCACTGGAACTATTACTTTTGATGGATTATTGTTGCCTTGGAAATTTTTGGAAGATATGAGTGCTGAAAGCATTGATTTATACTTGACATAAAACTAAGGTTTCTACTATTATTCTGACAGCATTTATGAGCACTATTTTCTTTAATAATGTCTTCATTAATTTGGAAAGGGATTAGTATAGTTGTCTGAAATGGTTACCAACACTTGAAACTTGTGAGTATTATCATTTTGCAGTTTCTTTGAGATATCAAGTAGGCTAGCTTTCTCCCTGACTCCCAAGTCTGTATCTGGCAGAGTTCTATTCATTTTTACTTTTATTCTGAGCTTAAATATCACTTTTGTAAAGTGGCCTTTCTTATATTCCAATGCATATTCCTCCTAAATTCATTTATATATTAACACCTAAGTGTATTTGTGAATGCTTTGTATATTTGGTTTAATATAAATGTTTCTTTCTTTGTGTCGGTGTGTGTTTGTTTCCCCGACAAGACAGTAAGAGAGACTATGTCTTTTATCTGTCATCATTGCTAGCACAACACTTAGCATATACTTCTTGGCACATAGTAGGTTTATAACCAATTATTTAACATCCACATTTATGATTGAATAAGTGACGATTAAATGGAGAAAAATATTATAAGAAATAAATTTATAATCTCATATTATTAATGATCATTGTATAAATCACTTCTACAATCATTTCAGTGTTTCTAGTCAAATCATCACTATGAGGGGAAACTTGTATGATAATCAAAACAGATTTTTATTGCATCATTTTAAGTTCAGAAACTAAGGATAACTTAGATTTGTTGGTAATCATCATTGTATGGTTTAAAATAAATAGAATTCTGAGGTAATAACCCTTATTTTAAGTCCCTGGTTTTCTAATTGTGATCATCTTTAGTTTCTGTAACCTAATTATCCTTAATTCACATCAGCAATTATTCATGTTTTGCCTCTTATGATACAAACATCAGTAAACATTCAGGAAGCAACATGTAAAAGATTGTACTATAGTCCTCAAGGAGCTTGGAGTCTACATAAATGTCTAGATGTGTCAGACATTTGATGAAATGAGTTCAATCACTCTGTTGTTCTCTATATAAATATTGCATACAAAGAGGGTACAGAGAGGTGGTAGTCAATTCTGGATTAATTGTAATGCATTAAAAACATCTTAAAGAAGGTTATACAGAGTTGAGTTTTAAAATATGGGTTGATTGTAACTAAGAGGAAAGTAGAGAGATCATTACAAACAGAGGGATATATGAAGAAAGGAATGAAGACAAGATTAACCATGGCTTACCCCAGAATTATGGAGCATCTTGTATGTCCAGAGTATTGTATCTTTACTAATAACATCTTTGAAGGTCTTACGCACACTCACAAGACCAGGGGTTGGGACCTGAACATAACTTTTGTGGGGGACATGATTCAATCTAAACCATGCAAAGTAGTTTGAGTTTATCATGTAAGAAATGGGAACTATTGAAGGAGAGGGGAAGTTATCTTCAAATTTACATTTTAGAAAACAAACTTGTGGAATTGGAAGCATGGAAACAGATTTGGCTACTATTGCCATTGTCCAAAAGAAATAAATCTAATTGAATATCCCTGCCCTCTCTAACTTAAACCGAATCACTCGTAGAACTGAGTTAATAATAGATATTCTTCTAATTTTACAAGACTCTTGAGATGGTGAATTGAGATAATGCATGTGATGCTCAGTAAACCACAAATAACTGAACATATATAAGTTAATAATAATGGTAGTAGTAATAACATTCATTAATTATTATCTATTAGAGGTTTTCCTAAACAAAAATTGCCATAACTTCTGAAAATTAAGCACAAAATACAAGGAAAGCCCCACCACTTACTTATTAATTATTTACTTATTCTGTAAAATTTTAAAATATTATTATTACACAGGCATTTAATGAAAAAACACCTCCTGCCACACTTATAATCTTTCTGAAATCTATTCATAAATTGCATTAAGTTTTGAAAAATTACTCTAAAGCCTAAAAGTGAATCAGTGAAATACAACAATCGTAACTATTAAAAGTTATAGGGGAGTGGGTGTAGCTCAGTGGTTGAATTTTTGCTTCCCATGTATGAGATCCTGGGTTCAAGCCCAAGAACTGCCAAAACAAAATGTTATAGGCAATTTGTCTATGGAAACTTTTATAATATGTTTATTGTTTGAATATTAACTACATTTTCAAAAGGTTTAAAATACCTATAAAATTGTCACTCATTTATTAAGTAATAAATAATATCCTGTCTGAACTTTATATATATATAAATATATATATATATAAAATATTTTAATGTAAATTGCTTCTTTGAAGTGCAATACTTTCTAAATATGTATATCATAGTAGCATTGCAATTGATATTCTATTAACTCAAGTTTTCACTGCGGAATTTTCAAGTCTTTGTTATTTTCAACCAAACCACTTCAAATCTCTGCTCTCTTCACTCTTTATAGGGGAACATATAAGACATTTGATGTAGCCTATCTCAAATTTTTACTCATTCCATGAACATTTATTGAGTTCCTAATTTAAAATAGGTATTGTTTGAGGTTCTGGAAATTATCATAAAATTAAGATGTGATTCTTGACTTGAAGAGTTCACAGTCTGGTAGAAGAAAAATAATATATATATATAAACATACACACAAATCTATCTATCTATCTATCTATCTATCCATATAACCATATATATGTGAAATATAATAGTAAATACTAATAATTAAGTGTATAAAATCATATATATAATTTTATGAGTTGTATGTACAGAAACTATAATGTATTCCAGAATCTTAAAATAAGCTATGTTACCTAAATGTTTGCACTTTATTGACAGACTCATGAATAAAATAAAGCGTATTTTTAAATATACTGATTCCATACCTTTGAAAAGTAAATCAGTGTCAAAAATGAATATATTTTAAAAGGTTAAATAACTTGTACCGCCACTGAGTTAAGACTATTGAAAGCTAGTAAAGGTCATATTTTCATATGGTTTTGCTTGTTTACTAACCATATTTCTTATCAATGTAATATAAGATAAGATCCACAGATTGGTAAAAACAATAGGATATATATTGGAAAGATAATATATTTAATACTACCTTTAATATTAATGTTGTTATTTAATATTAATGTTATTTAATAGTCTTAGCATCCAAATTATCAAATTAAGGGAACTGACATCAACACAAATTATATTTACAAAAACATGAATTTTAAATTAGGGTCGAATAGATAAAATTACCTCCCCCTACACATGTGCATGCACACACACACAAACACACACACACATTTACCACCCTAAAAGAGGATGGGCTGCTTACAGGTCAAATGGCAAATTGAGCAATGTTTATTTTTAGAACCTGCTACTTCCCTTTAATTCAATTTATCTACTGCTAACTTATTTTAATTCCTCATCCTAAATGAGTAGTGTATTACATTAACTGATATATTTTACCCTAAAAAGAAATATAGCATTTTAAGTAACTGCTCTGAAAAGAATTATAAAAACTTATGTGTCAAGCAACTACAACTTAAGTATGAAACTTTAGTTTCCATTATGGATTGAAAAGAAAATTTGGGAAATTATGGAGAATTACATGTCCCTCACCAAACAAACCGTTTGCAAAACACTTTCCTCTCACTTCTCATTATTCAAACACAATGCCTAAGTAATTCCTATAAAATATTTAATTAAAAATTATTGAATAAGTGAATGAATAAAAATGCATCAGCTATAATGACCCCACATACCAATGAGGAAACTCCAAATGCTAAAATGAGAAACTTAAGACATAAAATCACTAATAATTCACAAATTGAACAAATTTTGATAGATCCTGGGCTAAACTCTAAGAATATTGTAGAAACAAAAAGATAAATGATCTATGGTCTCATGCTGCTAAAAGAATATCTTAAAATAGACCCATTGGCAGAATGATTACAATACTCCAAAATCATTTGTCTTGCTAATGATTTAAGAAAAGTGTTTATGTGACCACATTCATCTTTCTGTCTCTTTTTCAGTTGAGAAAATATAGAGAAAGTTACATATAAAAGAAAAGGTTCTTGGTGGCTTTTTTCAAAACTATACCCTGTGTGTGCTCTCTCAATTCTCCTTTCTCTACATGATCAAAAAGAATACTCAACAGTTCCTATTATCTCATAGAGGAAATTTAGAAAGAAGAATGTATGTTATGTTCAAGTGACAAAGCATCTCAATTAGTCTTCTATTATGACATATGATGACAGCAAGATATACTTTAAAATGAATATAGATCACTTGGACATTCATCCTGGATTTCTGAGAAAAATCTTGATTATTTGAAAGATATCCAGTAGCTAAGTGCTAGAGATACTCAAAATAGAACTGGTTAAAAAGATTGGTTTTCTTCACTTGACAAAATCCCCAGAGACAAATAAATTTACTTTTGATTTTTAAAATAATTTCGATTGATTGTTCTCATTTTATTTCTTTATTTATGACCAAACTTATTTTCTGACATAAGATAGTTATCAATTTTTTATGTCAATAACAGATTCATTCTTCAAGGATACTGCAAAGTTGTGTTATGTAGAAAGAATATTTTTAAAACAGAAATTGTTAAAGGTGGAAGGATAATGTATAATTGTGCTATTTATGGCTGAATAAGGTCTAAATGTATGAAGTCTTTGACTCTGTAAAGGTTAACATTTTATTCAGAATGATACAAATTACTCATTCACATGAATGACACAAAAAAAATCATGCTATGGTATGAGATGTGGAATTATTGGAAGCGAGACCTAACTATTTCTTTTTTAAATTCTGCCAGTGAGTTCTCAATGAACCCCAACATAAAATGAACCACTGAAATGCTTAGATTCCAGGCTATTCAAGAGTGTGCTTAAGAAATTTCTAATAATAGCTTATTTAAATATATGGAGAATTCTATACATGCAATTCTCAACTGAATTCAATAAAACATTTATTGGTTGCCTGTTAGACACATATGATATTTTAATACCTTAGGTTATGTTCCCTATTGAGCAGACTCTAAGACAAGAATTTGTGTAAAAGGCATTTATCAGGATGATTTCCAGAAACAATTGTTAGAAAAGTTGGAAAGTGGGTCAGGAAAAGGAAAACAGCTAAACAAGTGTTTGAATCAAAGAGAATGATTCTGGTTCAATTCTACAGGGATTCCCTGAAGCCAATATGGAGTTATCTCAATCCAGGACAAAGAAGGTGAAGTGTTAATAGCCCTCCACCTATCAAGTACTGGTTAATTTTCACCCTTGTAGGAGTTGTGTATTCCCAAGTGTCTACTTTTTCAACAGCAATGCATGCTCTAGAAGACTGTCAGGAATGAAAACACACTGAAAGTTAGGGTGCAGCACAAATGATAAAGAGATCTTATATCCGAGATCTCAGGGAATATGCCTGAAACACTGACATGGTATGATATATAGATTTAAAAGGTGAAATATAATATCAATATTTAAGGAGCTTAATATCTAGTAGGGAAGTACATAAAACCACAGGTGCACAAAACAAACACTTCTCCACAACATAAAATAACACCTGATTTCAGATCGAGTCCTACCTATATGGGAGGAAACTAAATTTCAGCAGAGTAGAGCTAATCCCTTTCTATGCAGTAACTTTTTTCTGAGGGGATTACGTTGTCCTGAATATTTAAGAAAGGAGCCCTGTTTTTCAGTCTATTTTGATCATTAGTGATATGCTCATTGCCCAGGCAGGGCTGGGTACAAAATTTGCAGGACCCGGTGCAAATGGAAATGTGGGGCTTCTTGTTCAAAAATCAGGAAAAAAATACTAATAAAGTTACTAAATAAAGCTATGTTTTTTCCTTCTGTCATTTCTCTTTTGACTTTCCATGATGTTTTTCTATTTTTATTTAATGTTCCAAGTAAATAAAAATAAAATATTTTAAACCACAAGCATAAATTTTACCAGTCATCCTTACATAATGAAATTCCACTTTTAAACGCAAATACGTGGTATCACTGAAATCATACACCTTGTATTTCTTAGCCAGACATGTGTATGTATTTCATTCTTACCAGAACAGTGGGAAAACTGAACAAAACTAATAAAGCTGTTTATATTTCACTTCATGATAAATGTACCCTCTACCAACAGTGTCTATAGTGAACTATTGAACACAAGGCATGACTGAAAGGGAAAGGAACTATGTGTAGCTCCATCTTTCTCTCTCCTCTGTGTCATCATTTTCAGCCTAAGAGCCTGCTAATACATAGAAGTTACACAACCAAAAATTTCCGTTGTCATTTCCTAGAATGCCATTGCCTTCCTTCTGCGTTCAAAGCAATTTCTGGTTCAATGGAAAGTGTGTCCTCTTGGGCTGAGTGCCCCACTTAATCATATATATAAAACTCTGATCTTCTACAGCGATAGCACGGTACTCATCGCTAATTGCTTCTGGAAGCCATGATGAGTGCCCAAAAGGAAGAGTATCAAACAAATTTTTCCCATAAGGAAACTTGGGCACTTGCACTTCAGGTGTTCTTTCTCTTTTCTACCTTTGCTCAATTTGCACCACAGACTCTGATACACTCTTTGTCACCTTCACTAAAAACTTATCCAATGAGGACTGCTCTGTCTTATTTTCAGAATTCCTCAAAAGTGTGCAAAGTTTTGATCATGCAGTAAGTTCACATTTCTGCTTGTCAGAGCTTTGTCCAGATGGTACTTCTCCACAAAGTTTTGAACTTTTGCCCATTTTGCACACATTTCTTTGTGCAGAATGTCCTCAATGAACTTTGTTCAGGATGTCCTCCATGAACTGAGGACATCCTGCTTTACCTCCTCATCTGAAGAAATGTCTTCAGCCACCTCTTGTGGCTGCTCCTTCTGTAGTTCCTGCAACTCCTCAGTGCTGAGCTCTTCACGATGGCTCTCCACTAACTCCTCAACATCAGCAGCATCCACCTCCAGACCCATGGACTGGCCCAAAGACACAATATCCTGCACAAGTGGACCCTCTGTACCCACAGGCTTGGAGTCAGCCTCAAAACCTTCAAAGTCTCTATAAGTCACAGCTTCTGGCAAAAATTCTTCCATGCTGAATTAATTGTACTGTAAGAAACTTCATTCCATGTCTTATCGAAAAGATTAAGGCAGTACAGGATATTGCAATGCTCCTCCCAGGATTCTGTGAGGGTCAACTGGGGGTCAGAAGTGATCTTAAACCACCTCTGGAAAAGCGTTTTGATGTACATCTTGAAGTTTAAAATGTCCTGCTGGTCCATGGGCTGGATGAGAGGAATAGTGATGCGGGGCAGGAACCTTACAACGATGAAGCTGAACACCTCCAGTAAGTCGTACTCCAAGCCTGGAGGGTGGGCAGGTGAATTGTCCAAAAGTAGGAGAGCTTTCAGAGGCAACTCTTTGTCCAGCAAATATTTTTTCACTAAGGGACCAAACATTTCATTTATCCACTCAGTGAAAAGTTGTTTTATGAACCAAGTTTTGCTGTTTGCCCTCCACATCACATGGAGTTTGCTCTTTATGACATTATGATTCTTGAAAACTCATGGGTTTTTACTATGATAGACTATTAGAGGCTTGGGTTATAAATCCCCACTAGCATTCCCACAGAACATTAGAGTGAGCCTGTCCTTCATTGGTTTGTGGCCTGGTAATGCTTTCTCTTCTTTTGTGATGTGTGTTCTACTTGGCATTTTTTTCCAAAAATACTCTTGTTTCATTACAGTTAAAAACTTGGGGAATAAAACCTTCAGCCTCTACATAGTCTTAAAATTCATTGAGGAATTCATCAACAACATTTTTACCATCCCTCAAGACATTATGGACGCTGGTCCTCTTTTTAAAATTATCAAACCAGCCATGGCTGGCCTTAAAAACTCCCACACTCTCATCACTCAGTTCCCGTTTGTTTTACAAAAGATCTGCATGCAATACTTTTGCTTTTTCACATATCGTGGCTTCTGATACAATGTCATCCACTAACTGCTTCTCAACCAATTTAATAACAGCTTTTCAATTTCCTCAAGTGTTTGGGAACACTGCTTCTTCACTGCCTTAACTCCTTTCACAACATCAACCTTTTTATAGCTTCTTTATTCTTAATGATAGTGGAGACTGTTGTTCTAGGTATACTGTAGTCCCTATCAAGATCAGTAATGTGAATCCCAGTCTCATATTTACCTATTATTTCTTATTTTTGTTTAATGGTGGTAAGAAATGATTTTCTTTTCTGCTCAATGCTATCACTGCTCATTTTCTTAGGACACATGATGAGGAAAAAAAATGCAAAAAATACAGAAAATGACCACAAAAGCTAAGGTAAGACCACAATGGGATGTGCACAGAGCAGGAGATCCCTCATGACTAACGTGACCCTTTGTTTTGGCTGGAAAGGTTAGCATGTCATGAGACAACTGGCAGCAACAAGTTCTAGCTTGCACATCAAGTACCAAATAAATGATGAGTACTGGGACAAAATTTTCATGTCAAAATATGTCAAATATCAAATTCGATGATTTTCAAAGCAGTTGAGTACCAAGGTATAACTGTACTTGCTTTCAGTCTTCTTGAACTCCCACAAACCATGAATCCACCAAAAATCTGTACTCATGAGGCTTTGCTAATACTATATGTGAATGGGGTGGCAAGGAACAGTGGTCACATATGTCGCATGCATTTCCTCTGCTCATATATGTACTCTAACATCTCATCAGACTTCACTTAAAAACACAAATTCAGAGGTAAAATTATTTAATGTTTAAGATGATATAATCATAGCACTCTACCAAGCATAGTGCCCCTCTGAAAGTCAGACAGTACAAGTTGAAGTTGCATATCAATGAAGCTGATCCTATGGTCAGGCCTTCTTGCCCATTGAAGGTGGATAATTTTATGTATTTTAATGAGAGATGTTGACATAGAAATATTAGCCTAAGCTGAAGGCCTTGGCGCCTTACATATAGCTTTCTTGTGTGCACATAATGGTGGATTTCCGTGGAGGTACTCTTAGGTCTTTGATTCCCTGTGAATACAAAAAGTATGGAACTTTTACTTAAATAACCTGCAAAACCCTATCTACTTTGTAATCTTATGGAAAATTCTCCAAATTACATTCCAGATTAATTCTCCTCAGATCTCAACATTGGCATAAATCTCTGTCGCCATCTCCACATCCTTGTCCACATACTTCTTAAATCACCACAGCTTTCCCCAGTCAAAAACAAGAACTAATTGGGGAACTGGTTTCTAGTTTCTAGGAAATTCTATCCTGCAAAATAGAAGCCTGATGGAAGGGAAAACAAAGTATCATCTCTATTGTTGAGATTGGGAGGATTAAAAAATTCTTATATTAGAGGAAATAGCGTAAACTTTAATTTTTAGTAAATGATCCAACTAAATACAATTTTTCCAAATAAATAAGGCATTACAAAAGAAAGCTTGCTTAATAAGGGAAAAAGAACAATAGGATGATTGCACAACTTTGATGGAACAATATAAAATAGCACTAGGTTTCAAAGTATGAACAGAATTATATGTTTTAGGATTAGAAACTTTCAGAAACATTTTTTATTTTAACTACTACAGAAAAAAAGCTATATATACTCAACACTAGAAATAACCATACTGAGATGTTTGTTGTTGTTTTGTAGTTGAACAGAGAGCTTACTTCAGCTAACTTATTATGAAGGTTATGATAAAACTTTCCCATATAATATCAATTATATGTAACATGCTTAATAAATACAATTAAGGAATTAACATTCTTTCCTAAAGCAGTCATATTCTATGACTTGCTCTAAAAAGCTTTAATGTTTGGAAATTTTAAAAAATATTTGCTTTTCAAATCGGCATGCACAAGAAATGTACTGAAATAATTTAAGGACAAATGAACCATTTCCCTTTACATCAAGTAATAAGAGAAGTGTAATCTTTTTTTTTTTTTTTTCCAATTTTGATAGAATGTTCAACATAGTCACATTTAATTCTGTTTGAAACTGTCTCCTCAATCTTATTAGCCAGATAATACAGGCTTTTTTATTAGAAAATAGATTTGGGAATAAAAGAATCAATATCAGTACAGAATTACACATATGCACTGGTTTGGGGTCTGTTTAATTTTTCTCATAGGTTCTATGAAAGGAAATTGATACAATTTTAAAGGAAAAGTTAAATTTTTAACCTCATATTTTCTTTAATTAAAGGGGCTTTATATTATGCTGTTTCTACAAGGGAGTTTATAGACTCTCAAGATGATATTTATACATAAAATAAATTTCTTCTAAGAAACAAGGCCTAAGAATTATTTGCAAAAAAATGCCCAAAACAGTTGAACAATGATAGTATAAAAGCATTTGAAGGAAAAAAAGTTTCAGCAGAAAAAGTGAAAACCAATCTCAGATGTCTTTCAAAATTGTAGAAGTAGATACTATTATTTTATACAAATTTATAAAATATTTACGTGACAAAAAATGGGTAAGCATAAAGCAAACATATCTCATGCAATTTATCAATACACTGAACTTCAAATATCTGTCAAGTTAATATTTATGATTGGTAGGAAATCAATATATAATGATCATCCATAATGGGTAAGGCAACATACAATTTCCTTTATATTTCATTTAACCATCACATAAACTTAACATGGTAGGCTTTTATATTCTTACTTTACAAATGAAGAAGTTTAGTGTTATATAGTTTAAGCACTTTCTCAAGACCACACTGTTAAGCAGTAGTGAACCTAAGATTCAACTACCAGTTTGTCTATAAACCATATTCTTTAAAAGTCCTTTATATTAATATGCCATAGTGATTATGTTTAACTATTTAGGCAAAATCGCTCTGTCTTCAGAATACCCATTATAGAATTAAATATAAAATCTCTATTTATACCTAAGAATTTCAATTTAAATAATTCAATTACCCAGTGTTATAACCATACCTGCATTAGTCAGCCAAAGGGGTGCTGATCGTAAAATACCAGAAATCAGTTGGTTTTTATAAAGGGTATTTATTTGGGGTAGAAGTTTACAGTTACCAGGCCATAAAGTATAAGTTACTTCCCTCACCAAAGTCTATGGCCATGCATGGGCAAGATGGCTGCTGACATCTGCCAGGGTTCAGGCTTCCTGGATTCCTCTCTTTCCAGGGCTTGCCTCTCTCCAGGCTCAGCTGCTCTGTTAACTCCACAAGCCATCTGTAGACTATTAAGCCAATGGCTTGTTTCTCTTCTAGGTCCTTCTCTCTTTCTTCACAACCAAGCTCCTTTGTGTGCTTACTTCCTGGGGCTCCAGCTCGAGGCTCCAAACTTCCTTCTCTGCAGTATGGTTTCTCTGTGAGGCCCTACCCACCAATCAAAGACTTAATCATTATTTAATCAAGTAAAAGTAAAACCTCTGAATCCAATACACTCTAATATTCCCAGAGGAAAAGACCAGTTTACAAACATAATCCAATATTTCTTTTTGGAATTCATCAATAATATCAAACTGCTACACCTTTTTTCTGAGATTACTGAACATCAATATAAAGTGATAGTGATGTATTTCAAGGAAGGTATTGCTTAGGAGTTGGGAATATAATGTAGGTTTTCCTGGACTGTTTGAGATTTTACTCATCACCACTGCCTAATTATGAATACTTTCCTTTTTAATTCCCCAAAGTATACCGGCTTGAATGCAAGTTATAAATTTCCTAGTCAGGTGCAAACATTAAAAAAAAAAAAAGTTTCAAGAAAATAAAAATAAGAAGTGCCTATACCATAGGATAAAATGTAAAACACCCAAGTGCATTTATAAATCCAATTCAAAATAAATCAATAGTATACTTGAACAACGACTTTAGTAAAATTGTAAATATAATGAATTTAAATCTACTTATTGTTTGACACAATATTATGAATTTAACTGAAAAGTATACCGGCTTGAATGCAAGTTATAAATTTCCTAGTCAGGTGCAAACATTAAAAAAAAAAAAAAGTTTCAAGAAAATAAAAATAAGAAGTGCCTATACCATAGGATAAAATGTAAAACACCCAAGTGCATTTATAAATCCAATTCAAAATAAATGAATAGTATACTTGAACAATGACTTTAGCAAAAGTGTAAGTATAATGAATTTATATCTACTTATTGTTTGACACAATATTATGAATTTAACTGAAAATATATGACTTTCAGAATGATTCAATTCCTGCTATTTTGCTGAGGCAACAAAGTTACAAAACACAATAAAGACATTGAAAATGATTGCTAAACAATGAAAGGAACTTAAATACTCTAGCATGTTAATGGTACAAATCACAAAGAAACTTTATCATCACTCAATATAAAGGAAAAATTAAGTTGTAGATAATAACTTACTAGAATATTAAAAGTGTTCTTTACACATTTAATTTAACAAATCTGCTATCCGTATATCTTAATTTTAAAAACAGCAATGGAAAGATTCTCTGAAAACTATTACTTCTCAAAAATCCCTCTTTCTCTAAGCAGCCTTTATCTGGCCATTTATCCTTGAGTGTTCCACATAGCTATTACTGCTTCAGTTAAATTCCCCAACCATAAACCTTCTAATAATTCCAACTTATATCTCATCCACATAAAATCTATCTTATTTACTAAACTCCTTGTAGGAGAATGTGCTTCACCTGGAAGAATGGTGTGATTAAGGTATGTTTATTCTACACACACACACACACACACACAGACTCTTAAATTAACTGATGGCAAAGAATGGACTTCTATCTGCTAGGTCACATATTTACTATTTGACATTTTTCCATTTAGAGAATAGGATATTGGCATAAAGTATACTTGAACTCATGTAAACTTTAACCCTCCAGTTGTAAGTTGACTGCATCCCCACCCTTTTAACTGTCAAAGGAACATAAAAATGAAACAGGGTTTAAATGATCAATTTAATTCTTTAATTAATTTTCCTATCCATTTTAATGGATAAAAGAATTTAAAGCCTTCCTGTACAAAGATGTAGTGAGAGACCAATCTACTAAATGAATATAGGTGCTTAGAAATCCACTTTTTCTTAGTATAAGAATATTGTTAGAAAATCATACATCATTTATTAAACTTGAATCTGTTTTTTTAAATAATGTAACTGAATCTTTATAAAATAGTTATTTAAGCATATTTGGAATTCCCATGTGATCAAGGCCAGCATTTCTTAGCCTAAACTTGAATTAACCCCTTGCTGTCTTCATATTATTGAAGTTGATGATGATCAAAGTTACCTAAGGAGTAAAGACCCAATTATGTTGCCTGACTTATGACTCTAGACATCTTCAGGATAAGTCTTCACATCTTTGTGTATATGTCTCTGAATTTAGGTTGTATTTCACTCCTATTCTAATCTAATCTGGGGGCAAGCAATATCAGAATATGAATTATAAGGAAATCCAAAATATGTATACTACTATGTCATATAGAAAATAAATTTATACAATTTGCAAAAGTGAATTGTTTTCTCTCCTCAAAATAGGTCCTTGTATTAGTCAGCCAAAGAGGTGTTGATGCAAAGTACCAGAAATCTGTTAGCTTTTATCAAGGGTATTTATTTGGGGTAGAAGCTTATAGTCACTAGGCCCTGAAGAATCCAACTCAAGGTACCATAAGAGGTACTTTCTCACCCAAAGTGATGAAAGATGGTGGGTGATGTCTGCAAGGGTTCAGACTTCCTCTTTTCTCTTAAGGCTCCATGGCCCCAGCATCTTCTGATCTCAGCTGTAGGCTGGCATAAAGCCCATCTTTCTTCCCAAGACTCATCTCTTTTGGGACTCAGTTGCTCTGCTCTCTTCAGAAGACCAGCTGTAATATTATCAGACAAATGGCTCAGTTCTTGCCCAGGACCTCCAGCATCAAAACTAAGCCTGTTCTCTGTCTTGTCACATTCTGTGTGAGTGTCCTCCCACCAAGGGGGTGAGGACACAACATCCTACTGATGTGGCTGAATCAAAGTCCTAATATCAATTTAATCAAGTAAAAGTGAAACCTCTGAATTTAATACAATTAAAGGGTACCATGGGCTCAAAGGAACAGACCAGTTTACAAACATAATCAGTATTTCATTTCGGAATTCATCAATAATATCAAACTGCCACAGACCTGATGGTCTCTGCTGAAATAAAATTTATAAGAGTTATCAGATTGATAAGAACATTTTGATAATAGGAATGCAGTACTTTTGAAAAAAATTTTGTTGGAAGAAACATTCACAAATATATTTTATAAAGTACAACATATTTAGAAGTTAAATTTAAATATTATTTTATAATTTCAATTCGAAAGGATTTCAAATGTTCATGAAAATATTTTTATAAACACTTCCCCATACAAGGAATGGATATTTTCAGAGTAGTAATATGTAGAATATAGTTGGGGAGAGTAATATATTGTCCTCATTTTTTATAACTAACCTATATTTTGTGTTTTCTCTTATTCTCTATATAAAAGTCTATAAAATTACACAGTATCTGCTTTAAATATGAATGTTTTCAAGCTGCTTTAATTTCTGACAATACTCCAAATATCTACACCTCATCTGTGGCATAAATCCCAAGACATTGAGATGAGACTTTACCACTCTGTGTCTTTGCCTTCTAATATGTAGCTTTGAACAAAATGAAAAAAATTTTCCCTGCATATGAAAAGGACCACTTTTTGAAATTTAATTTTTAGCAGGTACTTTTATTTTTTCTTTCATTCTGAACTACAGTATTGGCTATTGGCTTTTGAGTCTTTCTGCATGATTGTTTCTCATTTATATCTCTACTTTAACATTGCTTCTTCCAAGTCTCTATCACCAATTACAGTAAAACATGTTAGAAAATAAGCTCACTGATTGAGCCAAATTCAAAGAGACATTCAGTAACACATTCACATTTAGTTAATAACCTTGCACTACTCACTAATCCATAAGTTTAATTAAATTCTCTGCTTTTATTTCAAGGTATACATTTTCAATGTAATCTTCCTGAATTCAAACTAATTCTCTGCCCCAGTCAAGTGTTACTTAAAAGAATTATAAGCAAAAGCAATGAACCAGCCATGGAGTACAAAATTCAGAGTCTCATATTATATAATATTCCCCAAGAATGAAATGTCCAGGGCATTTTGTCATCTGTGTCATTTAATTCAAAGCACTAGGGAAGGGAAATTGGCAAAGAAGGTGGTCTCAACAAGAATTCTGATATACAATTTGTTAACTGAAGTCTTCTATATTAAAATCTTGTGATCAGAAAGCTAAAATGATTTAGACAGAGATTATTTTATGTGATGTAGAGCCTTTGAAGAGAGGTAAATTTAGCCATCTCCATAGTGTATTTACATTTTCCACCGCATATAACATTTGCTTATGTGTTTTATTGTTAATGTACAAAGGCATAATGAAAAGGAATAAAAGGCTTTTGGTTCTTAACATCTTGCATTTATCTATTAAGGAGAAAGTTAACTGGACCAAAAAAGAAACAAACAAAAATAGCAAAAAAAAAAAAAAAAAAAAAAAAAAAAAGCTATTTCCCTGGTGATGCAGCTTCAGACTTCAAGATGAATAGTTCTCAGGGAGACTAAGGGTTCTCCCATTCATTACATTTCTCAATAGACCCCATTCTCTTCAGCTTCCAGTAAGGTCACAATCTCTGATCACTTGTAAGCGTTTTTCTTTCTTTAAACTTCAAACTGGTTTATTTTCATGGATATTTGTTATAGGTTTTAATGATTCTATTACGGTTGCAATTGATTCTTTTAGTGAACTCAGTCTTCCTGTGGGATCAGGAATTTAATCTCTGCAGACAGTTACTGATATATCAATGCTCCCAGGGAATTGATGTGATGATGGCAATTTTCATCAAGTTTCAATTGGCAATAAGGCAGCTCTTTTTTTTCTCTTAAAACAATAGAAATAACAAACTTATGTAGGCCTTCCAGAGTGACTCCAATCCAAATGCAGTCAAAACATAGTTTCTTGTACCAGTACATTATTACTTAATAGTTTTTGTTTTTTGTTTTTTTCATTTCCGAAAAATTCTTTTCCAGTTTTGTTATGATCTTTGGCTCCATGGTCATGAATTTTATTTTCCTGTTCTACTAGGATAGACTATCCAATTTTATAGGCAACACTGGGATTCAACTCTCCAGAATTGTAAATGACATGGTTAATTGATATTTGTAGTAAAATTCTCAACTTTTACATTCAAAAATTCACTTAAAAAGTTTTGCACAAAGCTACGTCATTCCTAGAAGTTTTACCTCATTGTTTTCTTTTATTGTTGATTATCTACTGCTTTCATGCTAATGTTCCAATTCCAGTTATTTGATCCATCTGCATCAGAGAAGTAAACTATATAAAAGAATAAAGAAATATATAAATGAAAATAATCTTACTAAGTTAAGGAAGAACATAGTTTTTTAAAAGCTCATTCATTCATTTTGTATCTGTTTTTACATTTAAAGAACTAATAGATTATAGTTTGTGAATATCAGTCAGAGTTAGTACAGGAAATGGAAACCTAAAATGATTTTAAGGAGAAAGTAAATAGATTGTTAAAACAAAAATCCAAAAACATTGCAAAAGCCAGAAGAGCAACCTATAAACTGGGAATTCCTGAGTGACTTTCAGTGTAATGAAGCATTCACTTGCTTCTTCAACAGTAATACTGCAAGAATCAGGGACAAGCAATGTGATATTGATATCAAACACACACATAGCTGACATACTGTAATTAGTTAGCTGAAGTGAAGAAAATGCCACCATTGTGACTACTTAGAATTGAATTTTGCTGTTATAAGTACTTCTCTGGACAAGGAGGAAATCAGAGTTCAGACACTAGATTATTAACTTTGGGAAAAACATAAAAACACATATCAAAGCAATGTTTCCATTGCTTGCCTTAGTGCATGCAATCATTGGAACCTGATTCTTATCCATTGCACTAGCTGCCATGGAGTCTTGGAAATGATTAGTTTTATAGTCTCTAGCATAAGAAGGCTCACAAGAAGGAGATGTGCAGAATGCCAAGTGCCTAATGACCACATATCACACTTTTTACAAAATAAAGTTTACTCATACAATTTGCATGAAATTTAGGCTGATAAATGTATCACCAGGATAACCATAAAAATATAAAAGAATCTGGGAAATGGGATAATATGGGACATGAGAAGTGATTCAAAATGCATCAATTCAAAACATCATCCAAACAAAATGCAAGATATTCATGAAGGAAAGGAAAGTAAAAAAAATGTATAAGACATACACAATTAGCAAAATGTCAAAGGTAAGTTTTGCCTTATCTGTAATTACCTCAAATACAAATGGATTATGCTATCCAGTCAGAAGGCAGAGATTAGAAGAATGTATAAAGGAAAATTATTCAACAAGATGCTGTTTACTTTTACAAGAGATTCTTCTTAGATCCAAAAACAAAAGTAGATTGAAAGTAAAATGATGGAAAAAAAATTCTCCAAGAAAATGTTAACCAAAAGAAAATGGTGATAGCTCTACTAATATCAGACAAAATAGGTTTCAAATGAAAAAAAATTTACAAGAGACAAAGAACATTATGTATTGATACAAGTGTCAATTTAACAAGACTATATAACAATTATAAACATATATGTCCCCAACAACAGGACCTCAAAATATATGGAGCAAACATTGACAAAAATTTAGGAAGAAATAGTTCTACATTAATAATTGGAATTTCAATACACCATTTTAATACTGGATAGAATATCTAGTCAGAAGATCAACAAGGAACTAGAGGACATGAATAACTTTAAAAATCGACTATGTCTATTAGACATATATAAACATACATATATAGAAAGTTCACACAGCCAGCAAGAGCAGATTATACATTATTCTCAAGTTCCCATGGATCATTCTCCAAGATTGATGATAGATTAGGACACAAGGGAAGTCTCCATGAAATTAAAAAATATAGAATTCATAGAAAGGAAGTAACTTTTCCAACAACAATCGAATGAAGCTAGAAATAAAAAACAAAAGGTAAAAAGGGAAATTTACAATTAAGTGAAATTAAATAGCATGCTCTAAAGAAAAAAAAAAAACAATTGGCTTAAGAAGAGAACACAAAGGAAATTAGAAAATAGTTGGATATGAATAAAAATCAAAACACAAAATATCAAAACTTACAGTCTGCATGAAGGCAGTGCTCAGAGGGAAATCAATAGCTATGAACACTAAGATTAGAATGGAAGAAAGATATAAAATCAATAACTTAATTTCATGTATTGAAGAACTAGGGAAAGAAGCAAGGTAAACTCGAAGTTAGCAGAAGGAAGGAAATAATATAAAATCGGAGATAAATGAAATTGAGGATAGAAAAACATTTGAGAGAATAAATATAACTAAAAGTTCATTCTGTGAGAAAATCAATCAAATTGACAAAATATTAGCTAGACTGACTAAGGAAAAAGAGAAAAAAATTGCTATTAACTAAAGTGAGAAATGGTGATGGAGACATGAGTACTGGTCATACAGAAATGAAAAATTTTATAAGAAAATACTATTAACAACTATACACCAACCAATTAGATAATGTAGATGAAGTGGAGAAATTCCTAGAAACACATAATTTACCTAAACTAACTCAATAAGAAATAGGAAACTTCAATAAATCTATAATAAACACAGAAATTGAAAAAGTAATTAAAAAAAGAATCCACCAAAGTAACTGCAGGACTAGATGGCTTCACTGATCAAGTCTCCCAAACATTTAAATAAGAATTAATTCCAATCCTTCTCAAATTCTTTCAAAGAATTCGAGAAGGACCATATTCTTTTTTATTCCATGAGATCAGCATTACCCTGATATCAAAGCCTGATATAGACATAGGAAAAATAAAATTAAGGCCAATTTCCTTTATGAATATAGATGCAAAAAATATTTAATAAAGTATTAGCAAACCATATCTAAAGTACACTACAAAGATTATAACCCAGGAAAAATGATGATTTACCCCAGGAAGGCAAGGGTGGGTTAACATATGAAAATCAATGTGTTACAGCACATAAATAAAATTGAGGGAAAAAACATGATTGTTTCAATGAAAGCAGAAAGCCTACTTGACAAAATCAATTATCCTTCCTTGATAAAAACCCAGAGAAAACTATAGAAAACAATAGAAATTGTCCCTTTCAACATAACAAAGGACATGTGTAGAACACCCGCAGCTAACCTCATACTCAAAAAAGCTTAACTTGTAAAATCAGTAACAAAAAAGAAAGCCAG
Organism: Tolypeutes matacus; assembly: GCA_026826555.1. Taxonomy (NCBI): domain Eukaryota; kingdom Metazoa; phylum Chordata; class Mammalia; order Cingulata; family Chlamyphoridae; genus Tolypeutes; species Tolypeutes matacus. The sequence goes on from JAKSZT010054458.1 coordinate 10,143,065, forward strand.
CTTTCACCACTACTCTATTATTTTACTACCAGTTCTAGAAACAAAATTTAGGTAAGAAAAAGAAATTACTATTATCCAGATTAGAAAGAAAGAGATAAAACTACTTGTATTTGCAGAAGACATGACCTTATATGCAGAAAATTTACTCTAAAGAATCCACAGAATGCTGGTGCTGTAATGTGTGGGTGAGCAGGGGGTGAGGGCGGGGAGGCTTGAGTTGGAACAGGAGAAGGGCTGAAGGAAGGAACAGGTGAAATCTGGGGATTTGTAGGTCGGTGATTGTATCTACAATGATGGAAAGTTTCTTTTGGCAAATTGGCAGGGAGGGTCACTGATGCAGGGCATCATCAGTGGTAAGGGGATATATGGGAAATGTTGCACCTGGGGCATCTACAGAATACGAATGTGTTCATCTTGGCATAGGTGTCATCTCAATAGGTGGAGATGCACACAATAAACAAGAAAATATTAAACTTCCATCCTAGGGAGTCCTGTTACAAGAATCTCTTGAGTACATAGGCTGTGCCCAATAAAATATAACAGACCAGTATGTCAAGCCCTCAACATTAATGCATGTAACTATTAACATTATTATACAAAGCATGAAACTGAGTTGTTACTATAGGTTCTAAAGGGAAGAGGAAGGAAGAATAGGTGTAATATAGGCATTGTAATTTTTTAGGGCATTGTAATTGTTCTACATGATTTTGCAATGATGGGTACAGGCTGTTATACATTTTGTCAAAACCTGTAAAAGTGTATGGTGCAAAATTTACACCATAATGTAAACCATTGACCATAGTTAGTAGCAATGCTTTAATATTTATTCATCAATTGTAACAAATGTACAATACTCATGTAAGATATTATCAATATGGGAAAATGTGAGGAGGGGGTGTGGTATTTGGGAAACCCCTATATTTTGAAGTGACTTTTCTGTAAACTAAAGATTCTTTGAAAATAAAAGTTAAAAAACAATATATTGGGGGAAAATACAGAAGAAATCGTCAATATGCATTAAAGCTATCAGATCTTATGGTGATAAAAGACACAATGCAAAAAATTATTTGGCTTTACTTTTGGGGAAGTTTGCAAAATGGTTGTAACTGTGTCAGGGGAATCACTGGTGTACAGTATCAGTGGTGGGGGAATGTGTGGAGAGGGGTGCACTTGGGGCATGCTTCTATGGAATATGAATATCTTCATGTGGTCATGGGCTGTTGTCTTGGTGGGTGGAGACTTACATAATAACGAATGCAATATTGAATTCTCATTCTGAGGAGTCCTGCTACATTCTCTAATACTCTAGAGTACCTTGGTAGTGTCTATCAAAGCAGTACAGACCAATATGCCAGACCCTTGAAATTGAAGGCTGTACTTATGAACCTTGTTCTTGCATAATTGAAACTTAGCTTAGTGTTAATATTGCCTAAGAGTTACTTCCTGAATGCCTCCTTGTTGCTCAAATGTGGCCTCTTTCTAAGCCAATGCCAGTATATAAACACACTACCTTCACCCCATCATGGAACATGACTCCTGGGTATGAGCCTCCCTGGCACCCTGGGATTATTATCAAGCACTGACTAACCATGCATCTGGTAAAAGACCTTGACCAAAGGGGAAAATATTAAATACAAATGGCTTTTTATGGCTAAGAGATTTCAAAGTGAGTCAGGAGGTCATTGTAGAGGTCTAGCTTATGCACGATTCAACAGGATCTCATTAACTGCCACAGTAAACAGTACCTTAAACAGCAGGACTCGTGAGAGCTCTAGAGACATCTAGACAATAAAAGCAGGGTAAATAACCTCAGGAATTCAGCACTCTGTCAGGGACCTTACTGTGGAATTTGTGTTCTCCAATGTAACAGAGTTAGATTCATTTATAATTTCCCTACACATTGATTTTCTGCCCCCTTTTATTTGAACCTATAATTAGCACTATACTTGTTAATTATGTGTCCCAGACTTAAATCTTCAGTCTATTCATATTCAAGTCAAGCCCTTTGCCTCAGCAGTTGCAGCCAACACTTACTCTCCAGTTCAATGGACTTGCCCAGGACAAATAACTAAAGGATGATGATTAACAATACCCATCCCTCAAAAAAGGAGTATTTACAACTGCGAGCAAGACTGTTCTATCCATCTGCCCCATGGGATCTAAGCCCCTTCTCAGTCAGAAACAGAGTGGACAACACCAATCCCAACTTCTCAAAACTGAGGAATGAACATAAGGGTTAAGGCAACTATGGATCAAAGTAAACTTATTATTGTTCTAGTAATGGAAAAACTTGTATAATTGTTATAAAAACAGTGGTCACCAGAGGTTCTGAGAGGAGGAAGAGGAAAGAAAAGGTGTAACATGGGGCATTTTGGGGACATTTTAGTGCTCTGCTTGATATTGCCATGACAGGTACAGGTCATTACACATTTTGTCAAAACCTATAAAATTGCATGGGACACAGTGTAAACCATAATATAAACTATAAACCATGGGTAGTAGCAAAGCTTCAAAATGTATTCATCAATTGTAACAAATGTGCCATGCTAATGAAAGATGTTATTATTGGGAGAAAGTGTGGGAGGGGGTGGGTGAGGGATATTTGGGAATCCTCTATATTTTCAATGTAACATTTATGTAACATAAATGTTCTTTTAAAATAAAGAAAAAAAAACTATTGGAAATAATAATTTGCTCACTAGCTAAAGTGACAGTATAGAATATCTACATGCAAAAATCAGTTGTGTTTCTGTTCACTAGCAATGAATAATCCAAAGATGAATTAAGAAAATAATTCCATTTACAATAGGATCTAAAAGAAAATAAAATATCTAGGAATAAATATAATTAAGACTGTTAAGTACTTGTATGCTTAAAACTATAAAACACTGCAGAAAAAAATTAAGGAAATGTAAATAAATGGGGAGAAATCCCATGTTTATGAATTGTAAGAGCTAATATTGTTAAAAAGTCAATACTACTAAAAATGATCTATAGATTCAATGCTTTCACTATCAAAATTTCAGAATCCTTTTATGCACAAACATAGTTGATTCTCTAATTCATATGCAACTGAAAGAGGCCTTAAGTAGCTGAAACATTTTTAAAAAAGAACAAAATTTGAGTACTCAAACCTCCTTATTTTAAAACTCACCAAAAAGCTACAGTAATCAAAATAGTGTGTCTTGTTATATGGATAGACAAATAGACCAATGAAATAGAACTGAAAATCCAGAAATAAACACATACCTCTATAACCAAATGACTTTTGGAAAGTATATCAAGTTCATGAAATGGGGAAAATATTCTCTGTAACAAATTGTATTGGGAAAACTGGGTATCTCCATGCAAAAGAATGAAATTATACCCCTACATCTCACCATATAAAAAAATTAACTCTAAATGGATCAAGGACCTAAATATAAGGGTTAAAGCCATAAAATACAGAAGATAATAGAAGAGAAAAACTTCTTGACCTGGGATTTGGCAATGAATTCTTAGATATGACATCACAAGCACGAGCAAAAAGAATTCAATTCATAAAAAGTAAAATCTTTCATGCATAAAAGAACATTGTCTAGAAATTGTAAAGACAGCCTATATTTGTGATAAAACAGTGATATACACAATATTGGATAAGGGCTTACTAGCCACAATATACAAGTAACTTTTAAAATGCAACGACAAGGGAAGTGGCTGTGGCTCTATCCGTAGGGCTCCCGTTTACCATATGGGAGGCCTGGGTTCGGTTCCTGGGGCCTCCTGGTGAAGGCAAGCCCGCCAGTGCGGCGTGGTTAGCTGACCCAGCAAGCACAAGCAGCAAGGGGGGATAAATGAATAAATAAATAAAATCTTAAAAAAAAAAAATGCAACGACAAAAAATACAAACAACCAAATTTTAAAAAATGGCAGAGAACCTGAATAGGCGTTTTTTCAAAGTGGATATATAAATGTCCAATAAGCACACAAAAAGATGCTAAATATCATTAGCCATTAGGGAAATGCAAATCAAAATCACAATGAAATTTACAATCACAAGAATGGGTATTATTTTTCAAAATGGAATAGAACAAGAGATGGAGAGGATGTAGAGAAATTGGAACTCTAGTGCATTGTTGGTGGGAATGTAAAATGGTATAGCCACTGTGGAAAGCATTGTTAGTTCCTTAAAAATTACATGTAGAATTACCATATGATCGAACAGTTCGACTCCTAGGTATATATAAATAATATTGAAAACAGGTCTCAAATGGATATTTGTACATACTGTTTATAGCAGCATTGTTGACAATAGCCAATAGGTGAAAACAACTCAATTGTCCATTAACAAAGGAATGCGTAACCAAAATGTGATACACACACACAACAGAGTATTATTCAGCCATAGGAGGAATGAAGTTCTAAGTCATGTTGTAACATGAATGAACTTTGAAAACATTATGCTGAATTTAATAAACAAATCATATGAAGATGGTATGATGTCACTTACATGAGATATCTAGAAGTAGGAAATTTGCAGAGACAGAAAGTAGATTAGAAGTTACTAAGGGATGTGGTGTGTGGGAAAGGGGAGATTTTCATTTGTGGGTATAGAGTATTTGTAAATATAAATTGAAATAAAGAAAATAAAATTTGTTATTGCTAGGATTTATGAGAAATTAGAAAGATTCTTGAAGAAATCACAAGGAAAATTCCAAAATCCTCCTTGTAAGAGGGTCATTTATTTAGAAACCAAAGTCCTTAGCCCTCTATGAACCCAATGGCTATTTAGAGGAAATTAATGTTTGAGATTATTATATTGTTCCCAGGACTTTGCAGACTTTTTAGAATTTAATGGACATTCAGTAAATGCTTGATGAATAAATGAATATCATTTAAAATGATTGATTGAGTCAACAAGAAAAAGCTAAATTAAATATACTCTGCTATAAAATTAGTCAGAAAAGTGTGCCATAAGTTATTGAAGTTTCTCTAACAGAATGGTTATAAATGAAAGTTTCAGTTAGTTAATTTGAGAATTTCAGTCATTTAGATAATTAATGTTTGTGAGACAGCTCATTCTCCAATGTTACCAGGGAAATGCAGCAGGATTATTATATTAATTTTAGATAAATATGCTCAATTTAATAAAATAAAGTTTATAGTTGATTTATTTCCTCTGTTTCACATCATAACTTATTTTTTAAAATTCACACTCTTCTCAAAATGGGGCTGAAATAAGTTAATAATATGGGAATTGTTATCCTAAAGTTTTTTTTATGAATAAATAAATACAAGACTTATATTACTTAAAATATTTCATCACAAGTATGGTAACTTCCAGATACATGTTTATTATTTGAATAGTCCTGAAATTCAACGTACCTGGAATAATGTGAGGTACTGCTAAGACTCTGACTAAGAATGATATACAATTTTAAGTTTAGTTTTTCCTCACCCAAAAATTTACTAAGGCAATTTGTTAAATCAGTCATATTTTAACAATTATTCTTTAAAAATGAAGTACAACTTACAGGAATTTTGATATGTATGTTTTTCAATTTGCAATATATTGCAGAGAAAAAATTGATTTTTATATCAGGATGCTTATTTGACACTCATAAGGATGTAGCCTTAGTGGAACCTAGTTCTGGGATTATATCTAATTTATTATGTGATCATTAAATATACCATGCAAGTTTATTATATTCTTTTTTATAAATGAGTTTATGAGTATTTACTGGTATATCTATAAAGATGTACATATATATTTATGTATGCACATGGATACATAATATACATTTTAATTGCTAAAATAGTTTATATCTGGGAAGGAAATGTATATATGGAAATTAAAGATATATTAGAGAAAAAAAAAATAGGTATGCTTCCAATGCATGCTTTATTGATATAATAGTGAAATATGTGGTACCCAATTGACAAAAAAAAATAATGCTAGTTCTCAGGCTTTAGAGATCTGAAATTCTGTTTCATGTGACATTATATTTATGAATAGATGTTATTGGAAATTTTGTAAGTATGCATTAAAATTTCATTGAAAGAAATGGATCAGATACACTTAACTGATAAGACAAAATTTTACATACCTCATAGATACTCATTTTTAAATGGTTCACTCTTTTTCACCAAATGTACAACAAATGAGAAATGTATAATAATATTCTATCTGTGCTAACTGTTAATGGAACAACTATTGAAAAAACGTATTTGATAAACATATGTATTGTAGCTTATATGTGGCCATCATGTATATTAAACTTCACCTTCCTTTTCTTAATATTAACTTGATTATATTTTGGAGAAATATGTCTTCCTTGTGGTGCTCAGTATTTCTATAACTTTAATCAACAGTCCTGCATGATCTCAACTGCAGATCATCAGTGCTATCAGGCACAACCAGAATAGGACTTTGTTGAGATCTTGTTGCTCATGTGCAAAATCTTCTATTAGATCCAACTGATTTTGGTGCTGGTTTTCCATATTGTTTGATGGTGCTGCTATGACAAACACCACAGACTCTTGGTAAAACAGGAAATTATTTTCTCACAGTTTTGGAGGCTAGAAATCCACAATTTAGTTATCAGCAGGCCATGTTTACTCCAAATTCTGCAGTCTTCTGATAGTTGTTTGCTGGCAGTCAAACTACTTCTGTCACATGGCAATCTGTCTCCTTTTGGTTTCTATTGCCATGTCCAACTTTCCTTTGCTTATGAGGACTAAAGCCATTTTGGATTAAGGCCCACTGTGCTTCAGTTTGGTCTCATCTTAATATGATCTTCAGAGACATCATTTAAAAATAAGCTCACATAATAGGACCAAGGGTTAGGACTTAAACATGTTTTTTGGGGGGCATGACTCAATCTTTCATATTCTGCCCTCTGGATCCACAAAAACATTTTCTGCCTACATAAAAACTACATTCACCACATCCCCACACATCAAAAACATTAAGCCATTTGAGTAACAGCACCAAAGTCCAAAATCTCATCAAAATCAATTATGGCTGTGTCTATTATGGTGAAAATGCAATCTATATATGGAGCTGTGAAATCTAGACAGCAAATTATCTACTTCCAAAATACAATAGTGAGACAGGTATAAGATAGACATTCTTATTCCAGAACTGAGAAATTGGAAGGAAACAGAGATCACAGTTTCCAAGCACGTATAAAAACCAGCAGGGCAAACTCCATTCGGTTCCAAGGGATGAGAGTCATCTGTGAGTCAATGTTTTGTCCTCCAAACCTGCTGGAAGGGCAGTTCCACCCATTCCAAGCACTGGGCAGTGGTGACATGCTCCCTGAATGCTGGGACACAGGCTTCACCCTCTCACAGCACCAGTGTGGTTATACTGTGCGATCCAAATGTTGAGGTGTTGGTCCATCCCTCTTTGTCTGGGGATAGCTCTTTCACCCAGACCTTTGCTTTAATGATTCTACCCTTGAAGTCATTCTTCCTTCATTTTGACTCATCCCTGTCCCTTTCAGTACAGACTGGCAGAGTTTTGTTTATATTAAATTTTTAAAATCCTTAATGGTTTTCCATACAATTCAAGGGTGTCCAAGCCATCAGACAAAGGATCATCCACAATTCCTTCCAGTATAATTGCTTCTCCAACCCTGACTTCCTCTGAGGTGGTATATTGGTTCCATGAGTCAGACACCCAATCTCTTTAACAAATGGCTGTTAAGACACAGCCCAGGACAGAACCCTGTTTTCTGGGGACTCACCTCCTGGAAACTCAGGGTACCCTTGTAGGCTGCTTCTGGCACTAGTATCAAAGCATGCTATGATGCTATGTGGATGGTTTGAAGAATTTTCAAAAGCATCAAATGCTGATTCAATATTGCTTAACAATGCAGCCCTCAATTATCTCCTTCCTCTTACATTTTCCCATAAGCAGCAAGGAGATACCAATTTGCACCTCCCATAATTTCCTTAGAAATCTCCAAAGTTAAATATCCAAGTTCATCACTGATGTGTTCTGCTTTCCTTCCAACATCAGAACATAACTTAACAAGTTCTCTGCCATTTTTTCCTCCACTATCCAATAAATCAGTCATAATTTCTTTCTAGGGCTTTACCAGAAGCACTTTCAACATTCTTATTTATGCCAAAATTCTGTACATGATAATGTATGTTGTTTTAGTTTGTTAAAAGCTTTTGGGGGCAATATATCAGAAATGGATGGCTTTTATAATGGGATTTTATTAGATTAAGAACTTAGAGTTCTGAGGTCATGAGTGTCCAAATTAAGGTATCATCAAGAGATGCTGTATCACCAAGTCACAACTGTGGGTGGCCAGGCACATGATGGTGTCGTCCGAAGATGATTTCTTTCCAAGCTCACCTGTAGATCATCAGGCATAAGGCTTGTCTTAGCCCTCTTCACTAGGTCTCTACTTTCAACCTCTTGGGGCCCTCTTTCTTTGACTTTGTGATCTGCTGACTCCACCCTCCACCCTCCAGTATCTCTCTCTCAGCCTCTCAGGGATTCTCTGTCTCTGCTTCTTTTTTTGGTGTGTCTTTGCTTTTAGTCCTCTGTTTATAAAGGACTCCAGAAAGAGGACCAAGACCCACCCTGGTCATGCATCACTGAAGTAATCCAATCAAAGTTCCCCCAACTGAATCCAATCCAAACAAAGGGTCCCACATCCACATGAATGGATTAACCCTAAGGACATGATTTTCTGTGATACAATCAGCATCAAACTGTCACATATATATTCTCTAGTATGATAGAAACTGTCTCTATACCTCTTCTCACTCTTTTTTTACTTTATATTTTTAGAGATACTTAGATTATACAAATATCACATAAAAAATATATAGGGGATTCCCATATGTCCCACTAACCAGACTTCCCACATTTTTCCACATTGACAACATCCTTCATTAGTGTGGTACATTCATTGCAATTGATGAACACATTTTGGAGCATTGCCACTAAGTGTGGATTAAATTTTACATTATAGTTTACACTCTCTCCCACCCAATTCTGTATGTTATGGCAAGATTTAAAATGGCCTGTATCTGTCACTGCAATGACATTCAGGACAATTCCCAAGTCTCAAAAGTGCCCCTGTATTAAACCTGTTTTTCCCTCTCCTTACCCTCAGAACCTCCAGCGGCCATTACCTCCACATCAATGATATAATTTCTTCCATTGCTAAAATCACAATAAGGCTATAGTAGAATACCAGTAAGTCTAATTTAGTCCATACTTCATTCCCAATCCTGAGAATTCTGGGATGGTGATGTCCACTCCACCTCTAATTGAGACGGGGCTTCGATCCCATATTGTTTATGGATGGAACTCTCTTGATTGAAATTTTAGAAACTCTTGGTTCCTTGGTATGATGGTTGTCCATAAACTCTTCATTGTTAGTTGTCCTGGGTGAGTCCAATGAACTGGACAGTAGGTATTGCAACTCAGTTGAGATTCAGGGCCCAGCTGGCACATGGACCACCCAAAGATTTAAGTCTCTTGAACATACACCTACCAACTCTAGTACTAATTACAGGTTCAAATACTAATTACAGTAGAGCCATGTGTAGGGAAACCTCAACTGAGTCCAACACTGTCACACTGGGGAGCATAAATTCCAAAGTAGGGCCCACTGCCAAGGCACCAAACTCCTGAGCTTTCTGCCCTGCCAATAGTGTTTGTATGTCTCCAGAGCCATCAGGAGACCCACTATTTGGGGTAGTATCTACTTTGGCTGTCAATGAGATACTGCTGAGATGTACATAAGCATGACCTCTGGAGTGAACTCCAGACTCACTTTGAAGTCCCTTAGCCTTATTTATCTTTGCCTTTTCCCCTTTTTGGTCAAGGTCTTTTTTTCAGTTGCATTGGTAGTTGGTGCTTGGTAGTAATCCTTTGGTGCCAGAAAGGTTCATCCCCAGGAGACATTTCCCATGCTGTGGGCAATTTATTGCATTTTTATGTTTAGTACAGTTTAGAGAGTGGCCATATTTGAGCTACAAGGAGGCTCTCATGAGGTAACTCTTAGGCACCATATAATACTAAGCTAAGTTTCAATTTCATGAGTAAAGGTTTATAAGCACAGTCATCAATATCAAGGGCCTATCAACCGACCATCCTCCTTCACTAGTCATTGCCCCTCTACTTGGGGTATTAGAGAATGTGACAGAGCTCCCCACAATGGGAATTTGATATTCTTTCAGTTATTGTGTGAATCTCAACCCACGGTGACAATGTCTCATGAACATTTGAACATATTTATATGCCTTATATGTGTGCCCAGGTGAACTTCTTCCCATGTATCCACCATCACTGAATCCCCACATCAACGATCTTCCCCTGTCACAGTTGTGATCTTTCTGTGATCCAAAATTTCTTCAAAAATGAAACCAATAAAATAGCCAAATACTATTAGTAAGAAAATGCAATAATAATGGTAGTTTTAAAAATAAGAAATAAAATATAAAAAAATATATAAATATAAATAAAAAATTTTAGAATAGTAAAAATTAATGAAAAAAATATTCAAAAAAATTTTTTTGACATTTTGGCTTTCATCACTTTAAGATCTGTTGTCATGTTTATACAGTGATTTTTTTCTTCCATTTATCCCCCCAGTGTCTTATTTTTTTCATTTTGTCTTTAAAGAAGCTTTAGTTTACAGTAAAGTCATGTACAGAATACAGAGGACTCCCATATACTCAACATTCTCCCCCTTTTCCCCTTTCCCCTATTAATAACATTTTATATGTGGATGGTACATTTGTTAAAATTGATGTACTAATATTGAAACATAGCTACCAACCATGATCAATTGTTTACATTATGGGATACATTTAGCCATACAGTTCAATAAATTTTGATGAAATTTAACATGGCCTGTATCCATCATTGCAAGATCATATAGAACACTTCCATTACCCCCAAAATGCCTCCTGTTCCATCTATTCTATTCTTCCATTCCCTCTTGGGACCCACGGCAATCACCAGGCTTCAATTCTTGAATGAAAAGATTCATATTTAACTTGCAACAACACTGAGAGCTTGGCATACTGGTCTGTCCTCCCCTATTAAGCACTGCCAATGTTCTCAAAAGACTTCCAGCCCTCCATTTGAGAACTTAGCTGGCCTCCACAGGATGGGAGTCCAATATCTTCCTGCTCATTATGTGGGTCTCCACCCACTGATATAACACACTATGACAAGATAAACACTCACACACTCCCTTGAAATCTGCCCTAGGTGTGCCCTGTTCTGGATGGCCCCCACATCCAACACTTTAACCAGTAACCCTCCTTTGCCATATTGCTAAAAGAGCATTCCCAACATTGTAGTTTCGACCATGTACCCGTCAATCCCCAATGTTCACCTGCTCCCTCACCCAACCCTCCCTCCAGTTCCATGGACAGTCCAACCCACCCTCCCCATGCTGCTCCACCAAACCCAATAAACCTGCACCGCCAAACCCAATGGTATCACTGCACCACTGTCATGCCCTTCCACTGCACAACTATGTACTTCCACCTTATCATACATTTTGTCCATAGGGGCAATGACTCTTATGATTAATTCATATTAGTGAGGTCATGTAATATTTGTCCTTTAGTGGCTGGCTTGCTTCACTCAACATAAAATCCTCAAAATTCATCCATTTTATCACATATGTTATTAGTGTATTGCTTCTTACATCTGAATAATATCCCATTGTATATATATAACACAATTTTTTATGCATTCATCTATTGAAGTGTGTTCGGGTTGATTCCAACTTTTAGCAACAATGAATAATGCCACTATGAACATTAGTGTGCATATATCTCTTCGTGTCCTTGCTTTCAATTCTTCTGGGTATGTAACTGTGATGGTTAGGCTATTGTGTCAACTCGGCCAGGTAATTGTGTCCAGGTGTTTGGTCTAGCAAGCACTGGGCTAATTGTAATACAAGAACATTTATGGACTTTGGTCACCAGTGAGTTTACTGGGTGGATGGCTGAATACATCTGCATCAATCAGAGAGATTGCCGTCAGCAATGGGTGACACATTTATGCAATCAGTTCAATATCTGAGAAGGGGAAGTGATTTCAATATTCAGAGAGAATTTCCCAGCTCATCTTTCAACAGCCAACTTCTTCCAGAAACTCATCAAGGACCTTTCACTGGACTTCCATCGGAGCCTCTGGTTTGCAGCCTGCCTGCGGAACCTGGATTTGTGCATCCCCACAGTCATGTGAGAGACTCTTATAAAATCTTGTATTATTGACAGTTATCTTCTGTTGATTCTGTTTCTCTAGAGAACCCTGACTAATACAGTACCCCAGCAGTGGAATTGCTGGATCATATGGCCATTTAATAGTTAGTTTTCTGAGGAACCTCCCTACTGTCCACCATGGTCACACCATTCTACATTCCCATCAGGAGTAGATGAGGGTTTCCATTCCTCCACATCTTCTCTAACACATGTAGTCCTCTGTTTTTTAATAGCTACCAGTCTAATGGGTGTAAGATGATAACTCAATATAGTGTGATTTGTATTTCCCTAATAGCTAGTGATGTTGAGAATCTTTTCATGTGCTTAATAGCCATACATATTTCTTCTCCGGAGAAGTGTCTATTAAAATCACTTGCCCATTTTTTAAATGGGATTTTTGTGTTTTTATTTTTGAGGTGTATTTCTTTATATGTGCTAGATATTAAGCTACTATCAGATATATGGCTACCAAATATTTCCTCTCATTGGGTAGGTTGCCTTTTCACTTTCTTAATAAACTCCTTTGTGGTGCAAACGTTTTTTTTTTTTTTTATCTTGAGGAGGTCCCATTTACCTATTTTTCTTTCATTGTTCATACTTTGGGTGTGAAGTTTATGAAACCATTTCCTAATACAAGATCTTGTAGTTGCTTCCCTACATTATCTTCCAAGCTCTTTATGGTCTTGGCTCTTATATTTAGATCTTAGATCCATCTTGAATTATTTTTTGTATAAGGTGTGAAATGGTGTTTCTCTCTCATTCTTTTGGACATAAATATCCAGTTCTTCAAGCACCATTGTTGAAGAGGCCATTCTCTCCCAGCTGAATGGGCTTGATGGCCTTGTTGAATATCAGATGACTGCAAATGCAAGGATCTATATCAGAATTCTGTTTGGTTCCATTGGTCAGTATATATAACCTTGTGTCAATACCATGCAGTTTTGACCATTGTAGCATTGTAATATAATTTAAAGTCAGGTAGTGTGATTCCTACAATTTCGTTTTTCTTTTTCAATATGTCTTTGGCCTTTCATGATCTCTTGCCCTTCCAAATAAATTTCATAGTTTGGTAATTCAGTGAAAGGTGCTGTGGTGATTTTTATTGGGATTGCATTAAATCTATAGAGCAGATTATTGAGGTTTATTCTTCCTATCCGTGAACAGGAAATATTCTTCCATTTATTAAAGCGTTCTTTGATTTCCTTTTACGATGTTATACAGTTTTCTGTGGATGAGTCATTTACATCTTTAGTTAAATTTATTCCTAGGTATTTGATTCTTTTTGTTGTTATTATAAATGGGATTTTTTTTCTTGATTTCTTCCTCAGATTGCTCATATTGGTGTACAAAAATGCTACTGATTTTTGCACATTGATCTTATAACCTGCACTTCTGAACTCATTTATAAGCTCTAGAAGCTTTTTTATAGAATTCTCAGGACTTTCTTTGTATAGGATCACGTCTTCTGCAAATAGCGATATTTTTCCTTCTTCCTTTCCAATTTGGATACATTTTATAACTTTTTCTTCACTAAGTGCTTGAGCAATTACTTCTTACACAATGTTAAATAGGAGCCATGAAAGTGAGCATCCTTGTCTTGATCCCAGTCTTACAAGGAATGCTTTTAGGATTTCACCATTGAATATCATGTTAGCTGTGGATTTTTCACATAAACCCTTTATGATGCTGAGGAAGTTTCCTTCTATTCCTATCTTTTGCAATGTTTTTATCAGGAAATGGTGCTGTATTTTGTTAAATGCTTTTTCTGCACCTATAGAGATGATCATGTGATTTGTTTCTTTAGATCCATTTATATGGTGTATTATATTGATTGATTTTCTTATGTTGAACCATCTCTGCATATCAGGGATGAAACACACTTGGTCATGGTATATAATTTGTTTGATATGTTGTTGAATACATTTAACAAATATTTTGTTGAGGATTTTGGCATCTAGGTTCATTAGAGAGATTGGTCTATAGTTTTCCTTTCTTGTCTTGTCTATGTTTGGCTTTGGTATTAGGGTGATGTTGGCATCATAGAATGAGGTAAGCAATGTTTCCTCCACTTCTATTTCTTGGAAGAGTTTAAGCAGGATTTTTGTTATTTCTTTCTGAAATATTTGGTAAAATTCACCTGTGAAGCTGTCTGGTCCTGGACTTTGTAGTTGGGAGATTTTTGATGACTAATTCTATCTCATTACTTGTGATTGGTCTGTTGAGTTCATCAATTTCTTCTTTCATCAATGTAGGGTGTTTGTGTGTTTCTAGGAATTTTTCCTTTTCATCTGAGTTATCTATCTTGTTTTCATACAATTTCTCAAATTATCCTCCCTCTTCTCTTATTTTATATATTTACATATTCTCTCTCTCTTTTTTTTTTCTTTGTTATAACTAAGGGTTTGTCAATTTTGTCAATCTTCCTGAAAAACCAGCTTTGTGTGTGTGTGTGTGTGTGTGTGTGTGATTTCCCAATTTCAATTTCATTTAGCTCTGCTTTAATCTTTGTTATTTCCTTCTTTCTACTTCCTTTGGGGTTAGTTTGTTGTTTTTTTTTTTCTAATTCCTCCAGGTGTGTAATTAGGTCTCTGATTTTAGGCCTTTCTTCTTTTTTAACATATGCATTTATGGCTATGAATTTCCCTCTCAGGACAGCTTTTTCTACATCCCATAGATTTTAATATGTTGTTTTGTCATTTTCATTCATTTCAAGGTAGTTATTTCTTTTGAGATTTCCTACTTGACCCACTGTTTGTCTAACAATGTGTTGCTTAACTTCCATATCTCTGTACCTAATCTGACTCTGTATCCCTTATGGGTTTCCAGCTTTATTCCATTGTGGTCAGAGAAACTACTTTGTATAATTTCAGTCTTTCTGAATTCATTGAGAGTTGTTCTGTGGCCTAGTATGTGGTCTATCCTGGAGAATGATCCATGTGCACTTGAGAAGAAGGTATATCCCGGTGTATTTGTATGTCATGTTCTGTATATGTCTATTATGCCCAGGTCCTCTAATGTATTATTCATAGTATTATTTCTTTATTGATTCTCTTTTCAAATGTTTTGGCTAACAGAGATAACCATGTATTAAAGTCCCCCATTGCAATTGTAGAGACATCTATTTCTCCACTTAGTTTTACCAGGGTTTGCCTTGTGTATTTTAAAGTGCCCTGGTTAGTTGCATAAATGTTTATGATTGTTCTTTCCTTTGACAGATTACCCGTTTTATTAATATATAGTGTTTGTCATTTTCTCTTGCAATAGTTTTACATTTAAAGTCTATTTTGTCTGATATTAGTATAGCTATTCCCACCCTTTTTTGGTTAATGTTTCTTGTAAAATTTTTTCCAACCATTCACTTTTAACCTCCTTGCATCCTTGGGTCTAATATGGGTTTCTTGTAGACAGCATAAAGATGGGTCATATTTCCTTATCCGTTCTGCCAATCTGTGTCTCTTGATTTGTGAGATCAATTCATTAACATTCAATGTTATTATTTTCAAGGAATTACTTATATTAGTCATATTTTCTTTAAGTTTATGTATTCCATACATTGTTTTTATTTCTCTTTTTATCTTTGTAGTTGTTCTTACCCTTACCTACAACTCTCTCTCTCTCTCTTTTCTTTCAAAATGCAGAGCTCCCATTAGTATTTCTTGAAGGGTGGGTTTCTTATTGAATTTCTTAATTTATGTTTATCTATGAATATTTTGGACTCTCCCTCATTTTTGAATGCCAGCTTTGGTGGATAGAGAACACTTGGCCTGAAGTTTTTTCTTTTAGCACCTTAACTGTGTAATACCACTGCCTTCTTGCCTTCATGGTTTCAAATGAGAAATCAACACTTAATCTTATCAAGCTTCCCTGGTATGTGATAGTTCTCTTTTTTCTTGCTGCTTTCAGTATTCTCTCTTTGTCTTGAATATTGGGCAATTTGACAACTATATGTCTTAGCATAGGCCTGTTAGTATTTATACTGTTTGGTTTGTGCTGCCCTTCCTGGACATGTACATCCATACCCTCAATAGGATTGGGAAGTTTTCAGCCATTATTTCCTCCAACACTCCTTCTGTCCCCTTTCCCTTCTCTTACCATTCTGGGATGCCTATAATGCATATTTTAGTGCATCTTGTGCTGTCATTCAAATTCCTAAGTCCCTGCTGGATTTTTTCTATCTTTTTATCTATCTGTTCTAATATTTGTTTGACTTCATATGTGCTATATTCCACATCACTGATTCTTTCTTCTGCCTGTTCAAATCTGCTATTATGTGCTTCCAGTGTATTTTTGATTTCTTGGTTTTGCCATTCATCAACATCATATCCTTTATCTTTTTATGTATGTTACATTTTCTTCATTATGTTCTCCCAGTGTCTTATTATCCTTAATCTCTTCCTTCACTTCATTAAGTTGATTCATGATATTTGTCTGGACATCTCTGATTAGTTGTTCCATGTTCTGCATTTCCTCCTGGTTTTTAGTTTGTTTGTTGGACTGGACCATGTCTTGTGATTCTTGGTATAGCTTGTAATTTTTTGTTGTTGTCTAGGCATCTGTTTATCTTGATAGGTTTCTTCTATTGATTAGATTCTCTCTCTTCTATGGTTTTATTTTATTGTTTTCACATGTGCTAAGATTTCACTTTGTGAGACTTCATTTCTCTTATTCTATTTCCTTGCTGTTGTAGCTTGTTTCAGCTTCTTTGTCTCTTTTTTCCCTCACTCTCCTGGGAGTTGTAAAGCAGTGTTCTTGTCTGATGTACCCAAAAGCAGGTTGCCCAGGCAGCCTTTTGCTCTTTCTCCATTGTTTTGGTGGGAGCTGAGCCTTATCTGCCTAACTGTCAGCCGTGTTCCTACAATTGATATATAGAATTATAAAGAGATTTATTATGTGGAATTAGCTCACACATCATTGGGGGATGGAAAGATCTAACCCCATAGGCCAGGCTACAAGCTGGAACTTCTATAAAGGTTATACTGAAATTCAAAGTCAGAATTTCCCCTTGGGAAGCTGAGTGGAAACTTGGGCAAGAGCCACCACTGAAGTTATAGCAGAAATTCTTCTTCAATTATGACTTAAGACTCCCAACCATTTGGATAAGGAGAATCCCCACATTGTTGAGGGCACTCTCCTTTGTTGATTATAGATATAATCAACTGTTAATAGATGAAAACTTCACCTACAATTACTCCCACAGTAAAAAGTAGGCCAGTGCTTAAACAAACAACTGGACACTATAACCTAGCCAAGTTTACACATGAAATTAGCCATTACACATATCTTTCAAATGAATCTCCTTGGCTTCTAATAGTCAAAGCTAGTTTCTGTGGTTCATAAGAAAATAAAATCAATTGATACAATTGAAGATTTAGAAAAAATTGCTGAGGGAAAATGGTATGATCTTTATAAATTCTACATGGTCACTTATTTCTATAGTGTACTTTAATGTTGATAGATTCCTTTGAAAGTGAAGAGGAGATTAAAAAGTTATGATATTCTGTACTGATGCCAGTATTATACTTTTAATTTTTAAAACAAATATGAATTAATGATAATATTATACATTATAGTGCTTGAAATTTCTGACATAATTACTTTGGCAAATACTGTATATGCAAAAATGCATTTTTGACCAATTTCAATAATTAACTAATTTTCTGCTATTGGGGATTATTAGTAATTTTATTCTCAAATTTTAAAAGAAAATACTGATCATAAATGCAATGTTTAATTGACCCTCAAATAAGTGTTTACTTATTTTTGAAGTTGAAAATTAATTTAGTCTATTTATATTTTCATTGAACAATATATAAAAGTAAATTATTTCAAACAGAAATAAAATTGCCTTCCAAGAAGTGCAATGAATCTTACTTTTTCCTTTTTAGTTACTTTCCAATTTACTCCTTTTCTATTTACTCTCTTTTTCATTATGCTTCCACAATAAATTTGCAATTTTAAGACAGGTTTCATTAGTTTTCATATCTTTGATCTGTCACCTATATTTCCTGTAATTTTTGGCAAGTTACTTAACCTCAGGATCCCTCTGTTGCTCCTGTATAAAATGAAATAATTTTAGTACCTATTTCTAATAGTCAAAATTTTTGACAATTTTCCTATGTGCTTAGCCCACTGACTGATACAATTAAGAATTCCATAAATCTTAGTTATTCTTCTCATATGTACTTTCTGGTTGTTATCAACTGATATAATAATTGATATTTTTAAATAAACAGAAACAGATATCTAGAAGTGGACTGGAGTAATTCTCTGGTTATCTGGGATGAGAAAGAATATACAATGAAACTGAAAGCTTTTTTGAAAATCTCCTGAGAAGATAACTGGAAAGATACTAAATATCACATTGGAAAAACTGCTTGAGAAAATATTTTTGGAACCATATATATGACTTGTTATTGGAAAAACTTACATGAATGATCTTCAGGAATATTAAGATCTATTTTAAGGCCATATTTTTAAATAGCATTTGTATTTACCAGGACACATAGCTAAGTAATCTCTTTATATAAGCCTTTCTTTCCAATCACGGCATGGATTTTTTCTATATGAATGGATTATTTAAAAACAAAATTCAGTAATAAAACAGCATTGACAAATATAAGAATCTGAGTAACTATAGAATTAAAATATTTAATTCTTATAGCTGTATTCTAAATGTTTACAAAATTCACAAATGGGAGATATTCTTACATTCATGATTTTAAACATAATTTACTACTTTGTCATGTATGCATTTGTAAGTAAGATATATTACATTTTGCATATTTCTTGAGATTATCTCTGATTATTAAAAAAGAACACATTAAACACCATGGCCCCTAAAATCCATGAATAAGAGAAATAATTTATATAAATGTTTTAACCTATGATTCCATTTTGGAAAACATTGAAGCTTAATTTGAAGAAAGAAGAAACACATATGGCCCTGAGTTGTTTGCTGTTAAATTAGTTCATAGAGATGTTCCTGGTTCAATTTGTCATTCCATAATTGATCACACACAATTCTATCTAGATCGTTAGATTCTTGGAAAATTTAACTGCAATCAAGTCATAAAACTTTCATAATTATATTATTTTTAATACAATATTTTATTTTTCTCCCAATATTTCATGTGTAAAAAAGCAGTATTTCCTATTTTCAGTTCATACCTTAAGTTTTGAAAAGTAATGAAGTGGCTGAACTCCCAGAGCAAGACTCATTTTAAGTTATTGCTCTAAGATAAAGTGGAGTAAGTGTTTGGTTTCATAGAAAATTTTGAATGCACTTTAAGAGTTAGTCATTCATTTAAACATATTAGTTTTGTTATCTGTAAGAAGAAAAGCTAATGCATTGGTGTACAAACGGCTGTACATAATAAAAAGCTAACAGCCTTCAGGGTATTCACCATAAAACTAATTTCACACCTAGTCTATTATGTAATGTGCTATGAAAATAGCTTTTTGCTTCAAGATATCATTATATTAGTTTGCATGTACAAATTTGGTTCTCTTCTGTGAAATGGATATTCCACACATATTCCCCAAACTCCTGGACTTGATCTATAAATTTATTCATATTTTCCCCATTTAGAAAATCTTCGTTTCCATCATATCCAATCACAAGAGAAGAAATGGAGATAAACACAAAATATTTATCCATATATGTGCACACTAGTTGGGATGTTAGACTAAATGACTGCACTGACCTTTATTCTTAGATATTTCCTTTTAGCAATTTCTGGCAGGAATGCTAAAAAGGAATATTCATGGAAGGAAATTTGATAGCAAATGTAATATTATGCTGATCACATGCTCCATGATATTCAATCAAGTACCTGAGAATATCATCCTAAGTCTGGCGTGTGGTGTGTAATTGTATGTGTTTGTGTGTATAATGGAAAGAAAAAACTTAAATCATTAGTAAAAGTTTCATATTGTGCCTAAGATGTTCAATTTTGCACATCAGAATTCCACATTAGAAACTTTTTCACCTGATATTACTAAATATCAGCTTCCATTGATTTTGTCCTCTAACATTCACATTAATAGAATCAATTTTTTTACCAATTGAGATAATTTTTTCACACACACACACATATAGTTGCCTTATTTGTCTGCATTCTTTTTAGTTAGGAATTGACTAATTTGTGGTTAAAAAGTCTTTGACATGTGGTGATGCTACACAATCACTCAGTTAGCAAGTTTTTATTTTATATACAGTTTACTGTTCTAAAGGGAAAAATAGAGGGAAAATACCCTCTGGGACCTTTGGGGAGAAAAACTGATGCCCATATAAAAATAAAATTGAAAGACTACTAGATATTGCTTCAAGCAAGCTCTGAATTATAAAATGTAAGATTTTTATTGTGTTAATTTTTCAGTCTCTTAAGAAATAGATTGAAAACTAAACACACTTCAATAAGTAAAGGAATTTATGCTCACAATATTTTTCTATTATATGTGTGATAAGATTCTTTAGTAACTTGACTTATAGCCAAAATCTATAAGAAAAAAATTAATCTTCAGTAACATCTAATACAGTGGTACTTTGATACTCATTGCTAATTGGTTCCTGGAGGCGCGATGAGTACCAAAAATGGCAAGTACTAAACAAATTTTTGTAAATAAATTTAAAGTGTTCCCAAACCAAAGACAATGCACATTTTTAAAGCAATATGTAAAAAGATAGGGTTGTATATCATTAATTTACATGAGAAATAAACCTAAAAATTAATAAATATGTAGATTAAATAAAATAAAATCCTCACTTTATCTGTACTGAGAGGAATCCATGGTCTAAGGAATGGTGGGAGGAGAGTGGTGAGGAGCAGAGGTTACATGGAATATTGCTTGGAAGGAGAGACCCCTCTAGTAGAAATGGGCAGTTTTTCTCTTTTCTGCCTTTTTCAACTTGCAGCACAGGCTTTGACACTCTTGTCCTCTTCACTAAAAATTTATCCTATGAGGACTGCTTCTGTCTTCTTTTCAGAATTCCTTGAAAGTGTGAAATTGTTTGTTCATGCAATAACTTCCCATTTCTGCTTGTCAGCGCTTTGTCCAGATGGTTCTTCTCCACAAAGTTTTGAACTTCTGCCCATTTTGCACACATTTCTTTTATCAATGAACTGGGGACATTCTCCCTTATCATTTCCTCACCTGAAGAAATCTCTTCAGCCACTTCTTGTTGCTGCTTCTTCTATAGTTCCTACAGCTCCTCAGTGCTGAACTCTTCACCATGTTTCTCCACTAACTCCTACATCAACAGCATCGACCTCTAGACAGATGGATTGGTCCACCAATATCCTGCACAACTGTGCCCTCTGTACCTGCAGGCTTGGAGTCAAACTCAAAGCCTTCAAAGACTTTCTGAGTCACAGCTTCTGGCCACAGATTCTTCCATGCCGAATTCATTGTCCTATAAGAGACTTCGTTCCAGGTCTTATCAATAAGGTTAAGGCAGTGCAGTATATTGAAATGCTCCTTCCAGAATTCTGTGAGGGTCAACTGGGTGTCAGAGGTGATCTCAAAACACCTCTGGAAAATCGCCTTGGTGTATAACTTTTTAAAGTTTGAAATTACTTTCTAGTCCATGCCTTGGATGAGAGTAGGGGGGTAGGAACCTTATAGCAATGAAGCTTAACTCCTCCAGTAAGTCATCCTCCAAGCCTGGAGGGTGAGCAGGCGCATTGTCCAAAAGTAGGAGAGCTTTCAGAAGCAACTTTTCTCCAGCAAATATTTTTTCACTGAGGGACCAAACACTTCATTTATCCACTCAGTGAAAAATTGTCTCATGAACCAAGCTTTGCTGTTTGCCCTCCACATCACATGGAGTTTGCTTTTTATGTCATTATGCTTCTTGACAACTCATGGGTTTTCACTGTGAAAGAATAATACAGGCTTGGGTTTTAGGTCCCACTAGCATTCCCACACAATAGAGTGAACCTGCCCTTCATTAGTTTGTGGCCTGGTAATGCCTTCTCCTCTTTTGTGATGTAAGTTCTACTTGGCATTTTTTCCCAAAAAACTCCGTCTCATCACAGTTAAAAACTTGGTGGTGATTAAAACCATCAGCATCTATGTACTCTTAAAATTCACTAACGAATTCATCAGCAGCCTTATTATTAGCACTTGCTACCTCATCATGCCTCACAAAAAAATGGATGCTGGTCATCTTTTTAAAATTATCAAACCAGCCACGGCTGGCCTTAAAATGTTCAACACTCTCATCACTGGCTTCCCATTTGTTTTTCAAAAGATCAGCATACAACACTTTCACTTTTTCACATATCATAGCTTCCAATACACTGTCACCCACTGTTTCTCATTTACCCAAATTAATAACAGCTATTCAATTCCTCAAGTTTTGGGGAATGCTGCTTTGTTACTACTTTAACTCCTTTGGCAACATCAGCCTTTTTTTTATCACTTCTTTATTCTTAATGATTGTGGAGACCATTGTTCTAGGCATACCATATTCCCTAGCAAGATCAGTAATGTGAATACCACTCTCATATTTATTTATTATGTTTTTTGTTCAATGGTGGTGCAAAGTAATTTTATTTTTTTGCTCAGCACTATCATTACTCATTTTCTTAGGACCTATGATGAGAAAGAAAAATGCAAAAACACACAAAATGACCACAGAAGCTTAGACTGCAATGGAATGTACACAGAGCAAGAGCTACTGTTTCACTAACATGTGACCCTTTGGTTGGGCTGGAAAGTGTAGCGTCATGAGGAAACTGACACCAACAAGTTCTAGCTTGTGAGTTGAGTACCAAACAAACAAGAGTACTGGGACAACATTTTAGCATCAAAATGTTTCGAGTACCAAATTTGACGAGTTTCAAAGCAGTCAAGAACCAAGGTATTACTGTATTTATGTCATCTATCAAGCTGATATTGCATTAATTATTTTTATTGTTTAGTATAATATTGAATTTGGAAAAAGTGATTCATTTTATGGTAATTTGTATTAGGCTCATAAAATCATAATAAGAAATGATTTCTAACTTTAATGATATTATAATGTAATAACATATAATGTTTAATAATACACAATAATGTCATGCCAACTTGTAAAAGAATACTTAGAATTTTATAATATTATTATCAAAGTTACCAAGATATGTAATGAAATAAATTGTCATAAGATTAATTTTTCTTTAAAACTAAGAAATACAAACATACATATTCTCCATTCCTCCGCTCTGTCAGCTGAGCTGGTAATATGGAGCTTTTTCAAGACTTGGGGATCATCCTGAATGATATTGCAATGACAGATATAGGCCATTTTTATCATCACATAACATGCAGAGCTGTGCAGGAGAGAGTGAAGACTACAATGTGAACTATGGTCCATGCTTAATGGCAAAGCCCCAGGATATGTTTATTAATTGCAATGAATGTGCCACACTAATGAAGGATGTTTATGTGGAAGGGTGTAGGAGGTGTGGGCAGTGGGGCATAGAGGAATCACTATACTCTTTGTTTAACATATATGTAATCTAAGTATCTTTTAAAAAATTAAATTAAAAAATAAATAAAACTAGGAAGTACAAATTTCTGTACCAAGAATTTTCAAACTTTTCATAATTGTAATTTTATTGAGAAAAATTAGGAAAAATATTTAATTTGCATATATTTAATATATATTTTAAATTGGAAAGGGTAAACACAATTACTTCGTAGAAAATATTTGATAAATTATAAGACATTTAGTGTTTTTCTTTATTAAAATCATGTGAAGTAATATTAGACATGGTAATTCTGATAACTAATGACAAGGAAAAAAGCTGAAATATATATTTACATGTATACATTTGCATGTATATTCATTTCAATATCAAAAACTTAATATCATAGTTTTAAAAGAAGTAGAGAAGAAAAGTTCAGGTGAAAATGGAAAGACAGACAGTTGTGCCAGTATTTTGGATCATCTTATTCCTCGGATGGTGTCTACCACTCTCAAAGAGATTTCTGTAAAGCTAATGAGGTGGAAAGTGCCTTTGACAAGATTACAAGCCTATAACCACATATGGTGTACTTCAGAGTGAATGAAGAGAGGTAGGTCCTTGAAACCGTTATAACCTTTGACATTGCTGGATCCATATCAAGGATAAGAACATGTTCTCTCTAACTCTTTACAATTTCAGCCTTTCTTCGAGGTGGTTTGATTTTGAAACAAGTCCTCTTCAGGTTGTGAACACCAAGAGGTCCAGTTTAGCAATGCCAGAAAAAAAAAAATCTCTCTCCAAATACTTTGCTCTCCTTAGCAAAGCTTTGGTAACATGTTCCTGGGACTACAGGCAATAGGTGTTCTGTTGGTCAAGTTGTCATGTGCCTACTACTCGAGACTGGGGTGGCATCAGCCACACCCCATATACGGATATTGGAAATGGGTGTTAATCCTCAAAGTATACCGAAATATTCTAACCAGAAGAAATGTGAATGCATTCTGGGCAGGAAGACCAGGGTTATCTTTGATGCATTGATATTTAGGTTTTCTTGGTTAAGAGCAAATTTCTATAATAAATGAGTTTTGTTTTTAAAAACAGTATAAAAATAGAATACATAATTATAACCCTAATGGTTTCAGGTTTCAAAATTCAGTTACCTAAATAACAAAAAAAAAACACAACCCAAACACAATGATTTATTCTAATAATTATAGCAAAATATTCTCAAAAACTACCTTAAACACACCAATTATTATACTGAAATTATGTTTTTCTTAGTCATACCAGCATGCAACATAATAGAGCAAAACATAATAAGCAACAAATAAGAAAACAAAACCAAACAAAGAACTACATTAAGCCATACAATTTTACATTTTGAGGAAAGAAATATTATACCTGGGTTGGGTTGTATATGACCACATTATTAGATGCCTGCTGTTTCATTGAAAGTAAACTGATCCATCCTGTCACTCTGAGGAGAAAGGACTTTCCCAAGACAATGTTCATGAGTGTATGTATTAAAATACATTTCTTTTCTTTTTTTTTTTTTTAGGTACCAGATCCAGGGATTGAACCCAGGACTTCATATGTGGGAAACCGGTGTTCAGCCACTGACCCACATCGGCTCCCCTTAAATACATTTTAAAACGTTCTATTCCTAACTTGAATTAGTTCAATATGTTAGTGATTGAAAAGTCTGTAAGGCTCATACATTTTAAATAAAATATCTACTTAATTTTCTTTTTCAGTATTTCTATTGCCACTCAGATTTTGACCATAAATTTTCTAATGCGTAGAGAGCCCTGTTAATGTTAACTATGAGCTCAATGACAGATTTAAAAAGGTGCAAATTAGAAACTGCAAAATAAACTTGTACTTGAAGCAAGGTGGAATTCACAAAATTTAAAAAGTGGTTTATTCATTTTGTTTCATTACCATTGGCCATACTCTTTAAAAAGTTGTGCATGTTACTGCATTTAATATTTTATTACACTTGGCTAATTCTTTTTTCCAATTAAGTTAGAATAGCATTTATATATTTGACATTTAAAAATGTGTGAAGATAAACTGTTAAAACACCTATGAAATGTTATTGAACCATTAATCTGAAATAAAACTCCATGTAATTAATCTTTAGTAGAAACAGGGAAATCATGATTCAAGTGTTCAAAAGAATTAATGGATTTTATAAACGTATCTACTGCTCTTATCTGAATCTGGCAGATAGTAGGTGCTTATTAAATGATTGTGCACTTAGGAATCCTCAACCATGCTTTAAAAATATTTAGAGGATCAGAGCATGGATAAAGCAGTCCAGAAGTTATACTGCCTAAAGAATGGAATGAAATCTCTCCTCTGGATCCAATATTTATAGCTAATATCAATACAGCACTTACTATTTATCAGAGACAGTTCTAAGTACTCATATTAACACAATCCTGTGAGGTGTATACTATTATGGAGAACACCTTGAAGAATTGAGGCACTGACAATTTAAGTATATAATTAAAGGTTACCCAGCTGATAAAAGCTTTGATTCAAACCTAGGCAGCCTGGCTTGAGAGTAAAATATATTTGTAAAGATCCTTGTAAAGCTCACTTTTGATTCTTAAAATGTAATATAGTAAATTAAATTCAAGAAGCATTTTTTTACTGCAAACACCAAAGGTAAATATATTAAATGAAAAAAAGCTTCTAATATTTACAATGATAAACAAAATATAAGTTCACATAAATCAATAAGAATTATACATGTAATAATTTTGACCTTATGTTATTAATCAGTGTAGTTTTGCCATAAACAGTTCTGAATTCTTTAACATTATTTCCTTTGTTTCTAGTAGCAGCTTTGCTTTTACTTACGGATTGAAATTACTTAGTTTTTTAAACATTCTCTATTTCCAGGGATCACAGTAAATTGAATTTATCCCTCATAGTAGAACTAAAAGATGGCATAAATCAGTCTTGGCAGGAAAAAACCAACCGATTTAAGTACCTGTATGTTAAATAGAGCAGTTTTCAAAATCACACAAAGGTCAGTCTGATTCAAGATCCCATAGACCTTGAGGTACCCTTAGCATACATTTTATTTACAACACACACACACACACACACACACACAATTTAGGACACATTTCTTGGAAGTCCCAAATGCTGAAGTAAGCTGTGCCATCTGTGTAGAGAAAGCATCTTCAGTTCCAAGAACATTGCTTCTAACATTTGTCCGAATATTAATGCATCAAACTGTGAAACCTTCCTTGTTAAGTCCGATTTCACAGCATTCCTTATTTTAACAGATATCCTGGTAAGGGTGTATTCAAACCGTCTTTTCATAGTTCCTGACACATGACATTAAGCAGTGCAATGAAGCATAATTATTTTCATATTCTGCTGATATGAAAAACTCTAAAAGTCTTAATAAGCATGACATAAAAAAATTAATTAGGCAGAAGAAATATACCAAATTTCTAGTGACATTACCTGATGCTTAAAATTTTTGTGAAAAAAGATATTAAAGCAATAGTCATTGTCCATTCAATTCCAGTACCCGGAAAGCGTACACATCAGCTCCACATGTTTTGCAGGTTTTGTTTGCTACTTTTAAGTATCATTTTATATAATGATGTTTTCTCTAGTTAATTAATGAGCTTCCAAGTAAAATATATTTGTAAAGATTATCTATATTTTTTCAACTTTTTCTCTGATGACGGGATAGAATTATAGACATTTTCTTTCTCTCATCCATTCCTTTTTATATTAACCAAGAGCTTTATATTAAGGAAATTACCAAATATTGTTATTTTATTTATATGAATACCATAAGCTTCCAATTTTTCAAAAATCACCATTCCTTATGGGTTAAAAAAATATCTGCTATCCAAATTATTATTTTTAACAGAAAAAAATAATCTGGGAACAGATATATTCCCAGAGGAAAATATCTTTGAAGGTTCAATGTATATTTCTCAGGGTGTCGAAGGAGTTGAAATACTCAAAGCCTGTGTGATCAGTGTAAACTATGTATTTCACTCTCATAAATCCTTAAATATATGTTAGGTATTAACATATATCTTCTGCCTTGTCCTCTTACTAGAGTATAAAAGTTTGCCATTGGAAATGAAGATACATTTCTTAAAACTATAATTTATGCATTTCTATAGTGAAAAAGGAGTAATTGCTTCAGGTAGGGGTTCTTTGCCTTTATCAAAATCACTAACAACTGATAGGAAAAATAAAACTGTCACATATTGATTAAAATATTTGAATTTCTAAAAGAATATTTCAAGTAAGCCTGGACACAAAGCAATTCAGCATATTTATGATATTATCAGTTGTAACACCTACAGATTACAATCCACTGTAAACAATTTAAAATTAAAAAGTCAATTCATCATGACAGAGAACTTAAAAAGTCTCTGTTCCTATAAACATATAAAAACAAACATATATATAATGTAATTTTTAAGAAAAATCAATTGATTTATTAAAATAAAACAAAAATAAATATTTATTAAGAAAAATAAATCCCCTTGGCCATCTACATAAAGTCCCTTTATCACCTGTCTGCTATGTAGAAGCCTTTCTGACTTTCAAAAATAAGATGATGATAGTATTCTCTCTTTTTCCATAAGCCACAAACTTCCAGGGACAAATTCCAGACTCTCCAATTAACTTTCTCCATGTTCTCTGCTCTAAGGCCTATTGGTTTAAGAGTTCAAGAAGTCCAAGGAGGAAAGCAGCTGTGACTCAATTGGTTGGCTCCTGTTTACCATATGGGAGGCCCCGGGTTCGATTCCCAGAGCCTCCTGGTGAAAGCGAACGGCCCGCATTGCGCGGTGAGGTGTCCCAAAAAAGGGAGACAAGCAGACAAGAAAAAAGCAAAAGCAAATGGACACAGAGAGCACAAACAGCAAGGGGGGGGGGTTAGACAAATTTTTAAAAATTCCAACTAGTGCATAATAAATCAGGCATTGTCAGTCTCCAGAAATGCTAACTCCCCTCAGTTTGATAGAAGTAGTAATAGGTGATGAGGAATTGCCCCCATGCAGCAAGGGAGTAGGACTAATGATCATCATTCTTTTTTCACAGTTCCTTTTCTGTGTTGTCTGCCAGTGTTGGGAAGGAAAGGTGGTTTTGCCAACAAGCCAGGGTTTGCATTCCATTTTATTATACCTTGAGAGAGGGAGGTCCATGGTACAATTGTTGGAAACTCTTTAAAATTAAATATTGTTTTCCTTTTCCTACTCCCACCCTGGCCCCTAGTAACCTATATTAATTTTTAACTAATGCTTAATTGATACAGAGTTTCTATTTAGGGTGTTGGAAAAGTTTTGGAAATGAATGGTGATAATGATGGCAAAACATTGTGAGTGTAATTATCACCACTAGATTATATATTTGATTGTGGAAAATTTTAGATTGTATACATTAATAAAATAAAAATTTAAGGAAAAAGCAGAAGACTGTATAACACAAACAGTAAACCCTAATATAAGCTGTAGACTATAGTTAATGGAATAATTATAATAATACTGTTTCACCAATTGTAACAAAGCTACCACACTAATGCAAATGATTAACAGTAGGAGAAACTGTATATGAGGGAGGTATACGAGAACTCTGTATTTTCTAAATTATTTCTTGGTAAACCTGTAACTTCTCTAATAAATATATATATATATATATATATATATATTTCAAAAATCAAATACTATTGACTATGTTTGGTCTCTGTACTCACACTAGGAAAACAGAAAAAGTTCTACACAGGAGCGTGTTACATACTCATGGTATGAAATCACCTTCAAAAAAAAATGATATAACTTCAAAATTACAAACCATTCTCTCTCCTTACCATGCCATCCCCCCATTATCTACCTGAAATTTATCATAGTTAAGTAAGTTGTCTCAGGTGACACAGTTAGTAAGTAGTAGCTATGTAGTACCTATATCTAGTTGACTACAACTCTCAACCACTACAGAAACCTGAAAAATGTATAAAAGAATATGCAAATTGCCAATACATGTTTGTAATACTGCATGTTTACATGCAGAGCAATGAATTTTAAAACAAAGAGATGCATTTATATTTTATACATTTGAAAATATTCTAAATAAAAGAATATCTCATTTAAGAAACTATATAATTAAGAAACCCAATAAAGTGTTTGGAGAATTTTAAATTGTTAAAGCTTCTTTGAAAACAAGCTGACAATGAATATCAGGAGTCTATAACTCCATTTCATCTGTAATCCAATACTTATCTTACTTGCAAAATTTTAAAAATGTTTAACTATATGTAGGCATTAATTGTAGCATTATATATAAGAATTAAAACACAAATGTCAATAATTAATGGTTAAACAAATTATGAAATTCCTTATTAAAATTTTAAATATCCATTAAAATAAAACTAATAGCTTGTTTTAAATGAGGTAGGAAATGTTGTTTTTATTTATGTAAAATAATGCTAATCTACATTATTTACTTTATTGTCACAATTTATGTAAAAATTCACAAAAAATAATGAACAGACATTTATCATATAGTATAAATTTGTTTTGTGAAAGGGGATTTATTTTTTTCCTTTCATATTCTCTTGTGTGTTTTCTCTCATATGCTCTAAAATGAATATATAACCTTTATTTTTGCAAAAATACAGAAAACATAATAAATAGCACATCTTAGGAAAGAGTAGTTACTATTAAAAATACAGAAAAAAAACAGAGAAGCAAATAATATAAAATATAAATGTATTTATTTAATCTATTTATTAAATGTAAAATATTTTAAGTGATGCAAATGGATACTAGAAAGTTTCTACAATTAATGAGCCATCCTATGTTTCACTGGCAATCCTGAAAAAAATTATATTTGTAAATGTTTGGAACTGAATACAAATGGTGAAAACACATCATACTGTTTGTAACTATCAGTGCTCTTATATGGGTATGACAGTGTTTGAAGGAGAAAGTCTAAGGACATATATATTACTAGAAGAAAAGCTAAAAATTTTCCCTTGGGTCTATATAACACTGAAACCTCATGTGAAATATAAGTATGGTTAATATTGTATGTGCTTTGTTTTTAATAAGTCTTACATCTGGTAGAGAGTCTTCCCTCTTGTTTATTTCTTTCGAAATTTTATTTATGTTTTTGTTGCTTCTTTCCTTGCTTAATTTTTAGGACGTACTTGATATTCAACCCAGGACCTCGTACATGGGAAGCTGGTGCAAAGCCACTTGAGCTACTCTGCTTTGCCATTGGTTTTTGTTATTCCTAATTATTTTACTTTTAACCAATTTTGCTTGAAATTCTGTAAGTTGCTTCAAAGTCATACACCTTTTTTCAATTATTAAAACATCTTTGTGATGGTTAGGCTACTGTGTCAACTCGGCCAGGTAATTGTGTCCAGGTGTTATGTCCAGCAAGCACTGGGCAAATTGTAATACAAAAGCATTTGTGTACTTCGATCACCAGTGAGCTTACTGCATGTATGACTGATCACATCTGCATCAATCAGAAAGATTGCATCAGCAATGGGTGATGCTTTTATCCAATCAGTTCAATACCTTAAAAGGGGAAGTGATTTCAACATTCAGGGAGAATTTCCCAGCTCATCTTTGCACAGTCACCTTCTCCCAGAACTCATAAGGACCTTTCATTGGACTTCCATTGGAACCCCTGGTTTGCAGCCTGCCTGTGGAACCTGGACCTTTGCATCCCCATGGTTGCATGAGAGACTGTTATAAAATCTCATATTATTGACAGATATCTCATGTTGATTCTGTTTCCTGAGAGACCCCTGACTAATATAGCTTGGTACTGGGAGTGGTTCTTGAGGAACAGAGTCTTAAACATGAGATATCTGAGGTGGTTCTGGAATTTTTGTAATTGGCTCCCTACTCTAATTGGACTCAAGGGTACTAATAATTCCCTTTCCAATAATGAAGAGGTAGCTAACAGTCCATGGCATTAGCTGGCAATAAAGATATGCAAAATAGCATCCCTGGAGTCCCTGACTTCCACGATTATAAGAAGCAAGGATCTAGATGAAAGTGTTTTCAAAACCTTAACAGAATTTTGTAGAGTGATGGCTATTATGGTTGGAAAGGCCAAGTGAAAGCCTCTAGAATGGCCCCTGCTTAGCAAAATAGTGAGTCAAAGGCAATACCGGATTCCTGCAGGTATTGCAGATATTAGTGCCACCATCAAGGATTTGAAGGATGCAGGGGTGGTGATTCCCACCATATCCCCATTCAACTCTCTTATTTGGCCTGTGCAGAAAAGAGATGGATCTTGGAGGATGACAGTAGATTAACGTAAACTTAACCAGATGGTGGCTCCAATTGCAACTGCTGTCCCTTATGTGGTATCATTGCTTGAGCAAATCAACACTTCCCCTGGTACCAGGTATGCAGCTGTTGACCTGGCAAATGCTTTTTTCTCAATTGCCATTAATAAGGACCACCAGAAACAGTTTGCTTTCAGCTGGCAAGTCTAACAGTATACCTTCACTGTCCTGCTTCAGTGATATATCAACTCTCCAGCCCTATGTTATAAAATTGTCTGCAGGGATATTGATCGTCTCTCCCTCCCACGAGACATCACACTATATTGATCAATATAGTCCAATGGACTATAGTGATGCATTATATTGATGAGATCATGTTGATAGGACTTACTGAGCAAGAAGTATCAAAGACTCTAGATTTATTGGTAAGGCATTTGTGTGACAGAGGATGGGAGATAAAGCCAACAAAAATACAGGGTCCTTCCACCTCAGTGAATTTCTAGGTGTCCAGTGGTGTGGGGCCTGTTGAGATATCCCTTCTAAAGTAAAGGATAAGCTGTTGTACCTGGCCCCTCCTACCACCAAAAAAGAGGCACAATACTTAGTTGGCCTCTTTGGATTTTGGAGACAACACATACCTCACTGGGGTGTGCTACTCTGGCCCATTTACCAAGTGACCAGAAAAGCTGTCAATTTTGATTGGGGACCGGAACAAGAGGAGACCCTGCAACAGGTCCAGGCTGTTGTGCAAGCTGTACTACCACTTGGACCATATGATCCAGTAGATCCAATGGTGCTGGAAGTTTCAGTGGCAAATAGAGATGCTGTCTGAAGCCTTTGGCAGGCCCCTATAGGGGAATCACAATGCAGACCCTTAAGATTTTGGAGCAAAGCCTTGCCTTCCTGTGCAGATAACTACACCCTTTTTGAGAAGCAGCTTTTGGCTTGCTACTGGGTTTTAGTAGAGATGAAACGCTTAACCATGGGCCATCAAGTTACCATGAGACCTGAGTTGCCTATCATGAGCTGGGTATTGTCTGACACACCAAACCATAAAGTTGGGCATACACAGCAGCACTACAAAATAAAGTGGAAGGGGTATATACGAGATAGGGCTTGAGCATGTCCTGAAGGCACAAGTAAGTTCCATGAGGAAGTAGCCCAAATGCCCATGGTCACCACCCTTGTTACCTTCTCTTTTCCAGCCCACAGCTTTGGCCTCTTGGGGTGTTCCTTACAATCAATTGACTGAGGGTGAGAAAACTTGGGCCTGGTTTACAGATGGTTCTGCACGATATGCAGATAACACCCGAAAGAGGGCTGCTGTGGCACTGCAGCCCTTTTCTGGGACATCCTTGAAGGATAGAGGTGAGGGAAAATCCTCCCACTGGGCAGAGCTTTGAGCAGTGCATCTAGTTGTTCATCTTCCTTGGAAAAAAATGGCCAGGGGTGTGTTTGTACTCTGATTCATGGGCTGTTGCCATTGGTTTGGCTGGATGGTCAGGGAATTGGAAAGAACATGATTGCTAAATTGGTGACAAGGAGGTCTGGTGAAGAGATATGTGGATAGACCTTTTGGAGTGGGCAAAAAACATGAACATATTTGTGTCCGACGTGAATGCTCACCAGAGGTTGACTTCAGCAGTGGGAGTTTAATAATCAAGTGGATAAGATGACCCGCTCTGTGGCTAATGCTCAGCTTCTTTCCCCAGCCACTCCTGTCATTGCCCAATGGGCTCATGAACAAACTGGCCATGGAGGTAGGGATGGAGGTTATGTATGGGCTCAGCAACATGGACTTCCCCTCACCAAGGATGACTTGGGTACAGCCACTGCTGAATGCCCAATATGCCTGCAGCAGAGACCCACACTCAGTCCCCAATATGGCACCATTCCTCAATGTGACCAGCTTGCTACCTGGTGGCAGGTTGACTACATTGGGCCACTTCCACCATGGAAGGGACAGCGATTTGTTTTAACTGGAATAAACACATACTGTGGCTATGGGTTTGCATTTTCGGCACGCAATGCTTCTTCCAAAACTACCATATGTGGACTTACCGAATGTCTTATCTACTGCCATGACATTCCACACAGCATTGCTTCTGATCAAGGAACCCATTTCACAGCAAATGATGTGTGGGAATGGGCACATGCAAATGGAGTTCACTGGTCTTACCATGTTCCCCATCACCCTGAAGCAGCTGGATTAATAGAATGGTGAAATGGCCTTTTGAAGACTCAATTACAGCTCCAACTAGGTGGCAATACCTTGCAGGACTGGGGCAATGTTCTCCAGGAGGTTGTGTATGCTCTAAATCAGCAACCTCTTTATGGTGTTGTTTCTCCCATAACCAGGATTCATAGGTCCAGGAATCAAGGGGTGGAAATCGGAGTGGCTCCACTCACTATTACCCCTAGTGATCCACTAGGAAATTTTTGCTACCTGTCCCTGCAACCTTAAGCGGTGCTGGTCTACAGACTTTAGTCCCAAAAGGAGGAGTGCTGCCACCAGGGAACACAACAATAATTTCATTGAAATGGAAGTTAACACTGCCACCTGGCCACTTTGGGTTCCTCTTACCTGTGAATCAACAGGCAAAGAAGGGAATTACTGTACTGGCTGGGGTGATTTATCCTACTATCAAGGGGAAATAGGACTACATCTACATAATGGGAGCAAAGAAGTGTTTGCCTGGAATGCAGGAGATCCTCTAGGGCGTCTCCTAGTACTGCCATGCCCTGTGATTAAAGTCAATGGAAAATTACAACAAACTAATTCAAGCAGGACTAACAATGGCCCAGAATATTCAGGAATGAAAGTTTGGGTCACCCCACCAGCAAAGAACCAAGGCCAGCTGAAGTGCTTGCTGAAGGTTACAGGAACATGGAATGGGTAGTGGAAGAAGGTAGTGATAAATATGAACTTCGACTATGTGTCCAGTTACAGAAACCAGGACTGTAATAGTCATGAACCCTTCTTCCTTGTTTTGTTATGAGTATGATTGTATATGTATACAAAACAGATTTCTTTGTTTTCTTCCCCACATTTCTCTCTTATCATATGAAAAGTTGTATTAATTTCACATAATATATAAGGATGTCAAGTTTAAGAGTGAATATTACCCAAGGACTCACCCCTATTCTGTGGGTAATTAATGTGTTTCCAGTTGTATGCAGGGGAGTTGAACATTGTTAGGCAGAAATATATGTTTATGCCTGTCTGTTATTGTTTTTGCTTAGAGACTATGTATGGTTTATGGTAATGTGTATGGTTGCCGAGTTAACAAGGGGTGGACTATGATGGTTAGGCTAATATGTCAACTAGGCTTGTTAATCCTGTCCAGGTGTTAGGTCCAGCAAGCACTGGGTTAATTGTAATACAAGAGCATTTATGGATTTCAATCACCAGTGAGTTTACTGCGTGGATGGCTGTTTACATCTGTATCAATCAGGGAGATTGCATTCAGCAATGGGTGATGCTTTTCTCCAATCAGTTGAATATCTTAAAAGGGAAGTGATTTCGACATTCAGAGAGAATTTCCCAGCTTGTCTTTGGACAGCCAACTTCTCCCAGAAACTCATTAAGGACCTTTCATTGGACGGTCATTGGAGCCCCTGGTTTGCAGCCTGCCTGTGGAACCAGGACTTTTGCATCTGCATGGCTGCGTGATAAACTCTTATAAAACCTCATATTATTGACAAATATTTCCTGTTGATTTTGTTTCCTGAGAAAACCCTGACTAATACAATCTTTATATTATTTCTTTCATTTATTATTTTCCTCCAGTCTCTCTGTTTCTGGAGACTAGAGCCTTTATTGTGGGGAAATCTAGAACAAGACTCACCTAAAATGAAATAATTCCTTTTCACTTTAAAATATGTCCTGAAATATTAGCTAATGATATCTATTCCCCTTCTTATTTGAGAGTCTTAATATTGATGGCCTGGTTATCTCATCATTGGCAGTCCCAAATTTTTTTATTTTATTTTACTGGTATCCTATTAGAGCCAAGTTTATGAAAAATACAGAGTAGACCACCAGACATGGAGCATTCTGCAGGCAAAAATGCAGATGTGTCTCTCTTGTATGACCCATATAACATATGTATTTGCTTATTTTTTAATTGGCTGGTAAACATGAATATCGGTGATCACACATTTCTGGTTAAAATTCTAATTTCCTATTGTGCAGCACACTGCCTGATCAAGGATGGTAGAGTCTGAAATTTTACCTTGCTTGCACACTAACAAGTTATCCTGCGCCATTTCATGAATCCAGGCAGAAACTCCTGGATGAGACTCCTGGATGAGATACCAAGAAATTTATTACTCATGGAAGTGCAGTCTATATGAGTTTCATGTTTGTCCTGGTTCCCCATTTTCTCCGATGTTCTATGAATATGATACAAGTAAACCACTGTGTTGTTTACACAGTGGTTTTATGTCCCAGTTGAGGAACTCTGAGCTTAGGAAATCACAATTTTTATAATGGACTGCAATTACACCTCACGGATTTTTTTTTTTTTCCTGAAGAGAGATGTTATGTTCAATTTTTTATAGGACTTCAAATAAAATTGTCCTCTGCTTTATAGGTAGATATTATCTTTGTCTTCCAAGTATGTTTATATGGCAAACTTCATCGAAAAGATAGCTTAGAACAGATAGCTGTCAGTCTATCTTATGGCAAGATGTTAAAAATGTGAGAGACTCATAGGAAATTTTTTCTACCCATTGCAGACCAAGTCTTTATATATGCTTGTGGAATAAAAATATAAATAAAGGAATAAATAATTGAATCATTGGTTATGTTCCATGACATTTGCATATGTTCATGCACCTATCTATACAGTTTGGCTTATTTGAAGATACCCACAAACGTATGTACTATTTAAGTTCAAAGAAGCAATATATATGCACTTTATATATCTGAATTTGTATACGTGAATGATTAGCATATTTGCAATAATATTTAGACATGTTACAAGAGGTGTTTCTTAAAGTACAACCATCTAACATTATTCCATCTCCATTAATAATATAAACCTGCTATATGTTTTTTTCATGCAATTAGACACAAGTTGTGAAATCAATGCTACATCTAAATGTGGAAAATTATATATGGAGTGCATTTTTCAATAAGTAATTAAAAAAATTCCTATTTACTGAAATTTTATTGGTAAATTATGAATTATAACATTAATAAAATACTAAAAGTATAAATTTTCATAGTGCATTTAGTGATATGTGCTCATATGAATGCTAGTTTGTGTATATGTAAGTATGTATGCATATTTATTTTGCATCATGTCTTCCAATAAAGTCTAATTTGTTTCATTTGGTAACAAGGAGACATCCTCTGTTCCCACCAAAGCTGTTACTGAGAGTCTGAGTCTAGTGTTTTCACAATCAGTCCTTTTAGCACTATCAGTTCCTTCCATTTGACATAACCCAAAGCAGTGTTTATTTGAAGAGAAGAGATACGTTAGTCACACTCCCTTTTGATACCAGATCTAGAATGTATACTTTTTTACTTTAGCATGGAAAACTCAAGGCAGGCTCATTGATTCTTAAATCTCAACCATATTCTGTATTCTATGTCTTGGGAACACTTCAGAAAATCTGGGTCTTTTTGTCTCTTAGTGGAATGGATCCTTCTGAGAATTGAGATGCTTTTTCGAGCTGATCAAGTCACCATGTTCTGCTTCCTCTACATCCAGTTAGTCTGACAAGCACTGTAAATTGATATCACAAAGTCAAAAAAAGGGGAAATAAGGCACGATTTTTCTTTTCCCTTTGACTTTCTAAATTACATCAAAACTTTCTTACCTTCTTTCATTGTGTTAACCACAGAAAATGAGGAAATTGGTAACTCCTATTCTGTACTCCATTCTCTCAACTGTCCAAAAGTAAGGCTCTAAATTCTTTTTTAGTCTGACAGGTTTCCCTACATCTCTTCTCCTTCTTTCCTACATTTTGGTTTATGTTTAACTACTGAAAGAATCAAACTTTGCCTTTGATAGATACAGAAACATTTGGAAGTTTAACCAAGGATATATTTCAAGTACCTTTAATCTCTAGAGACTCAGGAAAATCAACTTTGTGACTCAATTTTGTTAAGGAACCTCACAGTTATTAGTAATTTACACCCTCCATTTGAGAGAGTAAGGCCATTGATTCAGCAAAGATGAAAAGCAAGGTTTCCAAATCATCCAAAAACATTTAAAAATTACTCCAGTTATATGAAAGATATTTAAATTTCATGTTAATTTATTTACTTGAGACTTAGTAATGATAATTTCTTTTATTGCTCTTATATTTACATTTCACTATAAATTTACATTTCAGAGGAGATAATACAACCAAGCAATAGAATGATGAGCTTTATTTTGCTGAATTTTAGAGTTGAACACCTAAAAATTATCTGCTCATTTAGGAAATGGAAGTTATTTTGCACAAAAGAAAGTATTGAAATTCCATGAAATATCTTTGTTATATAGTTACTATTCAATTAATATATTTAATATATTTATTAAGAATTATTAAAAATACTACACATTCTCAATTGTTGCTGCTATTAAATTTTACAATCACCTTTACTTCATTAAATAGGCTGATATACTGTATTAGCACAATACGTTTCCATGCATCCTACTTAAATCCCAATGCACTGCACAAGGTTATTCCATGGAAATGATGTTAATTGAGTAATTATTCTGTCATTATAAATGTTTAAAATTTTGTCTTTAAGAATCAAATAACTTTGGTGGTTTATCATAGTCAACAGGATCACCTTTATTTAATACCCAAGTGAAAATACTAGAAGACAATTGCATAATGTAAACAGAAAAAGAAGTGTAAACAACCCATATTTTTATATAAATTTGGCTTTATTCTGCTGAGATGTGGGGCAAAGAAATCTTAAAAAAATAACTATTTCATAGCCATTTTTGACATTTACTATACTTGAATTGAGAAACTTGCTGTAATTTAAAACCACATTTGGTCAGGAGTTGAAATGTTTTGCTGCCTGTAATTCACAATGGAAAATTAAATTTTAAGTACTACAATTTGTATTTCAGTGTAGTTGTAGCTAATCTGCTGACAATTCTTCTAAATCACCAAATGATGTTTAAGTAACAAAAACATGGCTGTGTAAAACTCCTTCAAGGCAAAGTTCTGAAAACTGAGGGGTTTTATTCACAATAATTTAATTTATTGTACACTCATTTGGTGACAAAACCTAACTTGAACTGATATAAGGTTCTTCATAATATTCATTTACTTTATTTAGTGTGGATTTTTATGTATTTTACTGAAGATATATTGATGTGTTTGATTAAGGAGAACTGTCCAAACCCTGCTGAGGTAATTGCACCATATGACCCTTCTGAAATCTGAAAAAAGTTATTAATCCTGAAACACGTCCAGTCCCAAGGTTTTCAGATACATAATTTGTGGATCTAAAACATGATTCCTTTTCATAAAATAAAGCAGCCAACAAATAAAAAAGTATATACTTTCAAATATTTTGTACATATATGTAGGAAAAGAGATAATTATATAAAAGGATATATACCAAGCTGTTAATGTTATCTAAATCAGTTGAAAAGGAGATGAATAGGATTAGAGTTTGACACTTTAATTTACATATCTTTGATTATCTCCTTAGTTGAAACAACTCATTAATTTGGTCATTTCAATGTTTTAATTAATAATTTACCTGACAACCATTTTCCTTACTATATATTTGACTGATGTGAAGAGAATCTTTGATTCCATTATCCATAAAAGGTCGACAAAATCTCAAATGCAACTTTTTGCGAACCTTGAAAATGTCTTTGACTAGCCCCTCTATCAGTCAATTCTCACTGGCTTCAACCCCCACTATATTTATTGGCCTATTTATCTCTCTCTTCAGGAACCTGTCCTCTGAGAGCTGCCAGTTGTTTATTTCAAAATTACTATTAATTTTGTATGTAAAACAATTTAATTTTTCTTAATTTAAACTCCACTTCTCCATCGCATACCTAAGGGACTAAACTTTTTCTATTGAAAATGGACTATAACTATATCTGCAGGTCTATTTCTCTTGGGGTATTTGTTAGCCTGTCACAATAAAAATACTTTATTCTGAATACATGTGTATATATATTGAATAAGGAGAAAGGAGGGAATATAAATAAATCATGAGTAGCATGCTTCTAACCTCAGTGCACCATGGCAAGAATTATAATGAATGTTAGTATTAGAAATAATACATTAGTGACAATTATACAAACAGAAAAACAGAGTTATAAGATTGTATTCATACTATTTTAAATTTATGTAAATTAAATGTATATTATATATGAGATAGTCAAATAAAACTTATTTAGTTGTGCTATTTAATAACTGTACTTGTTTATTTTATTAAATTGAAAATACAGAAAAAATCAGTTTTTAAAAATTACATTTAATATTTTAAATAATGAGGTTAACCATATTTATATAATTGCTTCATGATCATTTTATACTTTACATATTAATTCTACTATGTAAACACTTATTTTTTATAGTATAGGTTATTGAAATCTATAAAGTAAGTGCATTCAATTGCCTGTCATTAGCAGTGAAGATTTTTAAAAACAGTGAATCCATTGGAATGTCTAAGTATGTAACTACATATAATGCGATCATTGTTGAAGAGAATAACAGCTAATCGGTAAACAGAGAGAAAAATTCCTCATTAGACTCTGACTTTAATCTATGGTAATACAGTCAATTCCTAGGATGCAAGATACACTTATTTAATTCAAGGAAATAAATCAAATGCCAATGCCAAACACAGTTCCTTTCGTGATATTTAAATTTCTAGTTTATTCAGATGAATGTAGACTGCTTTATGATTCCTTATTTGAATATGGAATATAGTTTTTGACATATATTTTCAAAAAACTTTCCCTTTTGTAATCAGATTAACTGTTATTTGAGTCTACTGAACAAATGTTGTTAGTGAAACTAACATATAATTTAGCATTAATAAATTTATGTTGATATCTATTTTCTGGTTTTGTATTAAAAACCTAGGCAACCCTTAGGTTTGAACCACAAATGTGTTTTCTGGACTCCTTAGTATTGTTTTGCTTATGGAAAACATCTCAATGTTTTATTTTAGGTCATGAGGGCTAGATTGTTATCTTTGGAAGCTTTACACAGCCATAAAAGGATTTCTTTCTCTCCTGTGGTTAGACAGTAGTACCTACAGCAGCAAAGCTCTCTAATGAAATAACTGTGGACTGAAAAATAGAATGCATCCAGGAAGCATGCTAAATGATGGTTTTTCACAATGCCCTAATTATATATATAATAATAATAATAATGATACATGTATGGAATTATGGTCTTAATTTCCTCAAATATGGGCATGTATTTTTTTTTAGTGAAGTGAGTTCTTAGATAGGAATTTTTCTTTTA
Organism: Tolypeutes matacus; assembly: GCA_026826555.1. NCBI lineage: Eukaryota > Metazoa > Chordata > Mammalia > Cingulata > Chlamyphoridae > Tolypeutes > Tolypeutes matacus. The sequence continues at coordinate 10,184,510 of JAKSZT010054458.1, forward strand.
CTTGTTATGCTTATGATAAGCCCTTTAAGAAGCATTAATATGCAGCTTTTATGGTCTGTGTTTAGAAATGCTATGCTTATGAACTAAGTGACAGTATCAATTGTCACACACAGTGACCATATACCAAGAAATTACACTAGCATTAGGTAGAACAGCAGGTCCATTTGTTCAAATGTTCACTGAACATATGAGTGATTTTCTCTAACAAGGTCCCCAGGGAACCAACTTGTATCCATCACTGCCTTCATCCTAACTGGAAGATAACTATTTTAAACTCCTGCTAAAATATGTGTTTTTTTTAGGATTGAAATAACATATATGTCAGGAACTGGAAGGATATACACTGTTTTAGTACATACCAAGGCAATCTGATAGAAACCAGTAACTGTTTATTAATCAGATTGTTCTTTGTATTTTTATGTTTATTATTATAAATATATAATGATAACAAATAAGAATCAAATTCCTTAAGATACTTTTCACAGAAAATTAGGCACTTTTATTTTCCTAAAATGTGTAATACAATTGCAATTTTTAATGTTCCAATATATAGAAAAAATATATATATATATATTCTTATATAATGCATTATATAAAGATGTTAATATTTTAATGAATTTATTTACTACTTCAGAAAATTAGATCCTTTCTATCTTGGGGCCTACACTCTACTTATAAAAAAGCTTTTTATTGATTAATATTGAGGCAGACACATCTTAGGGTGTGACCTTATGACATTGTAAAATCTTCCTTTGAATGGGGTGCGGGGTGTAGGTGCGGGCTGTTACTTGTTTTCAAACAATAGAATATAGCAAAGGTGATGGGTGGTCCTCAGATTCAGTTAAATTATTTCAAGGATGATGGGATGTCACTCCTTGATTAGATTGTATTTTGTAAATGTCCATGTTAGAATTCTGGAACACAAGAAATTCTCCTTACTGGCCTTGAAGAAACAAACTGACAAGTTATTAACTAACTTTGGAGAGAGTGAAGAGGGTCATGTATTGGGAGACTGCAGGCTGCTATTTAGACCTTTCAGAGATCTGCCTTCACCTGGAGCCCTCAGTTGTACAGCTGAAAGGAAATTAATTCTGCCAACAACTTGAATGAGCTTGGAAGCAGTCCCTAAATGATACGCAAACCAGACACCTTGAACCCTGTGTTGAGAGAAAATGAAGAGAGGACCCATCGAAGCTATGCCTGAATTCCTAATCCATGGAAAACTTTAGATACAAAAGTTTGCTTTTAAGCCATTGGATTTGTGGCAACTTGTTATTCAACAGAGAAAAGTAATGCAATTTGGATTTTTTCATGCAAAATTAATATTAGTGAATTGGCTTGAACTCTTTGGAGTGTCATTAGGATTCTGTCTGGACTCAATGGTTACCTATCATCTATGTGGTTGGAATGTCAGGAATTCTTTGAAATAATATAAAAGTAGGAATCCAAAAGTCCAGAGCTACGAGAATTTAGAATGTTTGAACTTCTAAGCCATCCCATGACCATAATTCTGAGAAGCTCAGAGAATATTTCCTTCATTAGGGCATTAAAGATTTTCAGTTTCAGGGGATTCTAGTATTCTTAGAACACTCTGTCATGACTGCCTTCTGTCAGCAGGAGATGAAAGCAGGAGATGTTGACATGGAAATAGTTTCTCTTGCCTCAATTAGAATAATGGATTCAGGTATACCATAGGTTAGTGATTGTGCTTAACTCTCAGCAATAAGGGGGAAGAGGTAAATGGAGTATTTTGATGCACAGGCCAATTAGTCATCAGAACCCCAGGAACAGGCAGGTAAGCAGCCTATGAAGAAATCTCTTGACCTATAATCCTGGATAAATACTAGGCCTTTTGAACAGATACTGAATGTAAATTGACATAGAGTAGATTTATGGCTTTTTAATTTGTTTTAAGTCTTAGTCTGTTTACATCCCCAGAGATCATCAATAAACAGGAAAGCTGAGTCTTTCCTCCACTGTAACCACAGATCTATACTTGGACCCTTTTTCCAAGCCTTCCCCAAAGTACATGTAACTATTTATCAGGTGACTGCATTGAAGAAAAGAAAATAAGCACTTAATGGAATTGAAAGATACTGGCTCTGAATTAATACTAATCTTTGATGACCAATGTATTACCACAGTCCAACAGTTACAATAGCAGACTCTGGGGTGATAGTATAAAAGTTTTCTGACTATATATTGCTGTGAATCTCTAAAACATGGTGAAAACAATCATTTATTTTGTTCAAAAATCTTCAGTTTGGGCAGGGTATAATAACAGGCCATCTCATCTCTGCTCCATGAAGCATCTGGAAAAATAGCTGAGTTGGGACTGTTGGATATACTTCCAAGATGAGTCACTTACAAGTCTATCAAGTTGCTGCTGACTGTCAGCTCAGAACTTAGACTGGGTAGTTCGCCAGTCATCTCTCCCCTTCCAAGTGGGTTTCTACACAGGGTAGCTTGGTCTACTTCACAATATGATGACTGGGTTCCATAACCCAATACTAAGAATTTCAGTGGGAGGAGAGAGACACAATATCCTGATCTACTGTGGATACAGTGAGACTGCAGACCCAACATTTGCTGCTTTCCCAAATCTCAGAATTTATATAGGGGGGAAACTGCTATGGCCCAAGTGATTGGGCTCCTGTCTACCATTTGGGAGGTTCAGGGTTAAATTCCTGGGGCCTCCTGGTGAAAAGCAAGCAGGCCCATGTGTCAAGCTGGCCCGAGTTTAGAGCTGGCCCTCATGGAGTGCTGGCCCATGTGGAGTACTGGCCCATGCAGGAGTGCTGGCCCATGCAGGTGTGCTAGCCCACTTAGGAGTGCTGACCTGTGCAGAAGTGCTGACCCGTGTAGAGAGTTGGTGTGGCAAGATGACACAATAAAAAAGACACAGAGGAACAATAAGAGACACAGCAGACCAGGGAGCTGAGGTGGCACAGGGGAATGAGCACCTCTCTCCCACTTTGGAAGGTCCCAGGATCGGTTCCCAGTGCTATCTAAAGAGAAGACAAGCCGACACAGAAGAACACACAGAGAGCAGACAGTGAAGGCAAAACAATGGTGGGGGAGGGGATAAATAAATAAATCTTACCAAAAAAAAATTATATAGGAATAGTTATAGTTAATAACAGGCAGAATCTCTACATTAGTTCCCTGAACCATTATTTTGGAATAAGTTAAGTGGAAGAACCTCAATTTCTGCTTCTACCTCCAAGCAAAAAGTGATAAGCAAAAAAGAATATAACATCCAAAGAAGACTTATAGAGATTATTACCACCAATAAAAACTTTAAATTTGCATGGCTAATTATTTCTACCATGGCAACATTTTTGTAAAAATCACTGCTTTGAAAATTACAAAAGAAAAATATGTTAAACAGAATATTGTATAATATTTGTATTTAAATCACAAATAATTACTGGAAATCCAAAAACTAGTTTATGCTCAATTATGTGTGGATCTATAAAAAGGTGTACAAATGGGAAACACTTGCTATCTAAAATCTAAGTTTAACATAGCAATTATTTATGTCAAAGTCTCATGTATATGCGAATATTCTCACTGTCCTGATTCTGTGATAATCAGGGTGGGCTAAACATTCGCTATATTAGAAACCATGCATGTGTCCCCAGACCTCGTTTTCCCCTAGGTCTGGTTTTTAGAATGCTGGTGATAAACTAAGCCTGATTTATTATATGTCCATCCTGTATGGGAAAAGACTGTAACTCTAGGTATCTCTGGTCAACCTTAAGAGATATAGCAGGGGGCTATATCTGGTTGGCGTCCATCTCCCATATGGAGGGACCTGGGTTCCATCCCCGGGACCTCCTGGTAAAAATTTAAAAAATATATAGAAGGTGCGTGGGCCGCCAGGCCCTGTGCGCGGGCGCACCACCAGTTCCCGCGAGCTACACAGCAAGATGATGACATAATAGGAGAGTGACACAAGGGAGAGGCAAGATGAGACGCACCAAAAAACCAGCAACTAAGGATGCGTGGGCAGGATGCCTCTCTCCTACATCAGAGATTCCAAGGATTGAATCCCAGTGAAGACAGGAGGAGAAGGATGAGAAGAGAGGGCAGAAAATGGACACAGAGTTGCCCAGCGAATGGACACAGAAACAGCAAAAATGGGGGGAGGGGGAAGGGGTGTAAAAATGGATAAAAGTAAGTAAATAAATAAATCCTTAAAAAAGAAAAAAAAAAAAGTCTCATGTAAACATCGGACTCACAAAGTATTATAACTTTGATTAATTAATTAATTAATTCAGAAATTAGTCTTTGTTTACAAAGTGTTAGGGATACTGTGGAGCATGAAAAACAACCTCAGGAATCTTTTACTGTAATTCAGAAGGCAGAAAATAAACAAATATAAATCACTCTTCATTGCATATTTTACCTGGCAATCATAATTTAAAACAAAACTTTTTTAAGTAGCTTATATTCTCTAAAGTATTTGAAATGTGAGATAATAGAATAACATAAGAAATGCTCCCCTCAAAATGTTAAAACTGCAAATAAGATACACATTTTACAGGTAATCAGTTCAGTAATAACATTTTATAGTTTGTTATTATTCAATCTGTTGTATTAAAACACAGGGACCTGAAGAAGAGAAGGATTTCCTTGTAATTTGCATGTGATTTTACTTGGTTGCTACTTCAATGAAGTATGCCAGGAGGCAACAGAGGGGTGTTTTGAGACATACAGACAGCAGGAGGCTGAAAATATGGAAAATATTAAGGGACAAATCAAATAAATAGCTTAGCAATATGGTGGAAGATCCCACAATTTCAAGACATGCAGAAAAAAGCTCTCTTAACATGTAGCTATAACTTAAATGTTGCAGAAATACACTATTTTGTTCAGCAGCATTTTTCTGAACAGAGGTCATTAGGATGGTCTTTTCTTCCTTAAATTCTATGGTAAGTAGAATATTTCAAATTTAGATTTCCAAAGACTGTGGGGCAGTTTGAAGCAATTTTGGACATCAGAAAATCATGCCTTTAGGGCTAATCCACTCCTGTGCAAGTGGGACCATTTGATTAAATTGCTTTAGTTAAGGCCCATTAATTATATTGCATGACCCAGGATGGGTCTTAATCTACTTACGGAGTCCTTTATAAATGGAGGAATAAAAAGCCATAGATATAGATAAAAAGCTTCAGAGACAGAGAAGAACCCAGGAGCTGAAATCAATAACACGGAAGCTGAGAGGAAGCTACTTTAGCCAAAAACTTAAGCAAAGAGGTCCAGAGGAGAGGGGAGAGTCAAGTGGACACTGCCTTGTGCCTGATTGCCCACATATGCAGCTCAGGGAGAAGGCATCTCCTGATGATGCCTTGATTTGGACAGTTTCACAGCTTCAGAACTGTAATCTTTTAACCTAATAAATCCCCACTGTAATAGCCAACCCATTCCTAGTATTTTGTTCCCAGCAGCTTTTAGCAAACTAAAACAGACTGATTATTTTGATAATGTAAGCAAGCACTACTACCCCAAATATGAAAATTTTTAAACAATTTTGGTATGTATAGATGCAAAATATAAAGTAACAAATATCCAAATTAAGTTTGATGTATTTGTGTCATTCCTACAATTTAAATTAATGTTTTTTGTTCCAAATCTTTCCTTAAACATTATCAATAATAACATAAATTCTATTGGAGAATCCACAGTACAAACGGGAAACACTTTTTATAATCATAAGAAAAAATTTAAATACCACTGATTGCATGCAAATCTTCTAATACATCTTGCCTTATTCCTGTCTTTGAAAAAAGGAATGGGGAATTACATTTATTACAGTAACTATTTTCCTCATATTTAAATGCCGAATTCTAAATCAATGACAAGACCACAAATTGGTTAGTTTACATAATGTGCAGAAGTATAGAATGAAAAATCTGAAGCATAATTACTGGCAGTTGAATAATGAATAATTTGAGCATGTTCAAACAAGTCCATTAATGAATTCATGAACATTTATGAGCAATTAATATTCTGAAAGTTAGTGGAACTGGATATCTTACATTATCTTTTTTAAGGTAGAATTTTTTACATGTTGTGACCAAGTTAACTACACATGATTTTACACTTTTTATTTTCATAATAAATTTAATTTTTATATTTTTGAAATTACAAATAAACTTTAGTGCCCATAAATTTAGATATTACATATTTTGGAATCACAAGCAGTTGTTCACCAAGTTTTAGCATATCTCAAGTACCCATCAGACAAAGATAAATCGTTAGATTCCCAACCAGATGATCCTTAATATCCCAGAAAAACTTTCATGGTATGTTGAATTAAGTACTGCAGAACAAAAATTTTTTTTAAAAGTTCTTAATCTATTCCTACAGGTGTGGCTCCACTGTAAATAGGAAAATTTGAAGATATTATTATTAGTTAAGATGCAGTCCAACAGAATGAGGTTGGGTCTTATTCCCATTAATGAAGGCTTTATGTAGGGAAAACCACGTGGAAAAACAGAAGGCAGAACTGGAAGACAATGGAAACTGGAAGACAAAAGAGAGGATGTTGCCTTGTGCATTGCCATGTGATATAAAAACCAAGGACCCAGGGATCACACGAAGACAACCAGAGCTCCACTGTCTTTGGGAAGTATGACAGTTTGAAGGTCTTTTATGAACCCCCAAAACAAAAAGATTGTATTTTGAACTAATCCATTCCTGTGGTTGTGATACCCCTTCAATTGGACTCATAAGTGAGGCATGACTCAAGTTGAGTCTCCCTGCACTTGCTGGGTCTGCTGTAAATGGAGACACACAGAGGAAAAGGGAGCTCTGCTATATTTGATCCAGTCATGTGAGAGAAAAAGGAATCCACCATATTTGATCCTCCAATGTGAGAGAAAGGATTCCAGTTTCACCCACAGCTGAGCTGCAAGGAAAGAAGCCCCAGAGATGCTCACATAGCTGAGGCCTAGAGAGATATGAGCCATATATCTGACAGCTTGCATTTGAACTCAATATAAGAAGAAATCAGAGCAGCTGAGACTAAGAGAGGAGGTTCAGATCAGGGGTCCTTAACAAGGGGTACTTGAGCTTGAATTGAAATTCAAAAAATATTATTCTTGTGGGGACATGATGGTGCAGGTGTGATGTATTTATTAAATAATACACAGTGTAGCATGGATTTAGTAAGGGGTCTGTGGTTTTCACCTGACTGGCAAAGGGGTTCATGGAACAAAAAATGTTAAGAACCGCTGGTCCAGATAGTGACAAGCCTCATTCCTAGTTGTCCAGATCTGAGCTCTGGAAGACATAGATTCTGGAGGGGAAGGCAGAGACCTTGGCAGAGATCAGCCATGTGGCCAGACATCAGCATAAACAGTAGCTGACTTTGGTGAGAAATCACCTCTGATGGTGCTTTGAATTGGACATTTCACAACCTTGGAACTGCAAGCTTTTACTCCAAATAAATCTCCTTTAGAAAAGCCAACCTATTTCTGTTACTTTGCATCAACAGCCCTTTGGCAAACTAAAACAGGGAGATTTAGCATCGTCTTGCTAACACCTAAATTTTGCACTTCTAGCCTCAGAACTATAAGCCAATAAATAATCATTGCTTAAGCCAACCCACAGTATGGTATTTGTCCTAGCAGCCTGAAACTAATAAAATATTAAATCATATTCTCAAGATAAATAATATTCTTTTTGTTTAAAAGATACCATCTCAAAGAATTTATGCAATGAGTTGGAACAACGATGAAGTAACAGAAAAAAATAAAAGCTTTGTCATTTCCTCAAGTCACTTTGCAATGTCTTGAAATAGTATTTTTAAACAAAAATATTATTAAACTAAAGAGCCAAAAACAAAACCTTACTTACCAACCCTTAATCTTCATGAGTGTTTTTGTCCTTGTTTTTAAAATAAAGTTTTGAATCTCAGAGAAAATATTTAAGAGTTCCTTTGATTCAATATGAAAGGCAATAATTTTCAAATTTTTCTTTTTGTCATATTTAGATTTAGGTGAATAACCTTCAAGAAGACAACTTTATTTTATCATTTCTAGTATACTTTTACAATATAGGCTTTAAATAGGATTTCATACATATATATATATATATCAATATTTAAAAGACTTTACAAAGTACCTTCTTTCACTAAACATGAAAAAACGTTTATGTAATTAATATTATTTTTCTTCAAAACCAATATTTAATCTCACTCCAAAAACTGTATAAATTTGAACATCAAAACTAAAAGTTTATTGAGAATAGCTTTATTTTCTTTGTAGTTATTTGCATTATCATCTAGTTGTAGAAAAGTTTCTTCCACTATGAAGCTTCCACAATGAAAGACATTGTACATGCCACAAGATTTTAATTTAAATTTCAAATGAACAATTAGGAAAGGCCTCAACTGAAAAACTTTAGAAAGATAAGTATATCATGAAAAAGTCATAGTTTATTAACTATAAATATCTTTAATATTTATTTCAGAATGAATGAATCGCTTTTCATTTTGACTTTATTCTGGGAACAGATGTGTATGCAAATACAGAACACACACACATAGAAACACACAAAGTATGGATGATTTTCATGAGCTCACACTTGTTGATGGGGTGGAGGGAAGGGTACATTAGGCACAAGGGATAATCTGTAACATGGAATGACTGTATAATACATCATGGACATATAGGATTTTAACTGTTAAAATGGAATATTTAATAAATTGATTTTGGAACTGAGACGTGAGACAATTTGTTTCAGAAATTAACATAAAGCAATTCCTAAGGAGATGAAATTTGAGTCATAATGCTTGGTTGCTGATTAGCTGGGTGGATGGAGAGAGAATGTGTATAGAGAACATTTAAAGAGAAGGTGTGCAATAGTATGAATTAAGGCAGAAAGCAAGAAATAATTTTGGTCATATTGGATGTAGATTTAAAAAAAAAAATTGGCCTGGCTAGAACAGAATTTTCTTGTTTGAGAATTTTAAAGAAAATGAGGTTACATCAGTAGAAGAGATTAATTTGTAGAAAACTCGGGATATTAAATAATAATAATAAAGTTGGCCTTCTCAAGATTTTGAATCAATATACAAAAAGAGTATGATGAATTAGAGAAATGGCATTTGAGAAATGGGGTGATCGGTATGATTGAGATAAACCACATATAAAGAAATTTTTTTTTATTATTTTTATGGCATTGCCAAAGAAAGAAAAAGACAAATGTACTTTCTAATTCAGATACTAATGCCAAAGACAAAGAATGAAAGAAAAACAGAAAAAAAGAAGAAGATGGAAGCATTAACAAATTTAAATAAGGAATGTAAGAGAAGAGACCTTTTGTGGCAGAAATATAGAAGTAAATTTTTAAAAGGCAACATATTTCTTGACAAATATATTTTCAACAGATGTGTAGAACTAAATTTTTTACCAGTACATGTGTTAATCTAATATTTTACATTATTAAATACACTTTGTTTGTAAGAGGAAACACAGGGCACAATCAATCAAACAGGGACTTTCAATCCCTTTGCTATGAATATCAATCTATCAAGGCAACAACTATTGGAGGGAAAGAATAACACAATTATAACTGCTATTAACTATTATAGCAAAATATCTATAAATAGAAAAGTTTTTAAGTATCGTGCAAAGGAGAATGTTCATAGTTTAGTAGCCCTCATAGAATAATATAAAAGAACATTAAAATTGAGTTAATATTATCCATACTAAGGATCAGAAAAGAGAAAAACAAAACAAAACAAAAAAACAATGAAAATGAAAGTCCCCCTCAGTGCTTGAGAGCAGGAACCAAAACATCACAGAAAATGCCCTGCAACTTGTCAAGTCAACGACCATAAAAGAACATGGACTCTTGGAAAGCATGATAACTTTTATAGTTATTAAAATATGTACTGAGGTAATAGATTAGTTTATATCCTAAAGCGTTATATCCTAAGAGCTTCTAGAAAATTCTGAATAACAATATCATCAATTTCAGTGTATAAGCTAATGAATGTCATTGTATATCATATCAAAAGAAAGACAGCACAGCAGCTGGTTGTCAAACTAGCAGTATTTAGTGAGGTCTAAGAGCAAAAATTCCCAATAGGGGATTTTTAGACAGAAAAGTTGATAAAGTTAATTAAAGACATTTAATATGAACAAGTATAGAAAACATGCATAAACATATATAATTTTACGATGTGAGTTTATATTATAGGCATGTAGTACTAAATATTATAAATCTGTCTTAAGAATATTTTATAACATATTCTATAAGTGTAGCAAGTCTAAATGTAAATGAATATTTACATTTAAATAAAGATTTGTAATATCCATTTTCTGAATAGCCTGACATAATTATCTTATAATGACCAGCTTTTTTTGCAGTTTTTTTCTAGGTCTAGGAAACAGAAATTAGGTGTCATAATCATTGAAGAGGTATTATACCATGACTGTATATTATAAATGACAGAATGCTCTACATTGATAATTTGAATTCTACAATTAATGGAAGTAAAATACATGAAATAGTTTTAAAATAGCTTTTCCTGGAGAGAAATAATTTTCCTAAACATTTTTTTTTGTTTTTTGCTTTGAAATTTATGCCATTAATGCTCACAAATTGCATTCAAAAGTTAATAATAGTCAAATCTTATCTATATATACCAAAGAATCTGCTCTGTATAATTTTTTTTTTTTTTAATTTTTGCCCTACAAATTAGCACAAACCAAGTGGATTAAAATAACATCCACTTATTATCTCACATTTCTGTAGATCCTAAGTCTAGGTGGTCTTGCCTGGGTTTTCTGTTTAGGGTCTTATAAGTCCAGAATCAAGGTGTGAGCTGGGCTGGACTTCAATCTGGAGGTTCTGGGACAGAATCCATTTCCATACTCTTTCAGGTTGTGGCAGGATTCAGCTCCTTGTGGTTGTGGAGGTCTTGTTTCCTTGCTTGCTGTAGGCTGCAGATCATCCTCAGCTCCCAGAAGCCACTATCAGGTACTTTCCACATGGAATCCTTCATCTTTAAAGCAGCAATGACAGGTTGAATCCTCCTTATGCATCAAAGCTCTGACTTCTACTTCTGCCACCAATCAGAGAAAACTCTCTGCCTTTAAAGGGCTCACAGAATTATGTCAGGCCCACCCAGGTACTTTCCCTTTCTTAAAGTAAACTGTGCCCTATGATGTAACATAATCACAGGTTCCACCCACACTGGGAGGATATTATGAAAATCAAAGTTCAATGGGGTCATTATGTAACTCTGCTTACCACAGTTTCCTTTTGTTAAATTTTAAAAAGTATAGGGAATTGGGTATTTGGCTACTAGAGAAGAGCTCTCAATATCTGTCAATAATTTACAGTGCAGATAATTCATGCATTGATAAACAGGCTTTGTATGAAATAAGTATTTACTCTATCTGTGCCCACACCACAGATATATTCCCAGAATAATTTAAAATATGTTCTGAAAAAAGTTTATACATGGTGATAACTTTACCTACTTTTTTAAGAAACAAAGTTAAGAAAATGTTATCTTACTCTTTTCTCCAACAATCCACCTTAGTCAAAAGCAAAATGAACATGGCAGAAAGTCAGAATTGTCAGAGCACTGGACAGAGCAGATAAATGATATAAAAAAAAAACAGTGAATAACAATTTAAGAAGAAAGAGGTTCCCTTTCTTGTCATAAGTACAGTCTGGGTATTTGAAAGTCTTTTATTGTTTTCAGTAAAGTATTTCAATGTGCAACTATTTCAAATCTGAAAGAAATAAAAGAAATCAAGGTGGTGCTAAAAACGTAGAAATAAAAGCAAAATTAAATTAAAGTTACAAAGATACAAAGAGTGCTATGTGTACTCTATCAAAGTATCCACAAACATTAGTTTCTAAACCATTATACTGATATCTATGAATGTATTTTTATTTTATTTTATTTTACACACAAACTCACAGATATGTATGAATGTTATTTCCCTAAATATCCAAAGCCCCACTGTAACATCTGTTAGCACATGCAAATGAAAATGGCCTTTATTCAACAAATTACACAATTTATAATTATGTGATTTTAAAACAAAGCGTGAGATAACTTAATGAAGTGTTCGTACTTATTTATTTTAATTAAATATAGTAAACATGTACATAAGCACAATATATACTATATGGTTTTCCTTCTTTGTTTTAAGCACATACATAGACCTCTTTCATGTTTACAGCTGAGAATCAATTTTTCAAATGCAGCATTTCAGATTATCCTGCTTTGCAACAAATATTATATGAAAAATAATGTCTTCTGGTTTATCCCCACTTTTAAAATTCTGATCAATAAAAGTGGGAAGGAAAGAATATCTTTATATGCAAAGGTAATTAAATCAGTAACTAGAAAATTGTGTGTATTACCTAAGTAACCCCAAGATATTTAATTTGAAACTAAGAAGAATTTAAATAGATAACAAGTAGACAAATGAAAACTTTTCACAAAGGTGGTATAAAGAAACAATCAGCTTTTATGGCAGAGAACTCATTAACTCAGATATGTTTTCATGAAAATTTTTAAAATTTCCTCTTTAAATTAGAGAAGATTATCTACTTTAGATAAATGTTTAAGATCTTTTTTTAGTTAATTTTTTTATTTTTAAAGAAGCTATAGATTACATAAATGTTACATAAAAAATATAGTGGATTCCCTTATGCCCCACTTCCTTCACGTCCCACACTTTTCCACATTAACAACATCCCTCATTAGTGTGGTACATTTGTTACAATTGATGAACCCATGTTGAAATATTGCTACTAATCATTAACTAAGAGTTTACATTAAAGTTTGCACTCTGTCCTGCACAGTTTTGTAAGTTAGAACAAAATATATATTGGCAGGTATCCACCACTGCAATGCCATGAAGGACAAATCCAATGTCCCCAAAATGCCCCCATATTATACCTATTCTTGCCTCTCCCATCCCAGAACCTCTGGTGAACACTGCCTTCATATCAATAATAAGAGTTCTTCCATTGTTAGAATAATAATAAGTCTATACCAGAACAATAATGTCTACTTCAGTCCATTTTTGGTTTGATGTACCCTGGGCTGGGGATTGAATCCAGGACCTTGTATGCAGGAAGCTGATACTCAACCACTGAGCCATTTAGGCTCCCCTGAATTGTTTTTTTTTTTTTTAATTTATTTGTTCGCACCAGGGACAAACTGAGACTCCCATGTGGGAGGCAGGTGTTCCACTGCTTGAGCCACATCTGTCTTGGCTGTAATCTCTCTTAATGGTTATTCTCGTCACATGTGTAACATTATTATGTAAATATCTGTTGCTGAAACTCCATTAGCCCTGGACTTGTGGAGAATATTCCTCACAGTTTTTTATGTGATGTGAATCTGTAGTAAAATACTGATCTTTTGAATCCAGAGAATTTAAATAATAAACCATGTAAAATGTCATGATTTTATGTGTTTCTGGTCAATAGCAAAAATCTATTTTCAACTAGGCTTCAGAATAGAAGGTACTTTTTCACACATTGGGAATGCACATTATCTTATCCAGTAATTCAGCATGGGGAAAATCCAGAAGCAAAAGGAGATATAGTTATATAGCCAATCTGATCCTACAAAAAAGCACAGATTCTAAAATTCAAACAATAAAAGCTTAAACCACATATTAGCAGTGGAGAGAAAGGCCTTCAAATGATAGTATAAATAATGATTCTACTTCTAGAACCTGAACCGATTTTGCATGCATGTAAATAAGGGACTCTGCCTCAAAGAAACAAAAATCCAGACATGCTGATTTAGATGAAAATAGCATGGGATAACTAGGAGGAAAGCAATCAGGTGTGGTCATTGAAAAACAAGTTTAGACTCCCCACAGTGGAACTAATCTAACACTGTTTACAGCAAAGCGTTTGAAATCAATATAAGAACTACACAATATACTATTTTTTGGTGAATTTGTACAACTATGCTTAAATTACCTTTCTTAAAGAAATGCATATCTACATCTATCTTCAATTTTGACCCCTGTTTTGTGCTCCAAATGTTTAAATGCTAAATTAATATCTGTGTTTTAAGGCCTAATATAGATTTCAAATATAACAGTTTCAAACAAAAGCTGTTAGTCATTTTCCTAGTTATAAAGCTCTCCATTTACTGCAGTTAAAAACCAAGATATCAGTGCCATACTAGGTATATAATATGGCAAACCTCCTCCCCAATTCCTCACTGCCCCTACTTTTATTTATGTGTGACTCTGCTGTCCACTAAATTATTAGCATATTCTTTATTTCATCCTCATCTAAAATAGTGCTGTTTACACACTGATTGCATAGCTGCCATTCTGTTCTGAGTTGAGTGTGTTCTGTATTGTATCCTCCCTAATTTACTGTGCCCTTTTTTATTGTAATTTCTTCTGGATGTGGTTAAGAGTTTTCCTCATGCTAGTGACATCTTTATTGTAGTGACAGTGCCGACCCTCAAAGAAAGAGCAAAGGAAATTATAATGCTACATGAATAATGCAAGTTTCCCCATAGTTTTATATGCCTTCAAGAACATGTTTGGAGAAACAGAGGAGTTGATTAGGGATTAGTACAGTCATTTGTCATCATGAAAAACACAGTAAAGAATTGCCAATAATTATAAGATGGTAATTGAGAAGTGGCCAGAGATTTCAAGAAATTTGAAGAGAAAGAAGGGGTATTTATCAATGTAAGAGTCTAGGAATATGTCTGTATCTATCAATCAGATAGAAGAAAAGAAGTTACACCAGTAAGTTGAATGGAGGGAATTTATTATATTATATTTTTAACTAATTAGGGAGTTAGGACTATAAGATTAAAAAGCAAACACTAACATAAGAATGAGGACTCAAATGCCAGTAGAAGCTACCATCCCTATGACTAAGGAAAGAAAGGGGACAAGGTGAATTTATTGAAACATAAAATTTAAGGAGGGGCCTGCAGAGCATAGACTCAGACCTCTGAAGGAGGGACACTGCTCAGCAGGAGCTGGCGTCTCTGAGTAGTGAGAAGGGATCTGCCTGAGAACTGATCTCTGGAAAGGGTCACTGTGAAGCTGGTTTGGAAAGTGTTGGAAAAACAAAAAACTGGGTTCCTGTAGCCATTGGGCAATTTGATGTAATTATGAATTCCAAAAATATATATTGGATTATCCTTGTAAACTGATCTGTTCATCTGGGCAAGATTAAGTTATGATTAGGACATTGACTGGACCAAGTCAGTAGGGTGTTGAGCCCCATCCCTTGGTGGGTGGGGAATAAAATATAAAAGGCATCACAAAGAACAGAGTTGCAGCAGTTGTGAGTAGCAGTTTTGATGTTGGAGTTTTGATGTTGGAGAGAAGGCCCTGGGATAGAGATGAGCCATTCGCCTGAGAGTTCACAGCTGGCCTTGTGGAGAGAAACAAAGCCTAGAGAGCATAATATTCTACAGCTGATCTTGTGGAGTAAACAGAAGAGTTAAACCGAAGAGAAACGCAGCCCGGGAAAGAGAGGAACCTAAGAAGCCTGAACCCTGGCAAATGTAGGCAGCTGTCTTGCTCTAACACGTGGCAATGGACTTTGGTGAGAGAAGAAGCTTAACACTTTATAGCCTGGTATCTGTGGACTTCTACCCCAAATAAATACCCTTTATAAAGACCAACCAATCTCTGGTATATTGCATTAGCACCCCTTTGGCTGACTAATACAGTTCTCTTGTTTCTAAAGAAAGAAATTATTCTCCTGGAGTGAAGAAGTGTAGCTGGGATTGCAAGCATAGTATATGCAAACAGAAATAAAGCCAATAGGATGCCTACCGGAAGAAGAAAGCCCTTCTTCCTCCTGTATCCATGCACTCTACCAATAGAACCACCACCCCGCATTGGCAGAATATCATATGGAGATACTTTTAAAGGAGAAAAGAGGATTGTGAGGACTCAGGTCCAGCATCACAAAGCTGGGTATGGAAGGGAGGGTTTGGAGCAGAAAGAAAATAACTTAATCACTGGTACAACATCTACAGATGAGTCCTCTATAATACTTTCATTTTCATTACACTTTGCAAAAATGATATATACATATGATAATCACAATTAAACCAGTAGCCACAATACAATAAACTATAGCACTGGAGAAATAAATTGGCCTTAGTCCAACCCACAACCATTTTCCTCCAGTATCCAAGATAACACATTCAGATTATTCTCTTAGCCACGAAAAGATAATCTTAGAGATTTATGTAAAATTAAATGCTATTTAAGAAAGAAATGACAGGAGATGCCATAAGTATTCATTGTAATGACACCCAGAAGTCTTATGCGTTTAGCCACTGACTTCCAAGGATTTTAAGAAACTGTCTTAGCTATATTTTTAGGAGCAATTCATGTGAAATAAATAACATAGAATGTTGCCTTTTCCAAACCCTTATGTAAAATAACTAATCAAAGATTTTATTATATTTACATTCTATACAAAAGTATGTATTTTCTTTTAAGAAAGAGGCTGTAGTGGTTTGAAAATATGAACCCTAGAAAAACATGACTCTAAATTTAATCCAGTCCACTTAGTGTGAGCCCATTGTAAGTAGGACCTTTTGATGAGGCTACTTCAGTTAAGGTGTGGCCCAACCGAATGAAGCTGGGTCTTAATCCCAAGACTAGGGACTTTTATCAGCAGAATGAAATTCAAATCGATAGAGAGAAAGCTATGGGATGCAAGAAGCTGAAAGTCAATGGAGCCCAGAAGAAAAGGGAGAAGACCAGGAGAGGCTACCATGTGCATTGCTATGTGATAGAGGAGCCAAGGACCAAGGATCACTGGCAGCCAGCCCCAGAATGAAAGTATTTGGGAAGAAAGTATTGCCTTGATTATGTCTTGAGTTGGACCTCTCCAAGTCTCAAAACCATAAGCCAATAAATTCCCAAAGTTTAAGCCCACCCCTTGCATGGTATTTGTTGGCAACAAGGAACTAAAACAGTTTTTGGTACTGGAAAGTGCTATGCTGCTCTTGCTAGTAACTAAAAATGTGGAAATAACTTTGGAATTGGATAATGGGTAGAGGCAGGAATAATCTTAAAAGGAAATGATAAATGGGTAATTAGAAATATTAATCAGGTGGCAGAGAACTTGACAAAATTGATATTTTTCCAATTAATTTTTTAAACTTTATATCTGTAGAAGTTTTAGATTACAAAAAAGTTACTTAGAAAATATAGAGAATATCCATATACCCCACCCCCTTTGCTTTCATATTTTCCCATTAATAAAGTCTTTAATTAGTGTGGCACTTTTGTTACAATTGATGAACAAATATTGAAGCTTTGCTACTAATCCTATCCTATAGTTTACATTATGCTTTATGCTTTACACCATACAATTTTATAGGTTTTGACAAAATGTATAACGGCCTGTGTCCATCATTGCAATATCATCCAGAACAATTACTATGTCCCAAAAATGCCCCATGGTATACCAATTCTTCCCACTCATTCCCCTCAGAACCTCTGGTGACCACTATCTTTATATCAATGTCACAAGTTCTTCCATTACTAGAATAATAATAAGTCCATATTTGCATTCCTCCCTTATGTTTATTCATTCCTCAATCCTGAGGATTTTAGGATGGTGATGTTCATTCTGCTTCCAATTGAGAGGGGGCTTAAATATCATAGGACAGATGGATGGAATTGCCCTGCTTGCAGTTGTAGATTCTCTCTGTTTTTGGGGGGATGGGCATTGTCCATCATCATCCTTTTGTTATTTGTCCTGGGAGAGTCCAATGAACTGGAGAGTAGATGTTGGCTGCAAGTCTGCTGTGTTTCAGAGCTCAACTGGCATATGAACAGATAGAAGATTTAAGTCTTTGGGACATATATTTAATGTGTCTAGTGCTAATTATAGGTTCAAATAAAAGGGCAGAAGAACCATTTGGAGGGAAATTATAAATGTGACTAGCTTTTACATTGGGGAGATACATAAAAATATATTCCAAAGTAAAGCCCTCTGACTGGATGCCGATTTCCTGGCATCCTTCTCTGCCCTGCCTAAATTGTCCAGATGTCTTTAGAACCCTCAGTAGTACCCCCAATTGAGGCATTGTTTACTGTGTCAGTCAGTGAAATCCTCCTGAGATGTGCTTAGGCATAATCTCTGGAATGACCTCCCAACTCACTTTGAAATTTCTTAGCTGTAAAAATTCTTTTGTATTTTATATTTTTCCCTTTTGGTCAAGATCTTTTTCCATTGCTAGTTGGGGCTTTCCAATGACTTTTTTTTATTTTTTATTATGGGTAAAAATCAAAATTCTCACAATACATACAAACATTTGCAAAATGATATATAAATATATATGCATATATGTGTATTTGCTTACAAAAATGTTATTTATATATATATATATATATACATATATTTTAAGAGGTGCTTAGATTACCCAAAATATTACACGGAACCCACCGGGATTCCCATGTTGCCCACCTCCCACACCTCCTACCACATCCCACACAAACATCTCCCACAAGTGTGGCCCATCACCCTCAATGAACTTACACATCCTGGAGAGAGTGTGGTCTATGGTGTGAACTGTGGTCTATGGTTGGTGGCAAGGCTCCAATGACTTTTTAAATATATTTTTAGTATACTGTTTGTGAAATTACAAAACAATCATGCACATGTGTGGAATTCCCATACAACACTCCTCCACCAACACATTACATTGTTGTGACTATTATCACTAACTATGGTCTATAGTGTACATTTGATATATTTTTTTCATACCCCTCTATTATTAACATAGCACATCTTTGGCATTGATGCAATTACTGTAACAACAATATTACTGTATTGTTGTTAACTACAGGCCATAATTTACCTTAATTGTATTTTTGATGTTTGATAGAAAGCAGAACATGAAAGCAATGAACTTGGATATTGAGTTACAGATATTTCCAAGCTAAGTGTGGAAGGTATAGCCTGGTTTCACCTTGCAACTTATAGTGAAATAAGAGAGGAAAAGGATAAGCTAAGAACTGAATTCCAGGTCACAAAGAAAGCAGAAATTGATGGTTTTGAAAATTCTGAGCCTATCCAGATAGTGTGTTTTGGGTCTGGGGCCAGAAGTGACTCTATCAGGGACTTTCCTGAACTTCTGGAAAGAGAATACCCAGAGAATAGGGCTTCATGTAAAGGTTAACTGAACATGGACCCAGCCACCATTTCAGTGGAAGTCAGAGTTGGAAATGAAGTTAGGCAGGATTGATCTATAGAAAGTCTATTGACTGATGGTTTGTATACCTGTGAATTGCATTCAAAGCTGACAACGTTTTTGTGAAATTTGAATGACCAGAGCCACTGTCAGCCTGGAATAAAAGGGACAGAGAAGGGATGAATTAAAGGAATGACTACAAGAGCAGAACCATGGAAGCTGAGGCTTGGACCAAAGAGATCTCCTCAGGCCAAGAAGGTGGGCCCACCCTTGTGTGTGAAAAGGGCAGGTTTGACCCTGTGCTTGGAGAGGGCAGGCCATCTTCCTTTTGCTTGAAGGGGGAGGTCATTGTATCCCATTGTTCAGGAAGAGTTCTGTCACTCCAATGCTTGTCACGCCAATGCTTGGTGATGGTTGGACCTATGCACTGGGGATTGAGGAAAGCCTCGCCATCACCCTTACGCTCAGAGAATGTAGGGTCTGTTTCCCAGATCTGACTGTCATCTAGATTCTAGGAAAGGATGGCTTCTTCACCCTGTTATTCAGGGAGAGTGTGGCCACTACACAAGCTTTGTAAGGGGTGGGGTTGCTGCTCTATCAGGCCCAGAAGGTAAACATTCATCCATAGATGACTCTCAGACCTTGAAATCTAATGGAGATTTCCCTACTGGATTTTGGAATTATTTGGGGCTTATGATTATTGTTTTCCTTCTAATTTCTCCCTTCTGGAATGGGAATGTCTGTCCTATGATATTGCAAGCAAATAATTTTTTTCTAAATTACACAGTTCCACAGACAGAGAAAAATTCTTTCTCTGGACAGATCACATGCAAAACCAATTTTGATGAGACTGTATTTAGTGTTGTTACTGATATAACTTAAGGCTTTTGGGATATTGGGATGGAATGAATGTATTTTGCATGTATTAAGAGCATATTTTTTGGGGGTCCAGAGGGTGGAATGTGGTGATTTGGAATTAAGTATCCCAGAAACAGTTCACACACTTATTCCATTCCTGTGGGTGTGAATTCATTGTAAGTAGGACATTTGGTAAGTTTACTTCAGCTAAGGTATGGCTTAACATATTCAGAATGGGTCTTGATACTATTACCATTAATATACTTACTAGTATTACTGGATTCTTTATAAGCAGAATGAAATGCAGGGAAGATAGAGAGAAAGCCTTGGGATGCAAGAAGCTAAAAGTCAACAGAACCCAAAAGAGAAGGGAGAGGCTACCATGTGCATTGCTGTGTAACAGGGAGATGGATCATTGGCAATCAGCCTCCGAATGCCAGTTTTCTGAAAAAAAGCTTTGCCTTGCTGATGCCTCAGTTTGGACTTTTCCTTGCCTCAAAACTGTAAGTCGATAAATTCTCATTGTTTAACCCAACCCGATGCATGGAATTTCCTTTAGCAATTAGTAAACTAAAAACAGAAGCACTGATTCTTTTAACATTATTCACTACATTGGTTTTTTGGTAAACAATTGGAAAAATCACAGCAATTTATGTATTTGTGAATCATCAATAAAAGCATATACATAGCAATAATAATGCATGGTCTTATTTAGTTAAGTTTCATTAATGAATTGGTAAAAATCAATACATATTGGTTCAAATTGCTGCACCTTAAATTTCATAAAATGAGAATAGAAAGTCTCAGATATTACACTCTTTTCCAGTAATTACGCTCTTTTTTTCCAAAGCATCCTTAGTCTGAATTTGATTTTTTTTTCCTTCTAAAGTTGTTTCTTTGACAGCCACCTACACTTCTCTTCTTCCTGATGTTGTAAACTGACTTAAAAACAAATTTATACATATAAAAGATTTATTATTAGCTTACATGGTTTTCAAACTGCACACAAACTATCCCTAAAATTTCATGATATATATTGAGATAAGGGTTTATAGTCATGCTATTCCCTTTTTCACAGTAAATTAACAAAATGTGAATGACAGAATTGATCAACAAAGACAATGCTTTCTCTTTTGAGATTAACTTGTTGACAGCAAATATTTTTATGACAATTTCCATGCAACAAATCTTTCCAATTTCAGAGACCTCAAATAAGAATATGATTATTTCAGAAATATGTTTATCCTATATCTGAAGTAGTATTTTTAAATCTAACTTACCAAACTGGTTTGCATTCCCTTAATTGGCCTGTCCTTTACCAGTGTGAGGAAAATGGCTTCTGGCAGTGCTGCGGAGATAAGAGCAATCTAAGATTTTGTTGATAGTTCTCTTAGAATTGTTTACAATAAAATTCCAAGTCTTAATTTTTATTTCATTTAAAAAATCTTGTTCTAATAGCTTGCTATGTAGACTATTACTTCATTGTTGACTTCATTTAGAGTCATGCATCCTTTTGGTCACACTAGATTTGAAAAATAAAAAATGTAAAGAGGTACAAAAATAATGATTTTTTAAAAATTATACACATATCTCAACTGAAATAAACTTCAAAAGTACAAATCCAGAATTCCAAAATTAATGGAAAAGTTAGGAAATGAATTTTCTCTTCATTCAATGAAGCATATAGTAGATTCAATATAAATTCTACATTTAAAATATAATTCAATAGAAAACATCAAAGGGCATATCAAAAGTTATATGTTCATGTCATTACTCAATTCTCTGCTTTTCCTAAATCCTTTACATTTTGTTTGAAATCCCTCACTCTCAAGCTATTCAATTGTTGTATTTCACCTATGGAATATCTCATATTTTTAACTTTTCTAGGTTACCTCCCTTGATATTGATCCATACCCCAACTTTCCATCAACTATCCTTGGTATATACTAGTTACATTTTGTTTTATTTCCTGGCCAATGTGTATTAGATTCTATAATAGTAAACAAGTTAGTAAAACAACTCATATAGATGAATTAATTAACAAGCACTAGCACTTTATCAATGAAAATGTTTTTACTCAAAGATATTATTAAATAGTTGAAATTTATATCCTCTAAAATCCAATATTTGTGATTTGTGAATGAAAGAAAAATATGTATATGATATTATATTTGAAATTTTTAAGAAATTAACACAAATGAGACCATACACTAATGATGACTTTCTGAAAAAACAGGAAAATATTCATGGTAGATGGATATGATATATAGTCCAACATCTTGGAATATTTGAAAAATGTGTGATTGGGCAATAAAATAAAAGTTCCTGTGTTCTGGCTTGGTAACAATGTAGCCTTTTCCTATTTAAATAGTTAGCAAAAGATTAAGGCATCAGTCTTTAACTTATCATAATCTAATATAACTTGATTTTATTACCTATTACCATCCTCTTGATTTTTATATTGTTGTAATGAATTTTATTTATTTATTTATTTGTTTATATATTTTATATATTTTTATATTTAAAAAAATTTTTATTTTAAACCCCAAATATATTATTTTTAACCATGTCAAAATTCACTTAAATTTATACATCTAATTACCCTTCAGATAGTTGTTCCTTTTTCCCTGTATCTCCAAAACTTCATCTGGGAATATTTTTCTTTTGAAGATAACCATTTTAGAATTTCCTTTTTTCTAGGTTCATTGGTGACAAATTCAGGCACTTTTTGTCTTAAATATATGTTTTTCACTTATAATTTTGAAGAATACTTATTGAATAGAGAATTGTAAATTGGCAATATTTTCTTTCATTTAAATAGCTTCCATTGTATGGTAAAGAAGTAATATTTCATTTCAACAGATGTTGTTTTGAAGGTAATGATTAATTTTATCAGATTGCTTTAGATACCTTGTTTTTGAAGTCGAATTTCTATAGTTTTCGGTATCTAGATGTGAATTTTTCTGTTTTCATTGTGCTTAATGTTTGTGACGCTTTGTTGAATCTGTTTCTTCTTGCTCATTTCCCGCATTGAATATTTCTCAGCCATTATCAATACAAATATTGCATCTTCCCTACTCTTCACTTCTATACTTTGGGGTCTTTAAGGCCTTCTAACTATAACTCCATTTTATTCTCGCATTCTTTTATATTTTCCAACTCACTAACTCACTTTACATAACTAACCATCTGTTAACCCATCCTTTAAAGTCTTGATTTATTTACCATATTCTTGTTTTTTAAATGTCCATTTGTTTATTTTTATAGTTTACAGCTTTTGTATGAAACCTTCAATCTTGTATTTCAGTTAATGTATAGTAAGTTTGGTTATATTGAAATCCGTGCCTGTTAATACCATTACCTAGATACCCTGACTGGTGTTTCTGTGGTCTGCTATTTCTTCTTTTCTCATTACATTATGGTAATTTCATTTGTTATTAGTTAGTTTTTATTGAGTTCTAGACATTTATTAAGTTTTGTATAACACTAGTGGCTTAAGACCTTCTTTTTCACTCCACTGACTATTTATGTTTGCTTCTATACTCTAATAGGTGTTTCCCTGGCCCCAATATTCTATCAAAAGTCTTGTTTAGCTAATCAACTACTCAGAAATTTCTCTTTAGCGGTTAGCAAAATGGGGAGACTGGCTCCAAATGCTGGACTCACCTCTCTAATTTTACTTAACTTTTAAAATATTTGTCCCATTATTACTATTTCCCCTGGATTACTTTTATTTCTTTTTTTAAATTTTTTTATCCTGGCTTACTTTTAAAAGATATTGCTTTACAAATCAACATATTCTAGCAGATGGTTTTCCTATTTTTTCTAACTTTTATTGCTTTATTTTTAACTCAGAGTTTATCCAAATTACCTTTAATGTCAATGACATGCTGAAATTGAAAATTCTATATATATTTATGCATTTCTTGGTATTTTATAAAATAGTATATGTATAACTTCAGAATCTATAAAATTTTATGGGCAACTAATTTATTTTTTACATTTATAACTAAACCCTTGTGGATAATCACAAGAGAGTTGTAGTGGACAGGTCAAATAAATGTCAAAACAAAGAACAACAAAAAAATGAGCATGTGTGGTTCAGGCTACTTAGAAATTTAAAATTTCGTGTGATATTAACTTCTTATTCTTCTTGTGTATTCTGTTTGATAAGGGTGATAATGAATTTATATATTTGTTAGGCTATACATATTTGCCAAAATATATCTGTGGTCTTAATGATGATTCTAAATCAAATATTAAAAGAATGTTTGCTGAAACACTGCATCTAGTTTTTCGGGGACCTAAAGAAAAGATGAGGTAAAAAGATGTTGAGTTTGAAATGTGAAACTCTCTAAAATATAAGAGTATGTATTAATTTAAATATCATTTTTGATCTTTAAAATCACCAAAAACAAAGTATTTATGTCATAGCTGATTTTCACTCATATTTCAAATTACAAAGATTTAATTAATCTATAGTATTTCTTTTAGCTTTCCTAAACTTAGGAGACAGAAACAGTAAAACTTGGACAATTTGAAAGGAAAAAAATTAAACTAATTGGATTATAAAATAACTAAAATAAAATATGCTGAAACAATTATTTGTGAAAATGGAGAAATCTAATTATATAGACTATTTCCTTTAATCTAATGTAAATGTTGGCCAAATTTGTATTCACCCTCAAAACACTAAAAAGACATTTATTCTTCAATATTACTATACCTAACTATTTCTGTCTCTGATTGTAAAATTTTTCCTATTGCAAATCAATAACAATGACAACTTGTGGGTATAAATAAATTGGAACAAATCATGAAAAACAGGATAATGAAAGCTGACAAAAAGACAGAAGAGACTCACTAATGATATCACTTACCAACAGCTAATGAGGAGGCCATCAAGCCAGTTTATCTCCAGCCCTTCCTCCCCGCCCAATTATATAATTCAGCTGAAAGAACTTATGCAGCTCAAAAGCTTTAATAAGTATCCAAAGAACAAAGACAAATGTAAAACTGCCCAGTTTATCTAAGAAATTGTGGTTTGGAATAGGAAAATGACGATGGACTTTTAATTGTTGGTAGAAATATAACATCATGGAAAAGTAGCTTGAGAAGGGAGTCAGTGCTAATATGAATTCAAAAAAAATTTTCATCCCAAAACAATTATCTGTTTAGATGATGTTTTATGGCAGACATTTGAAAATCATCTGGTTATCTTTGTTAAAATCTAGGGCACACAATGCTATTAAATAGTTTTTTCAAACTGACAAACCTAGTAACTGAGATATTTTTTAAGATGTTCAGGAGGACATCTCTCTTCTTAACTGATGCATCAGGATTAAATCTTATTGTGTATGTGTGTGTTTGTCTGAAGTTGTTAAACTAAGAAAGTAAACCAAATACACATTTAAAGAAAAACGTTTCATCCATGTCATAAACCAACATTATGGATATATTTTGTCACTAAGTGCTAATGACAAAGAAATTGGTATTGCAGTACATACTTTGAATTAGTTTAACCATGAGAATAATACAAAAGAGCCATGGGAGCAAATTTATATGATCATATAATTAAATTCCTAGGATTCATATTTTACTATTTCAACTAAGTAAAACTTAGCAGTAAGTGAAGCTAAGTTTTTATGCCCTGATATAAGAAAGACTTTTTGTGCACATTAGAGTCTCACATCTTTACTGAGTGATTTCATAAATCAGGCAGCATCTGAAACAGAAAGTAGAAGGGAGCTCTACTAAGGGTATAGAAAGGGGAAAATCAAATAGGAAAAATGAGGAAGTAAGTGAGGAAATGTTCTGATTGGCTGGCATTAAATTTCCATTTTACTTAGGGAGGCCTTACAAAGTGAGAATCAGACATACATTAATTACTAAGGTATGCTTGTCATTTCTGATAAGCTCTCTAATCTACCTAAACTAGTTTTATCATCAGGTATTGCTTATCAGCAACTCTGGAAGGTATGTTCCATTTTCTCAGCAAACCCCTGAATATAAATTGTTTTTGTCTTCTGAGCTAACCTTTTCAATAAGGTGACTTCTCTGGCAAAGCCCAATGTAGACAGCCATTTTATTCTACTCAACAGCCATAGAAAATGCAATGCATCTTGTGTGTTCCTATGTTGGGGTGACATTGTACATTCATAGCATGAGTCCTTCAGGCTCCTCAAAAATCATTAGATGATATAGCCAAAGTAGTTTTTGGTAATTGCATTGCCTTAGATGTCCACACAGCTCCAAAAGAGATGTATCTTCTACTATTAACACCGCCTGCTGTGCATGGATTAATTCTTCAGGGGAGGTGGGACAGTAGGAGACTAAAATCCAAGAGCAAGCCCCCTAGCTGCAATGTGCATGAACAGATTCTATGTGGGACCTCTTCTGGTTCCCAGGGGGTTGGGGAGCATAGAAGCAATCATTAATCTAGACAGGCCTAATCACCCTGCTTGAAGTAATGATATGCATAGATGAAGCCTTCCTAATGTGCTATAGGTGCTGGTTTTCCCAAACTTTTACTGTCAACATTATTGAGAGCCACAGACAGGTAGGTGTCCCCCATTTGCACCTTCTGGTCCAAGGTTGGAGGTAGGCTTACATTATGGAAGCTAATGTGGAGGAGTAGGCTAGGCCTTGTCAAGAAGCCAAAAGGTGGACTTTTGGGGAAGTCAGGGACATACCTGGAAGTCATCTCCCAGGCTTTGCCTACCCTCCTCCTTTTCTAATGTGTGCAAATGTTTCAATATATTTCCATTCTGTATCCCAGGGGTGCTATTAGGTCTAATGGAACAGCCTGACCATGCCTTAAACCTGAAAGTGGGAACAAGTATTTTGAGCTGCCTATCAGGATGAGAACTCTCAGTGGCACAGCCCCCCTCCTTGTGGGGTATATAAATACTAGCTCTCAGGTAGTACAAGCATGTCTCATCTTCAACACGAAGCCAGGCATGCAGACCTACCATCACTGAACCCAACCCAAGGCGGTAACTTCCCTCGAGGACTAGCTATGATGAGATCTCTTCCCCTACTCTTTTGGACTCTTTCTGCTGTGTAATTAATAAAGTGGTCATTTGCTGAAAGTTTCTGTTGTACCTGCTCCTGTGTTCCTATGAAGTACCATATAGCAATTTATTCCACATTAGGTCAAGCATTGGAAGTAACCACTGTGTGTTTAGTGTTGCCATTCAACTCTTTTTAATCAAAGAAAATTTTTATATAAATTTGATAGGATGCTATGCTGCTAAGATTTTGTTTTTAACCACTACTATGGTTCAGTTCAAAGAATGAGGACCTCGAGGTAAAATGGACATGATTTTGACTGTTTCTACTACTTATATGTTGAGCAAACTCAGTCAAATTACCTCTTTTACCTGAGCCTCCCTCTCATACTTTGGAAAGGATAAATCACTAAACAATTTTTTTGAAATTATTAAAATTTATAGTGTATGAAGTAGCCAAGTACATAGCGTTTTTCAGACATTACCCTAGCACCATGTTCAAGTTGAATGAGGATTGTTAACTTCACCCAATTCAATCTCTTTGGTTAACATATCAGTGAACTTCACATCCACGAGTAATATTCAGACAGTGAATAATCATAAGAAAACACAAATGTGATAACGAAAACTGAAAGTTGGTAATCATTGTCCTTAGGAAGTATGATTAGGTATAAGTCAAAGGTTATTTATTTAAGGATTGTCGTACTACTTGTGGTAAAATCATTGGAAAGTGATTTATACTTTTGGGTGCTGTCTCCTTATCTATACTTTGCTACTAATAATATCTTTCATAAGATAAATATGACAATATGTTTATGTGAATTGCATAGATGAATAAATATAAATTCTAAATGTAATTTTGTTTAATGATTCATGTGAATTAATTATAACAAAATGTAAAAAAAAAAAATAGTGTAAATAGAACTCTCATTTACATGAGTAACACCTCCATTAAAAGCATTTAAGTGGCCACCAAAACCCTGAGTTTGATTTCAGGTAAGAAAAATTAGAGTAGAATTTTTATTTTGGGGGGGATAGAACCTCATTTTATCTTCACCATTCATTATTGGTATATATTTCACATTATTATAAAGGTCAGCAGGACCTACAAAGTAACACAGAAATTAATGGATTTTGAGTCAGGAAAAAAAAAACTGAACTTTACTCAGAATTCTATGGTGGCCCTTTTTAGTATAGTGTTTCAGGAAAGGACTTGCCAGTGAAATTTGCAGAAGAACTTATGTAAATAGGGTAAAGTACTTTTATGAAGTAGTTTTAAACATTAGTTTTTTCTTCTCTCCACTTTAGTGTGTTGAGAGGATGGTTGTTCTCTCCTTCCATTTCTCTCTCTCTCTCTCTCTCTCTCTTCCTCTGTCTGCTTTATGCATTCATACAAACATGCACAAACTCACACACACAAACACACATGCACATAAATTGCATGTATAACATAATATCGTGTGTAATCCATGATCTGTAAGATATGTGAATACACATTTTGTTTCTATTATTTGCTTCTATTAGGAAAAAATAATATTTTTCAGTTATGCAACATGTAGTTTTCAGTGAAAGTAAAATATGTTGCTAACAACTGCCTCAATTGTTATTTAAAGGATATCAGTTATTTATGAAATACTGATTAACTCTGATCATTTTCTGGCTTCTGAAGTTGATTCTTTTTCAATATCCTTTCTATTCTTGAACTAACTGACACTCTTTGTATTTCTATATTAGCATCATAGTTTAAAGTCCACTGATATTTCCAACGCAATTCATTATGAATATTGATTTGCTCTATGCACCTATTTGTTTTGTATTGTACCCACAATTCTATAAGAGACACAAAGAGGGAAAATAGCAATTTAAAATGCACATGTTCCCATTGTTTCTCTTCTAAAAATATGACATGCAAGAAACTGCCAAATGCACAGGTAGGATATGTGACTAAATACAAATATTCCATTTGTTCTCTGTAGCAGACTTGCCAATATTTCATTACTATGAAACTCAAATTTTTGTAGTATAAACTTGAAATAATTTTATATATAAAAGGCCTACATATATTTTGGAAGAAAATTGTTCTCTGGTATGAATACAATATGTAGCAAGTTTCTAAAAATTGCTTTATTAGAGAACTCCTGGGTTTACAAAACAATCATGAAAATAATACAAGATATCTATACACCATCCTTCCACCATTACCTTGTGTTTGTGTGGAACATTAGTTTCTATAGATGATATAATTGTACTATATTTTTAAACAATAGTTACCTTTGTTACAGTTGATGCAAGATTATTAAAATAGTACTATTAACTGTTGTTAATAGTTTATCTTAAGTGTATTTTTCCCATATACCGGCCTGTTATTAGTACCTTGTATTAGTATTGTACATGTGTTATAATTCAGGAAAGAACATTCTTATAGTTGAACTATTAAAAATAGACCATTGTCTACCAAAAGATCCACTGTGTTATACAGTACTATGTTTTATCTTTTTTTTAAAGTTTTAGTCTAGTAACATATGTCATAATGTTTTCCCTTTTATCCACATTCACCTATTTAATTCTGTGCTGTTAATTACATGAACAATAACGTGCTACCATCACCACCATTCATTTCCAAACCTTTACAATCAACCTAAATAGAAATTCTATACAAATTAAGCATCTATTTCCCATTTTCTATATTTGTTCTTTTGTGTCTGGCTTATTTTACTCAGCATAATGTCCTCAAGGTTCATCCATGTTGTTGCATCCATAAAGATTCCATTCATTTTTTATGGCTGAATAATAGCCCACTGTATGTATATAGTAATTTTATTTAATCATTCATCATTTGATGTACACTTGCATTGCTTTCATTTTTTGGAAACTGTACATAATGACACTATGAACATCGGTGTGCAAATATCAGTTTGAGTTCCTGCTTTCAATTCTTCTGGGAATAAACTTAGAAGTGGGATTGCCTGGTCATATGATAAATTTATATGTAGCTTCCCTAGGAACTGCCAACCTGTCTTCCACAGTGGGTATACAATTTTACATTAACACCAGCAATGAATGAGTCTTCCTGTTTCTCCACATCCTCTCCAACACTTATAGTTTTCTTTTTTTTAATAGCAGCCATTCTAGTGAGTGTGAAATGATTTCTTATTGTGGTTTTGATTTGTTATTAAATCAAATAGATAGTGACGTTGAGAGCTTTTTCATGTGCCTTTTAGCAATTTGTATTTCTTTTTTGGAGAAATGTCTATTCAAGTCTTTTGACCATTTTTTAATTGTTTTTTTTTTTTTTTTGGTCTTTTTTATTGATGAACTGTAGGATTTGTCTATATATCCTGGATATTTATAAAAAAACTTATCTGATATATGCTTTCCAAGTATGTTCTCTCTTGAGTAGGTTGACTTTTCACTTTCGTTACAAAGCCCTTTGAGGGACAATGATTTTAATTTTGAAAATTAAATTAAAATTATCTAATTTTTTCTTTCACTGTTTGTGTTCTGGCTGTAATGTCCATGAAACCATTGCCCAACTCGATATCCCAAAGAATGTTTCCCTACATTTTCTTCTAGAAGTTTTATAATCCTGGCTCTTATATTTAGTTATTTTACCCATTTTGAGTTCATTTTTGTATATTGTGAGAGATAGGGTCCATTTTCATTTTTTGCATATGATATCTGGATCCCCCAGTACCATTTGTTTAAGAGACTATTCTTTCCCAGTTTAGTGGACTTGGCAGCCTCGTCAAAAATTAATTGGCCATAGATGTGAGAGTCTATTTTTGAATTCTTAATCTGATTGTGTTGTTCAATACATCTATACTTGAACCAATACTATGATGGTTTGACCACTGTAGCTTTGTAATGTGCTTTTAAGAAAATGCTTTTTTTATTTTTTAAGATGCTTTAGATTATATAGATGTTACATAAAAAATATAGGGGATTCCCATAAGTCAGGAATTCTGAGCCCTCCAACTTCTTTTGCCTTTTCAAGAAGTTTTTGGATGTTCTGTGCCACTTACCCTTCTAAATAAATTTGATAATTTGCTTTTCCATTTCTGAAAAAAAAGTGTTTGGAATTTTGATTGGGATTGCATTGA
The DNA here is from genome assembly GCA_026826555.1 of Tolypeutes matacus. Classification (NCBI taxonomy): domain Eukaryota; kingdom Metazoa; phylum Chordata; class Mammalia; order Cingulata; family Chlamyphoridae; genus Tolypeutes; species Tolypeutes matacus. The sequence goes on from JAKSZT010054458.1 coordinate 10,215,685, forward strand.
ATCAGTAAATCATTTGGGGTAAAATTGACACCTTAATGACACTTAGTCTTCCAATCCATGATTATAGATGTCGTTCCATTTATTTAGTTCCTCTTTGATTTTCTTTTAGCAATGTCTTATAGTTCTGTGTGTACAATTCATTTACAACCTTGGCGAAATTTATGCCTAGATATTTGATTCTTTTAGTTACTGTTATAAATGGAATTTTTTCCCTTGATTTCCTACACAGGTTTCTCATTACTTGTGTATAGAAACACTACTGATTTTTGAAGGTTTATTTTGTTTTCTGTCATTTTGCTGAAGTCATTTATTACTTCTAGTAATTTTTGTATATTTGTCATGATATTCTATATAGAGGATCATGCCAACTGCAAATGGTGAAAGGTTATTCCTGTGTTTCTAGGAGTTTTGCATTTCATCTGGGTTGTCTAATTTGTTAGCATATTGTTGTGCATAGTATCATTTTATAATCCTTTTTTATTTCTGTGGGGTCAGTAGTAATTTCACCCATCACATTTCTGATTTTATTAATTTGTGTTGTCTCTATCTTTTTCTTTGTCAGCATAGCTAAGAGTTTATCGATTTTATTGATCTTTCAAAAAGCCAACTTTGGGTTGTAATTCTCTACATTGTTTTTTTTATTCTCAATGTTATTTCTTTCTGCTCTAATCTTTATTTCTTTCCTTTGTATGGTTTGGAATTAGTTTGCTGTTCTTTTTCTGAATCTACCCAGTGTAGAGTTAGTTATTTTATTACTATTGCATAGAATATCTTTTTCCAACCTTCACTTTCAACCTATTTGTGTCTTTGAGACTAAGGTGAATTTCATGCAAGCAATTTATAGTTGGATCATACTTTTTTTTTTAAATCAATTCTGCCAATATCTGTCTTTTGATTGGAGAATTTAATCACTTAACATTCAGTGATATTACTCTAAAAGCAGTACTTATGTCGGGCATTTGGCCCTTTGATTTTTATATTTATCTTTTTTATGTCTCTCTTTTACACTATTGTACACTTCTTTTCTGTATAGTTGATTTTTGTCATGTATTTGACTAATCCTTTTCTCATTTCTGTTTTTATATAATTTGAAAATACTTTGTGGTTACCCTGAGGTTTATATTATGCATGTTGGGCTTCTTGGACATATACATTTATGTCTTTCATAAGATTTGGGAAATCTTATGATTTCTTATGATTTGGGAAATTTTCAGCCATCATTTCCTCAAATATTCTTTCTGCTGCCCCACTTTTCGTTTTTTTCTTTCTTTCTGGGACACCCATGACATGTACATCTGTGTGCTTCAAGCTGTGATTCAAATCCCTGAGACACTCCTAATTTTTTTCTTTTCTTTCTCTGTCTGTTCATCTGACTGTGTGATTTTGATTTTCTTATCTTCTACCACTGATTCTTTCTTCTTCCTGTAATCTGCTATAATATATTTTAATCTGTACTATTGTGCCTTTCATCCCCATAATTTTTGTTTCTTTTTATACTTTCATTTTTGCTCACACATTATCTTCTTAATATCCTTTATTTCTTTGTACATATTTTCCTTCAACTCCTTGCATTGTTTTTTTTAAAAAATGTTTGAAATTCTTTGATTAATTGTTCCAAATTCTCCCTCATGTGAAATTCTAATGTGTTCCCTTGACTGAATCACATCATTCTGTTTCTTAGTATGGCTTATAATTTTTTGTTCATAAGTAGATATCAGACTCTCTTGATGAGTTAACTCTGAGGGTCAATTACTCTCTTTTGTCTAGGGTTTTATCATTGATTGGATGTGTTAAGTCTCTTCTTTGATGCTTGATCTAAATTATTCTAGTCCTTTAGAATAGCCTGTGTTTGCCTGATTAGATTTTCTCTGCACTTCTTCATCTGCTTCTTACCCTGGATATGTGGTACAATTTTTAAAAAAATTTTTGTAGTTGTTTCACATCCAGGAGAAAATTTCCTTTCCTCTGTTTCTTCTTCAGGAATCTTTTTTTTTTTTTTTTTTTAAGATTTTATTTATTTATTCATTTATCGCCCCCCCCCCCCCTTGCTGCTTGTGCTCGCTGGGTCAGCTAACCACGCCGTGCAGGCGGGCTTGCCTTCACCAGGAGGCCCCCGGGAACCGAACCCGGGGCCTCCCATATGGTAAACGGGAGCCCTACTGATTGAGCCACAGCCGCTTCCCTTCAGGAATCTTTATCTGTTGTTTTTGTTCACAATTTTCTTCCCAGCTCCTATGATTTGTTTAAATTTTTTTCTCTCATAAACTGCCCTGTTTTCCTTACACTTTTCATTTCTGGAACCCTTCTGTCTTACAGTCATTCAATTTACCCTATGATTTTTTCTCGGTGAGGTTTCTGCTTCTGGTTTCTTCCTTGTTAGAATATCTTCCCTGGGAAGCCATATGGAATCAACCCAGTAACGTGGGTCACTCTGAAAAAGTTGGTTTTTGTGTTTATATTGTTCTGCTGACAGTAACTGGATTGAGTGGCAAGTCTACCTCTTCTCAGCCACAGTTCTAGAATGACCTCTCTCTTTCATTTTCACTGTAGGGGTTTTATATGCAGCACTCTTCAGGGCTTGTATTCTACGCTGGATCTCTGTGGATTTGGGACCCTGTGTCTGAATATGTGTGGGGCTCCAACTCACTGCTTTGATTATCTATATATCTGTTTCTCTCATAGGAGTTCGGAGGGATCTGGGCCACTGACTCTGATCCTCTTCTAAAATGTGCAGGGCTGAGTGAGGGAAAGGTAGGGAGTCTGGGTGATCTGAGACAGAAGTTTCTTAACTGATATTTTTCTTTTTCTTTGATTCAGGATTTATCAACTCCTTTTCCAGTGTTAAAACCTTCCAAATTTCTGAGAAAACGGGATTTGTCCTTTTATTTGCTGAATATTTGAGGAAGTTTTGCAAATCATGTGTCCATTAGTGCTTACTCCCAACTGGAACAATAATGATGATCTGCCGAAAGAGGTGAATCCAGAATCATGGACCCCCTTGTCCCCAGTATATTGTGCTTTGCTCAGGATAATAAATTGGAAAATGACTGAGCCACTTGCCAGTTTCATTACACTGGGATTTAGTGCATCTTGGAAGATTTCCAAGGGGTATGAAGAAGAAGAGTGCACAGCCAATGGCTGTGCAATTATCTTTGTCACAGGGTGTAAGTTAAGAATTTCTGATGTTAATTTAAATGTGAAACAGAGAAAACAGACCTTTCTTGAGTGCCATTCAAGACTGGGCTAGAGTTGGGCAAGAGTGAGAGTTCAGGCTCCCTGCGACCAGATGGCCTGGGGCAGCTGGACAAAGGTGTTTTCTTTTCAGGTTGCTGCCAGAACAAATTTATAGAAAATAGGAAGGAGAGAAAGTAACTAGTTTTGAAGGAGTCATTTCTCTTGGCTTATTTGTGGTAAATTATCCTTTCCTTCTAAAGCACTTCATCTGTCCCCTCCCTTGAGCTATTACCTCACCTCTTTCTTATTGATCTGAGTGCCTTGCTCACATCTTCCAGCTCATTTTACCCCTTCCTGATAGATCAGATTTACCATGATGCCTCAAAAGTATACCATGACTGTTCCCAAGGGGACTGGTGGCCTAACCAGGGGTAGATAGTGCCCATTAACTGCTGACAATTCTCACTCTGGTAAATTGCAGATTAGGCTTCTTTTAATGAAAGAGATACTCTGTGTTCCTAAGCCCATAATTTCATAATGTCAGAATTTCCATGTCCAGTTCAGTGGTAGATCCACCTAATAGTGGAAGCAGCCATGGGAAGATCAGTTATCTCACAGGTGTAATCAAAAGTAAGTTCATTGTCCTCATCCTCCCGACAAAAGGTCATTCTCCTCCTCACTCCCAGGAGGACTTCCACCAATTGTTTCCAAAGGTCCCTTCCCCACACCAGGGAAACTTTGATTCCTTAATCACATTCCCTCCATGTATCTGACCAGAGTGCTAAACCATTGGTGATGGCCCATGGGTCAGAAAACATGTGCATGGGGTTGCTTGGTTCCAAGTGTTTTGGAGCTAAGAGGACTGCTTGAAGTTCAGCTCCTTGCACAATTTTTCTTGTGCCAGAGGTGGTATATACTCTGCCCAAGGCAAGGGAAACAGTAGCTCAAAGAACATTGGATGGCTTCAGCTTGGTGATCCATCAGTGAACCAGTACTAAGCACTTTCTGAGCATTCTTGAGTCAGGGTCCCAAAGATGCCAATGCAGGGAGGAAAGAAACCTCATTTTGTGTTGCAACAGGTTCCCACCTTCTCCTTATGCCGGCCTGCCAGTACCTGGGAGCCCGGGTGAGCACAATCCTACATTTACCAACTTCCATTTTATGATAAACTGTTGTTGGGCATTGCCTGGCTGAGTATTATGATCAACCAGGACCCAGGACATGATAGGTCACAGGAAGTCTTAAGGGCCTTTGGTGGTCCTTTCCATTTCACCAAGATCCAATAACATGTCAGAAATTGCCTCTTGAAAGAAGAGTCATGATGGGCTGTGTCTTGGAATGTCTTGGTACAAAAACCCAAGGATATGTGAATTCTTGCTGCTCCTTCCTTCTGCCAGAGAAAACAATTTGGCATGGGTCTGGGTGACAGAAACTGGTAGGTCCAATAGAGATCCAGGCTCTAAAGGTTTTAGAGGCAGGGCAACTGAAACAGCCCCTTTTACTTTTTGCACAGCCTGCTGCTCCTCCATTCCCTAGTGGAAAGTACTTTCTATTTATTTCACCTGATATTGGAGAGCCAGGAGGATGCTGAAATGAGGAAAATACTAGTATCAATATACGAATAACCCAATAAATTTCTGTGCTTCCATTTGGGAGGTGGTGACTTTAGGGACAGTAATTTGTCCCACACTATGCCAGGGATTCAACACTGGACTCTGACCCTTATACTGCCTAAGAAGGTGAACTTCCTTGGTTAGGCCTTATATCATGTTTGGATTTATGTCCCAGCCAGGGTGCCAAAATCCACTTAGCAATGCATGCAATCCTTGGACAGTTTATCCATATTCTGTCATCAATATAATGGAACACTTGGAGTCCTTTGGGCAGGGGTAGCCCTCAAATCCTTTCCCATCCATTTGTACCAAATAGTATGGGAGTTTAAGTATATGGGTCCTTTGAGTTTGGTAATGTTTTTTTCCCCCACCAAGGAGACAGTATTGCTGCTGTTGAATAATGCAGCAAGGAGATGAGAGCACTTGGTGTTTGTGGTCTGCCTCTCATCTTATCAAGATGGCAGAATTCACTGTATGAGTAGCATATCCCCACAACCATGGCTGTGATGTGCAAAGGTACAGGATATCAATCCCTATAATGCATTTCCCAGCAGAAAACACAACCAAGGGGCCAAAGAGACCAACCCATAAGGTAGCAGCAGCCTCTAATCCTTATATCTGCATGGTATGCCCCTAACCTTCCAGTGCTATTCACAGTCCCCTCCCCTCTGCAAATACCAAATATATAGTGATCTGGGTGTCTGTAACCAAAAATATCATAAAAGTTTGTTCATAGCCCTCAAATTGTATACACACTGGACCATAGAGTCTTTGGCCCCAAGAGGGTAGGCAGAGCCCTTGGTCCCAAACCTAGACCAGTTACAATTTAGTCAAGTCTGAGTAAAGACATCCTTCTAAGGGGCCAAGCTCCTCAGTCTGGCTGCAAAGAGAGGCAGGAGATCTTCATTATGACCCTCCTCTTCTATCACCTATATCTGGAGATTGTGAGGATGGGTTGGGCAGGTGCAGTTTGTTCATTTTGAGCTCATGGCCCTTCTTCTAGGTTATATTTTTTCCCAAAGGTATCCATTGGAGATCTCATATATGGTGTTCTTGAGGATCCTTTGTTCTTGTAACAACAGAAATATCACTCAGTGTGTAGAGTTCTCGAGAGGAAGATGTGGTCAGTGACCCATCCTGTGGGTCTCAGGATTTTCTGGGTTAATAGACAGGTGCCTACCACCTACTGACCTGGCTCCTTTGTCAGTTACCATGACAGAAACTCTCCAGTGTGGGAGACCTTGCCACAAATAAGGAAGGTACAATAAACCTGCTCAATCACGTCTCCCGGGGGAATACCTGTGATAAGGAGCAAAACCAGCTTGTTCTAATGGGGAAACTTACACCAGTAACTTAAGGAATTTTCAGAGGGGACATGACATGTTTGAAATTGCTTTGTGAAATATATTTCTTACGTCATTATGAATAAAGGGTTAGAATGAAGTAAGACTACAGCAATTGACTATTAGGAGGATATTAGAATTATGGAATGTAAAAATGAATGGGCTGAATCTTTGAAATAGTAGATGAATTATTAAGAAATGAATAATGATATCAGATTTAAAGTGAGCCTTAGTAATAATATTCAGTTCCCTCATTTTAAAGATAAACTGCTGTCCAAGACATTCAATAATTTCACTAGTAATATATCAAATTAATGGCTAAGATATCATGATCACCAACAAATGTTCTAATGCTAGTCATTAATACATGACTTAAGTTCTCTGAAACAACAAAACAATAAAAATGTTATGCAGTGTCTGAATTTTAGAGGATGCACCAAAAGCCCTACATTCCCACAGGATCTAAGAGGGGATAAGAACATCAGAGTCTCATTCTCTGTGGCTTTCAATAAGGTCCACAGAGAATACTTCTGTCAGCTTCAATCCTGGATGTGAGACAGGTTTTCTTGGCTCTCTGATGGGGCTCCTCAGGGAGATTTAGAAATGAATTATCTAAGAGAGGCCTCCCTATCAATACTTTGGTACAATTTATATTTTCCTGTGAAAAAGTGTTGAATTTCCCAAAATATTTAGAAAGGAAAATTGGATTTTAGTTTTTAAAATAGGTTGCTGCATAAGAAGACATGGGGGATAGAGAACTGAGTTCAGAAGGAAGATGAGTTTCCTTGTGAAACGTTGTTCTTGTAAAAGTTCAAGTCCACAAGTCCTTGTTCTCTTGTACATATACCTAAGAGTAAGAAAGTTAAACATATGTCTACAGTAAGGATAATTCCTTTGGGGAGATAATATCTGACAATATGGAGAATTCAACCATGCCATTGGATATAGATTAAAGAGAACACTTAGCATAAAAAAATCAGCAAGAAGAAAAGGGGCACATGTCTCCTGTTCTTTTATTTTTCCCACTTAACGGCATGACAAATTCTGGCTACCTACCATGCACACAGTGGGTTTTTGATTCTTGCACATGGACACTCTCTTTCTTATTAATCCTTCTTCTTATAAGGCATACATGTGAGCAATTTTCTCAGTAGGAGAAATAAATAGATGTCTTAAGTATCAAGTTATTTGGATTTTAATTATCAGCTGTATACAGAAGTTGTCTGGAAACCAGGTTCTCATCATCTTGGATTATGCATCCATAGATAGTTGTAATACTTCTAGAGAAAAGGCTGAAGCTTTCAATCCTGTGAAAGTTTAGGTGTAGACGCTTCCTAATGAGAAGGAATGAATGAGCCTCTCTCTGATTCATTGGACAGGCAACCCAGAATGTGCTCAGAATCACCTTTGGAAAATACTGCCTGTCAGGAAAACAAAGGCTTTGTGCCCTATTAGTTAGCTATTGTATTGCATGCACAAAGCAACAGGCACACTAATAGAAAACTTGAGATTTTATAAAGCCCAATTTTAAAACTCTTTTCTAAGGCCTATCCTGAATTTATAGATTTAGAAATTAAAATGGTAAGTGATAGAGTCAGATATATGTGATTTCTGAGCCTATGCTCTTTCTAGTGTACCAAATAACAAGTTAACATAGTTGAATATTTTTAACATTTACCCTAAGCAGCTTGGAAAATAACAAAACTTACTTAATATATCATGCATTTTTTTTCTACATCTAAAGATCAGCTTAAGGAAGCTAACAGAAATGTGATAATGATTTTTTTTTTTTTTTAGGGACTATACAGAGATAGTTCTCTCTCATTTTTTGTTGTTCTACTTAGTTTATATTACTTTTAGATTCTTATAGCCTTCAAATTTGTACTTTTAAATATCTAGACTTCTTAATATATCACAGGATAATGTATTTGATTTAATTTTTAAAATAAATAAATCTGTGCTTTGATATATTCATTTTTGCAATACACTCACTATAAATAAAATACACATCAATTCCACTCTATCTTTCTATCATTTATTTTCAAGATTTTAAGGTAACATCTGGAATAAATATGTATATTGCAAAAATAATGATGGATATAGATATAATTGTTTATGTCAACTATATAAATAAAAATATATAGAAATATCTTATGTTTCCTTGGTGAAGTATGAAAAATAATTTATTTCTTACCAGAGTGTACAAGGAGTAGAGACAAGAATCCTGCTTTTTAAAAATTCTTCATTATATAGCACAGAATGTAATATTCAAAGAATACAAAGATAAGTCCATAAGTTGTCTAGAAAGCATTAAAATATTAATTGAAAGATTATCATTAATGAAAAACCATGTATTGAAAAATGTTTTACTGAGTTAAAAGTTTCTACATTTGGCACTGTAAAGTTTCCAAAGACCAGAAAGTGATGGATGACCTTCAATTTATTGATGTAGTATATATATTCTTATTCATGTACAATCCAAACCCCAATAATTTCTAATCTGAAAATATATTAAAACTTCCCTTAAGTTAAATTAGAAGACAAGCAGCAGAGTCCTTTTATTTTAACTAAGAAAGATTCATTTTTCTTTCAAATATTTTATGTTTGATTCAGGCAGTATTCAATTTAGCCATTCAATCAAAAGTTCTCCAATTGAATAATTTTGCATATTGTGTGAAAACAAAAGTTAAACGAAGCTTTTACCCCTTTTCTGTGGCAATGTCATATCGAAAGAAACTCATGCAACCTTGAATTGCAGAACATATATCTAAATATTTTTCTTAAACCAACTTCAGTAAGGTAATTTTGAATCCTGAGTTATGATGGCATTTTATGTTTAATAATAAATACCTCAGTCCATGTGCTTGACATAATAGTCTTCAAATAACATGTTTGTTCTGGTAATCAATTTTTATGAAAATAAAAATAGGTTAAAAGTCACTCATGATCATTAGAATTTGACATTTTTTTCTAGCCTACTTAACTTTGGAAAACTTAATGAGTTCCTTCATCTTTGTAGTACTTGGCTTGAGCCTCTGTCATATTTGGAGAGAAGACAAATCTCATTTAACAAATTGCCCCCTACCCATGTTTACTGAGGGAGTAACTCAAACTTAGTAGAAAAACAAAATAGCCCTGTGGCAGTTTGAAGCTTTTGTGGACCCCAGAAAATCATGACCTTAATGTTAATCCATTCTTGCTCATGTAAACCTATTGCAGGTGGGACCTTTTGATTTAATTACTTCAGTTAAGGGTCTTTCATTAGATTGTGTAACCCAGGATGGATCTTAATCGACTTTCTGGTATTCTTTATAAATGGAAGAATAAAAAGCCACATACACAAGAAAAAAACCAAAGAGACAGAGTAACCTCCAAAAGTTGAAATCAATGAACACTGGTTAGAGTAAAGCCACAAATGGAGCAGCCCAAAGCTGAAAGCAAGGAGGCCCAAAGGAGAGGGGAGAGATGAGTGGTCACTGCCATCTGCCTGATCTCCCACAGATGCATCTTTGGAAGAAACTATTTTATTATTTTGGCCTTAAAAAAATATAGTTGGTACTTTTCTCCTGTGAATTATATAGCAGGTCTGACTCCTTTACTATTTAATATGGACTATCCCATTAAAAAAAAAACAAAAAAAAACAAAAAAAAAACATCTAATTCTAGTCCCCTAGGGCTGTGATGGGAAGTGCTTCTATGCTACTACTCTATGCTTCATGATCTTCTATTTCAGACAGTGTACCTTAGTGCTTTCCCTGCCTTTCTAACCATCCTCCCTTTAGATTTCCGTCTGCAAAGTTACCCAGATCCTTGTTCAAGAACTAAATACTTATTTTCTCTTACCCTCAGCTCTGCTGGCAAACAGATTTCAGTCTTATTTGGAGATTTGTCTTGACTAAAGAGAAACACCTCTTTCCTTGGGCAACCCAAATTCAATGACTGATAGATGACAGTGGTTTAGGAAGTGAAAATACTTATAAAGTCTTTGCCCCCTGCTTAAACTCTGGACAACTTTGAAAGGCCATTCCAAGTTTAGTGATCTGTGTTGGGTCAGTTGCATCCTTCATTGGCATAATATCACAGCTACTTTTCTTCCTCTGCCCAATCCTGTGTCCTTCTTTTCCTCCACTGGTGTTCATTCCAAGAGCACACCCCAAACCACATCTTGGAAGATAATGTCTCAGAATCTACTTCCTGTTGAACTGAATCTGAGACATTCCCCAAGATTTGAAAGGCAATGATTTTTCCTCTCAATTCTGTTTTGTAATACTGGTCTCTAAAGAACTGCTATAGGGTGTTCTAACATCTGCTCCATTGTTGTCTAGATGTTCTTATATTAACAGAGTTACTAAGATATATGTGCAGACTACGCCACTACCATAAATGTGTAAATTATTTACAAATTTAAATAATGTGCAACAATAACCTCCTTAGTTTATACATATCATAAATAGGGCAGAAGTTATATTTACATTTAGTTTTATATAAAATTTTGCCACAATTTTGTACTACATAATGAGTTAATACTACCTCTTCCACAATAAACTTCCCTATAATATACTCTCAATTACAAATATATTTGTTCTGATATGACTATGGTTCAATGAATTTAAAATTGAGAAAAGTAGGTGGCTAACCTTTTAAAGGAGATGTAAAAGTCAGGGGAAATTAGAATCTGAGATTTATGTAATAAAGCATTAAGAAAGGGACATGGGGGTAGACTGCAGTGGCTACTAGTGACAAGTTATTTGGAATGTTCAATATTCAATAGGTAGGGAAGCAGCTGTGGCTCAATCAGTGGGGCTCCCGTTTACCGTATGGGAGGCCCCGGGTTCGGTTCCTGGGGCCTCCTGGTGAGGGCAGGCCCGCCCGCGCGGCGTGGTTGGCTGACCCGGCGGGCGCGGGCAGCAGGGGGGGATAAATGAATAAATAAATAAAATCTTTAAAAATATATATATATATATATTCAATAGGTAAACTGCTTGTTTTCAGATACTGGATTTCCATACATTAACTTAAAATGAGGGAAAGCAGCTTAATCTTTCTTGGCTTTACTTCTCTCATTTGTAATAGTATCTACCTTACAGAGTTCTTTTTAAAGGATTAAATAAGAATATATTTCCAAAAGTCATGGTGATTCTTACCCTACAATAGGCCTGTTTGTTTTATTAGGTATCATATTATCATAATCTCCATCATTGATGATTTTTCTAAAAGAAGGAAAAAGATAGCCAGGAAGATAGACCAGTGTTCTCTTAGGAAGCATTTAATCATAAACTAGAAAACCCAATACTTGTTCTCCTGCCTTTTCTTCTTCTGACTGACTTCTTATTATGCTTGAAGTTGCTTTAAAATCAGTTGAGGTAGAATTCCTTTGAGAATAATAGGGAGTAGGTCAAAGTATTTTAAATTCTTAATAAATTTCCCTCATTAAGCAAACCTCAAAAATATTTCCTTAATAGGATTAGATCCCAGCAGACAATCTATAAATAGATTATAATATTTCCCACATCACTTCTTCTACAACTGAGGCTTTTAGGTTACAATTAAAAAGTGCCTGGGTTGAGTGTGTTAAATGGTCTAAAACTATTAGTAGATTTCAAAGATTCTGTTATTCTAAGCCTAGAAGCTATGAATCAATAAAGGAATGCAAGCTATGTGTTGGTTAGTATGGCTTTAAATTGTCCAATTATGTAAGCAGTATTTGCTGTTGTATGCTTTAGACAAAAGTATCAGGTTTGTTTTTATTCTCCCTAGCTGTGCCTTAATATCTTGAACCAGAAGAAGTATTCCCTAACCAGTCCTAATATATGTTTCCTCTCTTGCATCCAGTTTATCATGGATTATATGTGGAGCCACAGGTTGGCATTTCTGAAACACTGTTATCTGCTGTACAGGATATTTATTTGGTACTGTATCTGAATCGTTACCCTATTAATGGATGATAATTTCTGACATCCTTGGAGTAGAAATTATGAAACTAGCTCACTTCAGTCAAGAAGATAACCAGAATGCTACCTCCCATCTCACATGCTTTATTACAATAAGACCTCCCTCATCCATCAAAAGTTTAAATCCAGTTCACTTCCCTTTGAATGTGGCAAGCCTTATGATTTTGACCAAAAATCTTAACTATTATTAGTTAAATGATGCTGTAAAACTGCTAAGGCCAGCTCAGAGAAAGCCACTGTTGTTTTTGTCTGCTTCCTTTGTGATGTTTGCTCTGGAGGAAAGTAGCTGCCATGTAAAATGTTTGACTCTCCTTAGACCATTGTTGGAAATGTCATATATAGCAGTCAACAGCCATTTTCAACTACCAGCAATGAGAGTAAGCCATCTTGGATATCCAGCACTGGGGAACAAAACATGTTCCCAACAAAAAATGTGTTCAAGTCCTAATCCCTCTCCCTGTGACTGTGAACCCATTTGTAATATGACCTTTGAAGCTGTTATTATTAGTTAGGATGGGGACTGTTTTATGAATAAGGCCTTCAAAAATCTTATAGAGAGGAGGAAAAATTGCATCAGGGTGGACTTTAATACACATGACTGCAGTTTTTATAAGGAGAAGAAAATCAGTTGCAGTTACAATCAGTAGAAGCAAGAAACCAGTGGAAACCAGAGCAGCAGACACAAAGACAGAGAGCACCATAGGATTGCCAGAACACTACAGATTCTGGGAAAAAGCAAACCCTGCTAATACCTTTATGTTGGTCTTCTGGCCTCCAAACCTGTGAAACATTCAATTCCTGTTATTTAAGACAAATTATAGTGTGGTATTTGTCATTTGTCATTGCAACCCTGGCAACTAAGACATCCAGTCCAGTTGATCTTTCAGATGACTGGTACCCCTGCTGAGCTCTTTCCAAACTCATGGCCCATAATATTATAAGTAAAATAAAATCATTATTTTAAACACTAGGTTTTAAGAGTAATTTGTTATATAGCCACAGTAACTGGAGCAATCTCACTGTGAGATTCTCTTCTAGTGAATTATATGGGTATATTTTTCTAGGAGGTTATTCATTTAAAGCACTTCTTAACATAATATTATCTCTAAGTATGTTCTATTTTGATCAGCACTGTTAACTGAGGGGCAAATTTAAAAGAATGGAAATGTTAATATTTACACGTAAGTTTAACACCATCATTCCTGAGCAAATGAAAAAGCCATCATTCTTACTGCTGTCACTATAGGCTGTGGTCATGATCTTGCTGAGGGAAGGTTTCAGAACTGCCCTTGAATAAAATTGCAGAGAGGCTTGCCAATACTAGAGTAGTCATTGACAACTGCCTGAAATATGTTCTAAGCCTCCAACTGTATTTCCTTCCTTAAATTTGTAAGATAGAGCAAGAAGAAGGAGGCAGAAATCTAGTATATGCTCAAACTCTGCTGTGAAATCACTGTTCCATCTAATTTACTAAAGTGCTGCAGAATTGACACTTGTCAAATGACAGTTTCAACCTCAGCTCCTTAGGGCAATCTAACAACCTAAGGAATAACTTGTTATACTTTTCAACACCCCCTCCCAAAGCAGTTTGACTGCCTAAATATGGCAACTCTCTCATATAGCTCATAACTATTACCATTGTCTCCTTCAGCTGAGGGAGATGCTACATAATCTACAGCTATATTAATTTTTTCAAAAATGTTTTTGTACCACTACAATATAGGGTTAAAGCAAATCTAGGTCTTATTTCAAAGTCATTAAATAATAGCACCGTAAAATGTTTGTTTAATTATTGATTCCACACAGGACTATTTTTCTATAAACTTTTCATAAATATAGGATCTAGTAAATCTTCTCAGAGAACTTTCATTTTTAACATAAACATAGAACAAGAAAATAGTATTTCTACCTCATAGGTTTTCCATCAATAGTATTTCATTTATGTAGAATAAAAGTAAAATATGTACTATAGCTTGATAAATACTTTGACCCAAAGCTGCTTTTCTGACCTTATGTTTTAAAATTTTACCCTCTGAAAAGTAAATATATTTAAAATGATTACCACAGAAACTATAGTTTGGGCCAAGAACTGAAAAAGAAGTGAATATCCATCAATAAGAAAATTAACTTAATGATTTGTTATGTATTCATGCTCCAGACATTTCACACATATTCCATAACATTTTACAACCAATAAAATGAGGGGGAGGATTTTAGGAAGATGGTAGATTAGGGAACTCCAGGACTCAATGCTTCCACCAAAACAACTATTAAACAAGTAGGAACAGTCTGAAATAACTATTTTGAAACTCCAGAGGCCAAAAAACACTGTAAGGCATGCAGGCAAAAAAAGGAGAAAGAGGGTGATAAATTACAGTAAAGAACAGTAAATTGGGGAGGGGATGTGGCTAAGTGGTTGAGCATTTGCTTCCCATGTACAAGGTCCTGGGTTCAATCCCTGGTACCTCCTAAAAACAGTAATAATAACATGATTAAAGACGGCAAAATATTGTTTAAAAAAAAAAAAGAACTGTAAATTGCTCTCTCCATGCTGCAGCTACTGGAACCAACCCAACACTCTCACACAGGCCACCATGTTGTCTAGTCCCTGACTGCCTTGCTGGTGATGGAAAGTTCATAAAAATCCTCTTGCCCAAGACCAGGTGTGGGCACAACCAGTCACTGGTCATGGCTTTTGATTAACAACTTCAGATTGCTGGGGCCCCTGCTTTGAGGGCAACCATTTTTTCAATCTACCTCAGAAAATTTTGATGGCAGCCATTGTTTCAACCCATCCAGGCAAGTGGAGCAGCCACCATTGTTTCAAACTGTCTCAGATAGAGGCAGTGGCAGTAGAAACTTCAGGATGCTACTTTGCTTTAGGGCAGCTGGGTATGGTCAGTTGGAAGGCTGCATTTGTTATGCGTTGAGAAAGCTCAGCGTTGGGGAACCATGCAAGAAGCTCTTGGCACCCTTCCTTATTGCCTACTCAGGTCCCTGTGGAGCTGGTCTGTGCCCCTTTGTGATTCCCTGGTCCTATTTCTGCTGAGAAATACTGACTTTGAATGACTACTCCAGCATGCCCCTCCTCCTACAATTTGACATCCAGTCAAAAGCACCTTGATGCAAGAAAAAGACTGTAATAAATACAGTCTGGGGTAAAGGTTTGCCAGTTTCAAACACATGGAAGAGGGAGGTATGTCTCCTGGGAAACAGGGAGACAGTCAAACTCCTTTAAACTGGAACACTCAAAACAACTACTAAGCAAAAGCCCAGGAGAAAACAGACCCAGAAAGACAGAGAAAATGTTACATACTGCATTTGACTTGGCAGACCTTCATGATATGAAGGCTGAAGTTATAAACATCTCTATCTTATCACTAGCTGGTTGCAAAATCAAGAAACACACATTATAGGGAATAACTTGCAAAGCTAATATTTTTAAATATTAAAGGTACAGTGTGCAATAAAAGAGTGCAAGACAAAAAAAAAAAAAAACAGGAAATTTTGGTCCATCCACAGGAAGAGGATAAAAATTCAGAAAACACTACTGAAGAAGACCAAAATGTGGACAAATGAAAAAAAAAAAAAAAAAAGGCCTTTAAAAATGTCTTAAAAATGCTCAAGGAGATGAAGAAAATTACAGAGAAAGAACTTTTAGATATCAGGAAAACAATAAATGAGCAATAATGAAAATCTTAGTAAAGAGATAGAAATTTTAAAAGGGAACCAAACAGAGCTACTGGAGTTAAGGTCCATAATAACTGAAATGTAAAATACCCAGGAGCATTTCAAGATCAAATTGGAACTGGCAGAAAAAGGAATTAGTGAACTTGAAGACAAGACCTTAAAATGAGTCAGACTGAGGGGAAGAAAGGAAAAACAGTTATAGAAAGTGAAAACAGCCTAAGGGACCACTGGGACATCATAAAGTACACCAATTTACACGTAATGGAAGTCCCAGAAGAAGAAGAAGAAAGAGAAAGGGCAGAAAGAATATTCAAAGAAATAATGACAGACAAACTTAGAAAGAAACGTGAATGAGTACAGCTAAGAAGCACAGAAAACACTGAACAGGGTAAATATGAAGCAAAATACACTCTGTCATATACTGATAACACTATAAAATGCAAAGGACTATGTGAAAGTTATGAAAGTTGCAAGAGAAAAACAATGTGACATATAAAATTGTCCCAATTATACTGAGAGCTGATTTCTCATCAGAAACCATGGAGGTAAGAAATAAAGACCTACTTTAAATGTAACCATTTGGGCAAATATAAATATAAGTTTATTGTAGTGTGTTTGGCTTGGTTTGTAACTCCAAGTCTTACTTCCAATATGTGCTACAATGTAAATGATAAAATGATTATTTTAATGATAAATCTATGATTTGGACATGCAGTATACAAAGATATAATGGACATAATTGGTAACAAGTAATAAAAAATGTGGGGAGATTGAGGATAAAGTAAAAGTATATATGTGTGCTATTGAAGTTAAATTGTTATCAAACAAAATATGATGATTATATATTTAAGATGTTAAATTTTAGCCCCATGGTAAGCACAAGGAACATAGATGAAAAATATATCCAGGTAGCAGAAAGAAGGCACTCAGTATGGTACAGCACAAAAACTCAATTAAATATAAACATAAATAAATATAAAAAACAAATAAATATAAAACTTTATCTCCCTAGTAAATATAAGAAACATAGATGAAAATTAAATCCAAATAGAAAAGAGAAGGCACTCAATATGGTATAATACAAAAAATCAAATAAATATAAAAGTAGGCATTAATGGAAGAATTGAGGAACAAAAAGACATAGAACTGCTAAGTAGCAAAATGGCAGAAGATAGTCCTGCTTTATTACCAGTGACTTTAAATGTAAATCGATTAAATTCTTCAGTCAAAAGGCAGAGATTAGCAGAATGGATAAAAAAGCATGACCCAAATATATATTGTCTGCAAGAAACTCACCTTCAATTCAAAGATACAAGTAGCTTGAAAGTAAAAGGGTGGAAAAATATATCATGCAAGCAGTAATCAAAAGAGTACAGGATTAGCTATACAAATAACATGTAAAATAGACTTCGAGCTAAAAACATTTAATAGTGACAAAGATGGTCATGATATAATGATAAAGGGTGCAATTCAACAGAAAGATGTAACCTTTATTAGTATATATGTACCCAACAGCAAGACCACAAAATATATGAAACAAATATTGAAACATTTGAAGGGAGAAATTGATGTATCTATATTAGTAGTAGGACACTTTAATACACTTCTTTCAATAATGGAAAAAAACACCTATTTAGAAGATCAGTAAGGAAATTGAAGACTTGAATGGTACTCAAAATCAGCTAGACTTTACAAACTAAGACGCTTCATCCAACAAAAACTGAATACATTCTTCTCAAATGCACATGTATCTTTCTCCAGGATAGACCATGTGTTAGTTCACAAAAAAAAATTCAATGAAATAAAAAATATTGAAATCATACAATAATCATTCTCAGACACCAATGGAAAGAAACTAGAAATCAATAACAGGGAGAAAAATGGAAAACCTACAAATATGTGGAAATAAAATAACTTAAACAACCATTGGGTTAAACAGGTAATCATAAGCAAAATTAGGCAATACCTAGAGATGAATGAAAGTGAAAATACAACACACCAAATTTACAGGATGCAGCAAAAACAGTGTTGAGAGTGAAATTTATACCTCTAAATATTTACATTAAAATAGAAGAAAGACTTCAAATCAGAGACTTAACCTCAAAACTGTATGAACTATAAAATGAAGAGCAAATTGAACCCATAGCAAGTAAAAGGAAGGAAATAACATTATCAGAGTAGAGGTAAATGAAAGAGAATAAAAACAGTAGAGAGAATCAAGAAAACCGAAAACTGGCTCTTTGAAAAGATCAATAAATTTGACAAATGTTTAGTTAGACAGGCAAAGAAAGCAAGAAAGAAGATATGAATAAAGACAATCAGAAATGAAAAGGGGTGACTAATAGTGACCCCACTGAAATAAAAAGGACTATGAGGGGATACCATGAACAACTGTCTTCCAATAAATTAGACAACTTAAATGAAATGGAGCGGTTCTTAGAAAAACACAACACATATATCTACACTGACTAAAGGAGAAATAGAAGATCTCAACAAACCAATTATTAGTAAAGAGATTAAATCAGTAATCAAAAACCTACCAACAAAGTGAAGCCCTGGACCAGATAGCTTTACAGGGAAATTCTACCAAACATTCCAAGAAGACTAAACTCCAACTCTTCCAAAAAATTGAAGAGGAGGAAGACTCCCTAATTCATCCTACAAGGCCAACATCACCCTAATAGCAAAGCCATATGAAGATTCCACAAAAAATGAAAACTACAGACCTTTATTTTTTATAAATATAGATGAAAATAACCTTAAGAATATACCAAAAAAACTGAAACCAAAAAAAAAAAAAAAAACTGAAACCACAGCATATTAGAAATTATACAGCATTATCAAGTGGGATCTATCCCTGGTATGCAAAGTTGGTTCAAGATAAGAAAATTAATCAATGCTGTACACCACATTAATGCAGTGAAACAAACAAACAAACAAAACAAACACGATCATCTTAATCGATGAGAAAAGGTATTTGATAAAAAACACTTAAAAAATAAGATTAGAAGGAAACTTCCTCAACATGATAAAGGTCATATATAAAAAACCCACAGCTAGCATGATATTCAGTGGTGAAAGTTGGAACGCTTTCCCTCTAAGATTTGGAACAAAACAATATGTCAAGATATCAGATCAGGGAATGTCAGGCTGTACTCCTCCACCAGAAATTGTGAGAAGGTTGGCAGGTTTACTTGGCAGAAGGGAAGACATGAGATCATGGGGGCAATTGGAGAGGGCAGTTAGAGAGGGGGAAATCACTTGGCTGGGGGAGAGGGAAACCATGGGAGATAGGGTATTCAAGCCAACACACAGCTGGCTCAGATGGAGAAGGAAGCCAGGGAAGTGATTTGGCTGGATGGTCAGTGCTCACACAATGAGAAAGCACAGCAGGCTGTTGAGATGGGGAGCTGTAGGGCAAACAAGTGTGGAGACCAGCACCCAGCCAACTCAAGGGGAGAGAGCAATAGGGACAGAAGGGAGATAGGACAGGCAGACCGGATCTCAGCCTGTTTCCAGGATAAGGAAAGATACCAGCTGGTGCTGAAGCAACTCTAGGGACAGGGGTGGGGTAAACTGATCAGTTACGCTGTCATACCCACCCACCCTGAGACAGAGAGAAACTGGATCAGTAAAGGGGGTGGGCTGACAGGTGATTAATAGCCCATGGGAGAGGGAAATGTGGAGAGGCAGACAGCAAGCCATCAGAAGTCCAACTGGCCTGAGGGAAAGGGGGCAGGGAGAAGCAGCTGTAAGAGGTCCAACTAGCCAGAAGAAAAGGAAGCCAGAGAGTGGTCCAGTGGGTTGTCAGGCATCCAGCTGGCTCCCTGGGGGAGGGTGAAGTAGTGGGAAGAGCAGCTTCTTGACAGGGAATTTAGACTCAGATGTATTTTAGGTGGTTTTTATTTTTAATTTATATAGATATGTAAATAAAATATGTAGATTTTTAAAGATATGTAAATTAAACAACACACTTAAATAATCAGTGGGTCAAGGAGGAAATTGCAAAAGAAATCACTAACTACCTCAAAACAAATGAAAATGAGAACACAACATATCAAAACTTATTAGATGCAGCTAAAGCAGTTTTGAGAGGGATATTTATATCCATAAATTCTTATATTAAAAAAAGAAAGAGCTAAAATCAAAGACATAATTGTACACCTGGAGGACCTAGAAAAAGAACAACATACTAATCCCAAAGCATGCAGAAAGAAGGAAATAACAAGACTAGAGCAGAACTAAATGAAATGGAGAATCAAAAATCACGAGGAAAATTAGCAAAACCAAAAGCAGTTTCTTTGAGATGATTAATAACATTGACAACCCTTATTTTGACTAAAAATGAGAGAGAGAGAAAGTGCAAATAAACAAAGTAAAAAATGACAGAGGGGTATCACCACTGATCCCAAAGAAATAAAGAGTACTATGAAAGGGTACTTTGAAAAATTGTATGCCAACAAGATGGATAACTTAGAAGAAATGGACAAATTTCTAGAAACACACAAGGAACATACATTAATGAACAAAAAAATTGAAGAACTCAACACACCAATCAAAAATAGAAAGGTGGAATTAGTCATCAAAAACCTCCCAAGAAAGAAAAGCCAAGGAGCAGATGGCTTCTACAAATCATTCCAAAAAGAACTAACACCAGTACTGATAAAACTCTTCCAAAAAATAAAAGTGGAGGGAAAATTACCTAACTCATTCTATTATGCCAATATTGCCCCAATACCAAAGACACATAAAGATGTTTCAAGAAAAGAAAGCTACAGACAAATTTCTCTAATGAATTTAGAGGCTAAAATCCCCCCCAAAATACTTGCTAATCATATTCAAAACACATCAAATGAATTATACACCATGATCAAGTGGGTTTTATCCCAGATATGCAAGGATGGCACAACATAATAAAATGAATTGTAGCAAATGTACCACACTAATGAAGGATGTTGTTAATGTGGCAAAGTGTGGGAAGGCAAGGGAGTGGGGATACAGGAATCCCTTATATTTTTTATGTAACATTTATGAAATCTAAATCTTTAGAAATAAAAAAAAAATATTTAAGAAAACATGGCTTACCCTGGTGAAATAAACGTATAAAAGTGTCTGATAATAATGGAATTCAAAAAAAAAAAAAAAAAGCAACATAGCACATCACATTAAAAGATCAAAAGAAAAAAAACACACATGATCATCTCTATTGACAAATAAAAAACATTTGACAAGATATATCATCCTATCTTGATAAAAACACTTCAAAAGATAAGAAATAGAAGGAAATTTCCTCAACATGATTAAGGGAATATATGAAAAACCCACACCTAACATCATATTCAATGGTGAAATGATAAAGGCTTTCCCTCTAAGATCTAGAACAAGAAAAGAATGACCACTGTCACTGCTCTTATTTAACACTGTATTATAAGAACTTGCTTGAGCACTAGGGAAAGAAAAGGAAATAAAAGACATCCAAATTGGAAAGAGAGAAGTAAAAATTCCCTATTTGCAGATGACATGATCTTATACATAGAAAGCCCTGAAAAATCTGCAAAAAAGCTTTTAGAGCTCATAAACAAGTTCAATAGAGTGGTAGGATATAATATCAACATGCAAAAATCAGTGGCATTTCTGTACACTAATAATGAACAATCTGAGGAGGAAATCAAGAAAAATTTCCATTTACAATAGCAACTAAAAGAATCAAATATCTAGGAATAACCTTAACTAAAGATGGAAAGGACTTGTACACAGAAAACTACACAGCATAGTTAAAAGAAATCAAAGAAGACCTAAATATATGGAAGAATATTCCATGTTCATGGATTAGAAGACTAAATAGCAATAAGATGCCTGTCCTACATAAATAGATATACAGATTTATCACAATCCCAATAAAAATTAGAACAGCATTTTTTAAATGAACTGGAAGGCTAATTATGAAATTTATTTGGAAGGGCAAGTGGCCTTGAATAGCCAAAAAAGTATTGAAAAAGTAAAATGAAAGTTGTGTAATCATGCTACCTGACTTTAAAACATGCTGCTAAACTATAGTGGTCCAAACTGCATGGTTTTAGCACAAAGATAGACATACTGATCAAGGGGACTGAATTCAGAATTCTGAGATAGTTCTGCATATATATAGCCAATTGATATTTGAGAAGGCCACCAAGCCCACTCAACTGGAACAAAATAGCCTCATCAACAAATTGTGTTGGGAGAACTGGATATCCATATCCAAAAGAATGAGAGAGGATCACAATCACATGCCCCAATCAAAAATTAACTCAAGATGGATCAAAGACCTAAATATAAGAGCCAAGACTATAAAGCTCCTAGACGATAATGTAGGGATGCATCTAGGAGATCTTGTAATAGGAAATGGTTTCATAAACTTTACACCCAAAATTTAAGCAATGGAAGAAAAATAGTAAATGATGTATCCTCAAAATTAAAAACGTTTGTGTTTCAAAGGAGTTTGCCAAGAAAGGGAAAAGGCAGCTGACTCAATGGGAGAAATTATTTGGGAATCACTTATAAGGGCCTAATATCCAGCATATATAAAGACAACTTACATGTCTAAAATAAAAAGACAAATAACCCATTTTAAAAATGGACCAGAGATTTGAATTGACACTTTTCTAAACAGGAAATACAAATGGCTAAAAAAGCACATGAAAAGATGTTCAACATCTCTAGCTATTAGGGAAATGCCAATCAAAACTATAATGAGATATCATCTTACACCTATTATATTGGTGGCTACTAAAAAAAAAAAAGCAGAGAACTACAAGTGCTGAAGAGGATGTGGAGTTAAGGGAATACTTATCCACCGCTGGTGGGAATGTAAAATGGTGCAGCCATTTTGAAGGACAGCTTGGTGGTTCCTCAGGAAGCTATAGAATTGCCATATGATCTGGCAGTCTCAGTGCTAGGTATATAGCCAGAAAAGTGAAAGCAAGGACATGAACACATACATGCACACCGATGTTAATCGTGGCATTATTCACCATTACTAAAAGTTGGAAACATCCCAAGGGTTCATTAACAGATGAATGGTTAAGCGAAATGTGGTATATACATACAATGGAATATTACTCAGCTCTAAGAAGGAATGAAGTATTGACATCCACGACAACACTGATGAATCTTGAAGAGCTTATGTTGAGTGAGGTAAGCCAGTAACTAAAAGGACAAATATTGCATGACCTCACTGATATGACCTCAGCATATTGAGCAAAATACAGAGAGAGAGTCTGGAAGATATGTTACCAGGAGACAGAGGGAATAGAGTGGTGAGCCGATCTTCATTCTGGGCAAAACCTATGATAAGATGGAAAAGGGTGATTTGGGAATGGATGGGGATGATGGTGGTGCAGAGATGTGAGTGAGGGTCAAGGGTGCTAGAAGGTAAGTGTGAGCAGGGTTGGGGGCAGGAGGGGGTTGGACTATTCATAGGACTAAGGGGAGGGCTAGAGGAAGGAACAGGTGAACTCTGGAGATTTGTAGATCTGTGGTTGAAAACACAATTTTGGAAATATTCTTTTCTTGAATATAGTAGGGGAAGGTCACTGGTGGGTACTGGGTGTCAGGGATGCAGGTATATGTAGGAAAGGGTACACCTGACACTAGCTTCTATGGAATATAAATGTGTTCATCTTGTCATAAGGTATTCTTTCAGTGGGTGGAGACCCATACAATAAACAAAAAAATATTCAACTCTCATCCTGTGGAGTCCTGCTATATTCTCACATTGAGTACATAGACAGGGCCTAATTAAAGAAAACAGACCAATATGTCAAGCCTTCAGAATTAATGCATCTAACTATGAAACTTATTCTTGAAAAATTGAAACTTAGTTGTTACCATAGGTTCCAAGCGGAAGAGGAGAGAAGAATATGTGGAACATAGGGCATTTTTAGGGCATTGGAATTGCTATGCATTAATTTGCAATGACAGATACAGGCCATTATACATTTTGTAAAAACCTATAAAATTGTACATTGTAAAGTGTAAATCATAATGTAAACCATTGACCATGGTTAGTAGCAATGCTTCAATATTTGTATATCAATTGTAACAAATGTACCACACTAATGAAAGATGTTTTTAAAGGGGAAAATGTAAGACATTGAGGGATGGGGTATATAGGAGTCCCTTATATTTCTTATATTTTCAATATAGATTTCTGCAATCTAAAACTCTTTTAAAAATAACATAAAATAAAGAAAAATAAAAATAATAAAAAAAAAAGAACCACAAGAATGCCCACATCATCACTGTTACTCAACATTGCCCTGGAAGTTCTCGCCAGAGCAATTAGGCTAGAAAATTAAGTAACACTTATGCAAACTGGAAAGGAAGAAGTAAAATTTTCCCTATTTGCAGATAACATGATCCTATAGACAGAAAATCCTGAAAAATCTACAAGAAATCTCCCAGAGTTAATATATGAATTCAGCAAAGTGGTAAGGTACAACATCAACATCCAAAAATCAATAGTGTTTCGATACTCAAACAAGTAACAATCAGAAGAAGAAATCAAGAAAAAAAATTCACAATAGCTGCTAAAAGAATCAAACATCTAGGAATAAATCTATTTTAATTTCTTAGGCTGCTAAAAGCAAATAGCAGGAAATGGTTCTGTATAAACAATAAGTTATTAGCTTATTGTTTTGAGGATGGGAAAATATCCAAATCAAGGCATCATCAAGGTGATGCTTTCTTCCCAAGAAACATGGTGGTGTCTCCTGGTCTTTCCTTTCTCCTCCAGTTTCTGTCAATTTCAGCTTCTGACTGTTCTGCCTGTTGCTTTCTCTCTCTTTGTCTGAGCTTCATTATCTTAAAAATGACTCCAGTAGGGAATTAAAACCCCACCTGAATGAGGTGGGTCACACTTTAACTTAAGTAGCTTCAACAAATGGTTCTACTTACAAAAGGTCCAGCCACAGGAATGAATTAGGCTTATGAACATGTTTTCCTGGGAATATACAGTTTCAAACTACCACAAAATCTAACCAATGATGTAAAGGACTTGCACAAAGAAAACTACAAAACATTGCTAAAAATTGAAAGAAAAGCTAAAAAAAAAAAAAAAAAAAAAAAGAATGGAAGGACATTCCATGTTCACGGATTGGAAGACTAAATATTGTTATGGTGTCAATCCTTCCCAAAGAAATTTATAGATTCAATGTAAACCTAACAAAAATTCCTACAATCTCCTTTGCAGAAATGGAAAAGCCAATCATTAAAGGTGTATGGAAGAGGGATGGGTCCTGAATAGCAAAGGTCATCTTGAGAAAGAAGAATGAAGTGGAAAGATTCATACTTCCTGATCTTATAACCCATCATAAAGCCAAAGTAATCAAAAGAGCATGGTTCTGGCACAAGAACAGACATTTAGTTCAATGGAAATGAATTGTGAGCTCAGAAATCAGCCCTAACATTTGGTCTTCATGGCAAAAAGAATTTGATAAATGGGAAAAGAACACTAAATTGTGAAAGAAAAATTTCTTCAACAAATGGTACTGGTAAAACTAGATCTCATTTGGAAAAAAAAAAAATGGACCCTACCTCACACCTTACCCAAAATTCAACTTGAAATGTATCAAAGACCAAATTACTAAATATAAGAGCTGGAACTATCATTCTCCTAGAAAAAAATATATAGGGAAGCATCTTTAGGACATTGTGTTAGGCAATGGTTTCTTAGATTTACACCCAAAGTACATACACCAAAAGAAAAACTATGGGACCTTATTAAATTTAAAATTAAAAATGTTTGCACCACAAAGGATATTATCATGAATGTAAAATGATGAACTACACAACTGGGAATATATTTGGAAACCACCTACCCAATTAGGGTTTAATATCCAGATATACAAAAAAATCCTTCAACTTAAAAAAAAACAAACAACCCAATTTAAAAAATGGCAATGTTTGAATTGACATCTCTCTAAAGAAGACATACAAATGACCATAAAGCACATGAAAAGATGCTCAACATCATTAGCCCCAGGGAAATGCAAATCAAAAACACAATGCGATACTATTTTACTCCCATTAGAATGACTGCTATTAAAAAAAAAAAAAAGGCAGACAATAAGTGTTGGAGTGTTGGGAAAATAAGAACACTCATTGCTGTTGGAAATGTAAAATAGTACAGCTATTGTGGAAGACAGTTTGGTGATTTCTCAGAATGCTTAGGATAGAAAGACCATTGACCCAGACATCCTGCTACTCAATATATTCACAACATTGTGAATGTATTTAACAACACTGAAATATATATCTGAATGTGATTATAATTGGAAATGTTAGATTGTAGGTATGGCAAAAGAGGACATTTTTTAAAAATCCATGGAACTACACACACAAATAGTGAACCCTAGTTAAAACTTGGAATATAGTTAATAGTACAATTATAAAAATGTTCTATCATCAATTGTTACAAGTATACCACACAAAAGTAAGCAGTTGGTAATAGGATGGTATATGGGAATCATGTATTTTATGCCTGATTGTTCTTTTAACCCACAACTTCTCTAATAAAGAAATAAATGAATGGAAGTGATGACTGTGAGAGTATTCATGATAATGTTAGTTGCGTGAGAAAAGCATGATCCAGAAAAGTATAAAAGATTACTTCCTTTGCTGCAAATTAAAAAAATCCATTTACAGAAAATTATGTTTAAATATATGTGCACATATACTTTTAAATTGATATATGAAATGAGTGCCAAAAATACTAATGTTGTCAGCAGTGGGAAATTCTCAGAATTTGGAAATTCCAACTGAAATATCTCTACATTTTCTAATTCTATATGAGTTACATAGAATAAACATATATAATTATGCAATAATAAAATTATATTTATTTACATTATTGTAATTATCAGGATGCCTTCTTATGGTGGGAATAGAGTACTAGAGACCAGATTTACCTTTCTAGCTGAAAAATACCTCCCCTCTCAAAATAAAAGGCAAAATATATGAAACAATAATTTCCAACAAATTCGGTATCAGGCAATTGAAGACAGTGATCCCTGAGAGACTTGAAAAATATGAATGATCCCTACAGTTGCTCAGCTTACTGTTTTAAGAGAGTTTTCTGACAGCAGCACAGAAATGAGGAGCCCAGGAAGAGCTGACTCACTGAGTTGAGGAAAAGAATCTGAGAATTTGGATAGACCAAGGTAGTGAGAGTTAATCAGGCTGGAATATTGGAGCTGAAAGACCTGTAGAGACAAAGCCCCAGAAGATGGTCCTTCTTGTATATTCATTCAAAAAGTATTGACCAGCCCATGCTTGTGAAGAAACTGCTGGAGACCAGGGGAATAACCATGCAAAAGGATTCAAAGGAACGGTAACCAGAGCTCACACACTGTCAGGAGCATTGATTGTTCTCACTAACAAGACTGAACAACTGCCCAATCACTGAAGTATTGATTAAAGTACTTGGAAAGGTCTTTCCTCAGGAGACAGATAATTAGGCCTAGAGTGAACAATGAGATTATTCCACCTAAAAAAAATCTTAAAAACAAGACATAAAACAATTTCCAAGTAACTTAAATGCATACCAGAAGAAAGCTGAAGAATATCTATAGGAATGAAAAAATATCCAGCAGGCCACAAGGTAAAATTCGTACGGTAACATAGTACCTTTCACTCTAGTACCCTCTCAACTTCCTGCCACCAAATACACCACTATCTGAACTCATGAATTTCTTATGTTTTCCTGTTATTTTATAGAAGCATGCCTCTTTCTAAGATCATATTACTCTTGGTATCATCCCGTTCCACATTATCAGTAACCTTGTATTCAATATAATTTTACTCATTGCCCATATATAGCATTCCCCATTCTACTAGATCATTTTCATCAGTATTTGAACATATGATAGTCCTTCCTATCTTTAAAAAAATCCTCAAATACTGTTTCATATCCTGACCCATCATTTGTCTCTAAGGGGTTTTACACTCACATTGCTACCTTATCTTCCCTCCACGTGCATTTATTAACTCTGCAACTTGGCTTATGCTACTTTTCTTTACTGAAATGTTCACATTAATTTGCTAAAAAAAATCCACCTTTTATATCAAATGATATTTTTAAAATATCTTTTATGCAAGAAAAGGACACAATAAAATGTGTAGATTAAAAAGGGCACTTGATAAATGATATAATTTCTGTGTTATAATTTTCATCATTATTAGAGCTCATTCACCATCCAATATATTTCATCACTTTTTTATGGGAATCTACTATTAGTGTTAATAAAATATATTTTAAATGGAAATGTATCCTGGACTATTTTTACTGAATTTTGATGCAGCATTGAATAAATATGCCTTAAAATAACTTTTACTATGTAAATGTTCATGAGAAAATATCAAAAAGTGAAAATGCACAAATTTATTTTGGCAAACATTTAGTATGACATGAAATTGCTTAGACAAACATGAAGAAGAATTTGATAATTTTTGGAAAAAAACTGAGCAATCTGAAACCCTTCCCACTCCTTGATATACACAAGGCAAGTAGTTGACTAGAATGATATAAACATTTGTGATGAGCTCAAAATGTAAAAGATCTAGTTCCAGAATTGTCTGTGGGGATAGAAGTTCTGGGCTTATTTCCACCATCCTGAAGTGATAATTTCTTCCCTGTTCACTATGGACAGATGGCCACAATCCATTTGATAAAAAAGATCATTCTAAAGCATTGATAGTAATTTTGCATCAATACAGAGATTTTAAGATATAATGTACATTTACGACAAAGGAGGGGTTTCTTTTTTTCAGAGCCCTGCAATAAATTGGAGCCTTTCGTCCTCTTCAAGGGCCCAGAGTAAAAAACACTTTAAGAGTAACGCCTGTCATGGGTTAGGAAGGACAAAGATAAGTTGCTTTTAACACTGGAATATATGTGCACCATTGCTGATATGCTTGGATATTTGGGGAAAGCTCTGGTCATGGGAACTCTGACATAAATTAGAAGCCAAACTCTGAAGGAAGTCAGGTTTGGCAGTAAATCTACACTAAAGCTATGCCTCTCAGAAAACGTATTATACTTTTTAACAACCAATTTCAAACCTTGGTGGTCAAAAAATTAGTTTGTTGAATTTACACAAAGTACACTGTGGGTTGAAAAGCCTTCCATGTGATGAATAAGCAGTGTATCTCCATATCAAAAATTTACTTTGCAAATGCTGAAACAAGGAAAGACGGACAGTGATGAGTTGGGTTTCCACTTGGAGGAGACATATATCATTCCAGCATAGAGTTTGTTGCCAAAGAAAGTAATATTGTCATGTTTAACATAAATTGGTTGGGGGCAGTTTTAATCTTCCCATGTTCCCAAAAATAGAATGGGACTAGATATTAATGAATGGGAATGGATATTAATGAATGTGAACAGTAGTAATATTTGCCACTCTTTAAGCAAAACAGAAGAATGACAGAAAATCTTTTAGATTTAAAATAGCTTCTCCACAAACCCCTCCACCACCAAGAAAAAGAATCTCTATCTTAGTTATTTTTCTATAGCTCATGTTCCCAGCATAATAAATCACCTCAAGATTCATTTATGTAAATTGTATCCAGTGTTCTTTGTGGATTGCTTGATTAAACTATTTTCTACCTTCAAAACTCAGCTTTGACATCACCTACTGTTCCTGGAAAATATTTTTGACACCTCTTCATTTGGATTGTGTGCCCCTTCGACATGAGCCATGGTTCACTGTAGAAGGCAGTAATCATTTATTGCTGGTGTTATGTAAAGGCCAAGTGCAGGGCCTGGAGCCAAAATACATGTGTTGATAAAAATGGCTATGGTTTTTCGATGTGATCAGGACAAATTATTTTATCCCATGATGTCAGTTTATTCATCTAAAGCACAGTGTTCTTGTGAGAATTAAAAGGGTTAATTAATGTAAGTTGCTTAGAGAATTTCATTAAGAACATTAAATATTAAGTGAATACTTGCTGTTATATGATTATCAGGGTCCCTTTCAGAACAAAAACAAGAATTTTCCATATTTGTATCCATAGCACACAACAGAGTGACAATTAAACAATGTTTAATAATTTTTATTGAATAAAAATATAAAAGATTGAATTCGATTTCATCTATTAAGTCCTTAATAAAGAACCTATATTTATTTAGCCTACCTTCTGGTGCTGACAATACTGTGAGTTACAAAAGAGTGAGTTTTGTTTGATTGCTCTCCCATTTTTTAAATTCTCTTCTTCCAATTCAATTCTCAAGTAGTTCCTTGAGAATCTCAATCACACTTATATAGAAATGACAGAAAATATTTAATTTGTTTTATCGGTACCACGACACACACTGGATTTTAAAGTTTTCTTTTTTTGAATTCACACTGTATTGTGGTAGATAAAAGTTATCTGGGGCTCTTCAATTAGAAAGAGATCAATGTAAGTAAGACATTGCAGATGCTTCAGTCTAAGAGGTTGTTTCAAAGCTCCATTTTGAGGCATTTAGAATAGATATTCATGTGAGGTTGGGAGATATGTTTCACAATTAATAAAGATACATGTAATAATTACCTTAGGTGTCTCAAGGGTAAGCTACTAGACTTGGAAGGAACACGCTGAGGTACTGAGTTCTCATCAAGACCCAGTCTTCTTAGTGTTTATAATCAAGTATATTTTTCTTCATGGAGGGTTGTGGATGAAATGCTTGAAACAATTACCATGCCTTTGTCCATGGCAATAGATCACATGGACCAGCACCTGAACAGAGTCACTGGCCTGCTGTCACTCAGTAATGAATGTTCTGTTGTTTCATTACTGCAGACAATACTACAAACCAGCTCCCATAGCATCTGATATGGTTGAATTGTGCCCCCCTCCCCCAAAAGATAGAGTCAAATCCTAACCCCTGGTACCATGAATGGGATCTTATTTGGAAACAGGGTCTTTTAAGATGTGGTTAGTTAAAATGAGACCAAACTACTTTAGAGTGGGCCCTCATCCAGTATGATTGGTATCTTTATAAGAAAGGGAAAATTTGGACACAGACACAGATATAGGAAAGAAGTCCATATGAACATGGAAACAGAGACTGGAGTTATGCTGCTACACGCCAAAGAAGGCCAAGGATTGCCCATTACTGCCAGAGGCTAGGAAGAGACAAAGAAAGATTCTCATCTATATGTTGCAGAGGGAAATAGGCTAGTCTGGTACCTTGATTTCAGACTTCTCGTCTCCAGAATTGTAGAACAATAAATTTCTGTTGTTTTAAGCCACTTGGTCTGTAGTACTTTCTTACAGCAGTCCTAAGAAAATACTGGAATATCTGTGTGAGTCTGGGGCTGAAGGACTGTAGGAACTATAATCAGAAATGAACTGAGACCATTAGTGCACCTAGAAATAGGGAAAAGGTAGCTACATCTCAGAATATCTGACTTAAACCAAGGTAATGAATTTTTAAAATGCAGACACTAAGAATTTAGGAGAAGAAAAGAAGGGGGTAAAGGAGAACAAGTTTGTGGGACCCGGAAATATTTCCTCCAATCTTGAACTCTTAACATATATCAAAATATACATATAAGCCTGATTCTGTTTAATACAATAGTAAGAGAATAATAAAATTAGGATTTCTGAGCTTCCATTTTCACTGTTCTCATATAATCCATATGGATATCAATTCAATAGGATATATTTATGCTGATTTTTTCATTTATATTCCCATGTGATGTATAATAATCATACATTTTTCATAAATATTTTTGTCAAATAATCAGAAACTTGCCATTGTTTTAGACTATGGGCAGTAGTATGGGTAATGGGGAGTCATTATCACTGTTAATGTGTTCTATCATTAGGTGATGAGAATAAATAAATGACATAATTTGGCACTGCCCTATATAAGGCTAGACTTAATTTTATAGTTATTTTATACTTTACTACTGAAGTAATTGTTATATCATCTAATCTTTTTGAAATTTGTTGAAGTATAAATAGATATGAGTTTTACATATAATTTAGAAAGAGTATCTTCTTTTAATAAAAAAGAACTGATATGCATCACCATTCTCATTCACTTGAACAAATTCCAATTCAAGTGAATTTTCCGCTGCTAGGATAATGATTTCCTGACATCTTACTCAAAGGAGTGTGGTTCTTACTAAAAAACAAATATCACCTACATACAAGGAAAAAACCTGGTTAAATGGAGAATACAATCAGTATGGATTAACATCACTTTTTCCATATAATTGCAAAGTGTCTAAAGTTGCTTATCATCTAATTGTTCCTAAATAATTACTTCTGAATGAAATTTTTAGTTTATGTGAAGTTAAATAATGCACATAATAGATCTTTTGTCCTTATGATACTCTATCATACATGCTTTGATCTATAGCTGGTGAACCAAAATTGTGTGTCTGGGTTTTGCCCTGTTTTAAACAGTACATATGGCCTTGGACAAACTACTTAAAAATCTCTACACCTTAATTTCCTTATTTTGTTCTGTGAGGATCTCATAAATAAATATGTAAATAATTTATAAGTAAGAAAAGGATGTATGAGTATGCAAATTATTTTTATTGTTATTGATTTAAATTCTGTCATTGGGTCAACTTTATCACATCTTCAATGAAGCATTTCCTGACTTCCTAAGAAAGAGCTAATTACTGACACTTTGTGTTTTATTAAAGCATTTATACTATAAATCAGCCATCATTGCCCCTCCATTAGACTTTTCTCAAGGGTAGAGACTGTGTGCCTAGAACACTACCTGCGAAAAATTTTATGAGGAGTGGAAGAGAGGGGAGAAAAGGAGAACAATAGCTTCCTTCAGAAATCAATTTCTTTTTTTTTTTTTTTTCCAATTGGTAGCTTCCAAAATTATCTGGAAAACAACAACAACATATGAATGAACAATTATGTATTTGAGTAATAGGTTTTTCAAACAAAGTGGCCCTTACTTTGTCAATGTTTTTTGGCAGTCAGTTATAGATTAGCTTATATTCTCTTTTCCAGAGACATATCTATCTGTCACACACATCCAGGATTTATTTTATTCTATTTTCAAGCTTTTAACCATGACTACAGTATTTTATTATATTTGATATCTTGTCTTCAATCAATTTCTTTTTTCTGCAGAAATGCCACTTCTGTTAAGTATGTGCAAATAACAGAAGAAATCCACTTATGTTAATAAGTATCAGTGCTATGAAATATTAGGGAAACATTAACGCAGAAATAAAGAAAAATTGTCCCTTTCTTTCCATATATAGGTCTAACTTTAAATAGGTTTTATCTGTATTTGGTCAATATGTTTATTGCTACCATCCCCAAATAGGCTACTTGAACTTTTATGGGCCAATCTGTTAAAAAAAATCCTGTATGATTAAAAACTTTTAATAAGATCAGTTGGTTGCTACCCCACATAAATTCTGTCAGAGACCTTTCTCAAAGCACAGATTCCAAATACTGTTTTGTTCTCAAACTAGAAATTCATTATTTCCACCAAAAATTGATTTTGCTTTCAAGCTCTTGTGTGTTAGTGCTTGGGTTGGGGTTAGCAACTTTTAGAGTAGATCTGAAAGTTATGATCATTTTCAGTTCTGTTCTCTATATTTCAATTGCTGTCAAGGGGTAGACACATGAATGGGGATGAGATGGAGTGGGCTGAGCACTTGAAATACATCTTAAGAGATTTGTGCTAAATATTCCCCTTCTCAAGGTGAAAATCTTTATTTTCAATACGTATATGTGAGTGTTTCTGCATCTCAAAAGGGAAGTGAATTAGCTGGCTCCTGAGACAGTTTTATTGTGTCCATTCCTTTTTATTGCCTCTCCCCTACCAAAAACCACTGCTATTCATTTGGTTTATAAATTTCATCTCTTAGAGAGCTTAATTAAAACTACATGAATGTATAGGTGCAGAGGCCTGAGTTCCTTTCTAAGTTTGACAGAAATCTGTAATGTAATACTATCTAAGTTCAGTATCTATCTACTGTCTAGGTCTATGTTTCTGAAAATTAAAGAACAAAAGGTATTTTGTGCTTATTTTTCATCCCTCAAATATTTATTGGTCCTTCAAAGATAAGACAATATTGTGAATTTGACAGATTGGCATTTAAGCTGCACTTAGAACATTAGAATTAGTCTCTTGCTTTTGAACATATCCCTCTTCTCACCACAGCAGCATGAGGAAAAACCCTGTTAAAATGCAAGTCAGGGGAAGTGGATGTGGCTCAAGTGATTGAACTCCTGCCTACCACAGGGGAGTTCCCTGGTTCTGCTCCCAGTGTGTCCTAAAGAAGTCAGCAAGCTGGCATGACAGGCAGGCACGGCACACTGATGCAACAAGATGACACAACAAGAAACACGAGGAGGAAATCATAATGAGAGACCTAACAAAGCAGGGAGTGGAGGTGGCTCAAGCAATTAGGAACCTCCCTCCCACATCAGAGGTCCTGGGTTCAGCTCCCAGTGCCTCCTAAAGAATCAAGGAAGATGAACAAACACAGCAAGTGCAGACAATGAGGGGGTAGGGAGAAGTAAATAGATAAAATTAATCTTAAAAAAAAAAATGCAAGTCAGACCATGACTCAGCAAAGATCTTTGCTGTTCTTTCACTCCTAGTTAAAAGTCAAATCTTTCCTTTGATTAATTAAGTCTCAGAAGGCCTTCCACAGCCCAACTCTGCTTCTCTAACTGTATTTCTTGCTACCGTCCCTCTTGCTTACAGCTCTCTTGTCACAGAAGCCTCCTCAAAAGGTTAACTTCGCAGTGAAGAGTTTTCTGATGACCAGATTTAGGGTAATTTCAAGTTGGGTCATCAGAAAACTCTTCAGTGAGAATTTAACCTATTGAGTAAAGACTTGAGGCAGTGAGGAAACAGGTACATGGACGTCTGTAGGAATGGCCAAAGTCTTCTAGGTAGAGGGCAGAGTAAGATCAAAGAGCATGGAGAATAGTGTGCTTAGTGGGCCTGAAGAACAACAAGATTGTTTTTCTTGCTGCTGTGGTGAGAAGAGGGACATGATCAGAAGCAAGGAGACCTGTTTTGGAGGCCTCATATTAAAGCCAGGAGTGAGATTAGTCTCCCTGAACAAGTACTCTCTTATGTTGAATGGCTGAAAGGTTACCAAGAATGCAATTTGGAGTTATTTTCCAAATAAGAAATTATTTATTATTGTCCTGAAATAATTTAAATCTGTGCAACTTCCAAAATTGTCTTATTTTCATCTTTACTTATTGACTCATTTATAAATGTTTTGCATTTTCTCCATACACTCACGTGTACACATACACACATTATATATTTTATATTTTTATATATAATAAATACAATATATTGAATATATTTTTTCTCCTGTTGGAAAACTCTACATTAAATATTGTTGGCTCCCTACTCTGATACTGAGAACTCTTACAGACCAATCAGGAAAAACAATCAATTTCTACACACTTTCAACAACATGAGAAACAAAATGTGACACAAAATCTTATTTTTCTTAAGTGCTACATTTGTACAACCCTGAACTCTGAGATACTGCTAAGGGAGTTGTCTTAGAAAAGATGCCATAGTTTTGATGACAAAAAACCTATACCACTTTCGGACCATGTATCAAATGTAATAATCTCACCCCTTAAAGTTTCAGTATCAGCATGTTGGTAAAATGGTGGACTTTGAAAATTTATAAGAATGTTAATTCTTACTCTTAGTACATGTACAGGGTTTAAGTAATGTCTTCTTCAAAATGATTATCACTTCCCTTGCTGTTGGTTTACCATTTTGTTTTGTTTTTTTATAATGATGAGCAGGGCTCAGAAATGGCAAGTGCTGGAAAAAGCTGGAAGAGAGGGCAAATATTTTTTTAGGTGGTTTTATCTCATTAATTGAATTTTGCTGCCACAAAATTACAAATGTGATATTCATATTGATCTAGATTGGGAATTTTCAATTTTCAATTTAAAACAATTTGAGTAAAAAATAATTGCTGGCATAAATGTTGAGAGTTGCTTTTACTACTCCAGGCACCTAGCCATTTAATATGATATTTGAATTGTTTTCTTGCAATGCTTCCAGTGATGTTTCTGACGTAAGAGTCTTGAGGGATGGAAGAGTACCAGTAAATGTGAGGACTTCATTATTGCAATTATTCTTTTGGATGCTAATTGGTAAAAGGGCACAGGGTTTCACTGTAGCTCAACCTGTAATTCCTCATCACGAAAAATTTCTATCTCCTCCCATAGTAGACACTCGTGATCATTCCCTAAGAACCATGGAAATCAGTCACTTGTAAGTGGTTGGATTCTGCCTCTTCTACTCATATGATCATATAAGCACATAGCCACATACTCATCTAATCACATTTTTAAAATATGTATAAAACAGGACTAGTGAATGGTGCAGCCATCTTAAAATAAATTGCACTTCTTTCCTATTTCCAATCATTAGAATAGTACATAGTATACATAATACATAGTATAGTATACATAGTACACATAGTATACATAAACATAATCCCAATGTAAATGTGTTTATCTGTTTTGGAATGTAATCTCTCTCTTCTTTCCCTCTACCAACTCTTCCTTTTACCCAAGCAGTATATGTGAATTTTAATAACCTAGGCACTATTTAAGACTTACTTCATTCTTATTATGAAATGCAGATGTTTAAGCCCTGGTACCCAATCAATCAGATGCAATGTCTTTCCTCTTTTAAATATGGATATTTCGTTACTCTGATAGGTTTTTCTTCTAAAACCACTTGTATTATTCTGACATGAAATATATATGTGTTTTATTTACTTTCCTTGTATACAAGAATTCAAGACATTGAGGACAAGAGAAAAAAATATCTCATGAATAAATACCCCAGTAATGTGGGAGTTGTTGTCATTTATGGAGCAGGTCACTGATATATATTGTATTAATCAAACTACAAAAATAATGCAGAGGATATACACCCTCATAACTATTTTTCCCAAAACCACATATTCACAGCTTAACTTTATTACTTAGAATTTTTATTCTTTTGGATAGAAATTACAATGAAATTCTTATATACCTGAATATTACTCTAACTTAGAAATAAATAGATATGCCAGAATTCCTAGCCTAGTAAAATATGAAAATAAGAGTTCTGGCTTTTAATTAGTAGAGTTTATTTTATCAGTATGGGAAATTAGTGAGTCTTTTTAATTTAAGACTCATTTTGTACTTTTTAAATTATTTTAATTATTGCAAAGTATCCAGGTGCAATATGGCAGTCATTTATAAATAAATAAATAAAATTAAATAAAATACAAGATCATTATCATTATGCATAATGTGCTAATTACACAGAGCTCTATTCAGGCCAAATTTGATTACTGTGATTCTTCATTTCTATTCCCCTAGATTTAAAAGCCAAGAACTAATACAACCAATTTGTTGTTGTTATGGCTGACTTTTAAAATTTTACCCTTTCTCTTGCTGCATGAAAAATAACAAAGTTGTACTGTGAATGAAACTACATTTTTCTCCTATTTTGAGATAATTAGGACATCCCCTTGTTTGCCTTTGAACTTAAAATATGTAATTCAAACTGTTTATTTAAAAAAGCATATGCCTAGGATTATGGCTACTGACATTGCATGCTAAATGGCATCTTATGTAAAGGAAGTATTAGTATAAATATGTTTACTGAAAAGAACAGAATGATAAGCTCATCAAGAATTTAAAACGAGAATAAAATTCTAGCATCTTAGAAATGGAGGTAACTAACTCAAAGGAGTATCAGAGCTTAGATTAAATAACCTGTATGGATATAAATGAATGCATTGAGGTGCTTGGGAAGACCCAACAAACTTTAACAGTGGAAACTTAGTTAATGTCTCAGGGTGGATTTAATCCTGAGCTTTTATAAACTTTATATGAAAGCCTCAAAATATCTTCATCTCAAAAATTAGATGATAAAAAATTTTTCATTGAACATCTTACTGTGTGAAAGCTTTACCATTGGTTCATTTCAATGTACTGTCACTTTAAATCTCAATACAACCCTATAGGGTTATAGCAGTTTGGCAGTTTGAAGTAATTATGAATTCCAAAAATAGATATTGGATTAAGCTTTTAAACTGATCTGTTCATTTGAGCATGCTTAAGTTATAATTGGGGCTTTGATTGGGCTATATTAGTAGGGTGTTGAGCCCCACCCTTTGGGGGCTGGGGAATCAAAGATAAAAGGCATGGCAAAGGACAGAGTTGTGGTAGTTCTGATGTTGGAGTCTTGAGCTGGAGCCCCGGGAAGTAAGAGCTTGGTCATGAAGGAGAGAAGGCCCGGGGAAAAGACATGAGCCGTTCACATGAGAGGCTACAGCTGGCCTTGTGGAGAGAGGCAAAGCCTAGAAAGCCTCAGTCTACAGCTGACCTTGTGGAGGAAACAGAGGAGTTGAGCCCAGAGAGAAATATAGCCCCAGGAAGAAAGGAACCAAAGAAGCATGAACCCTGGCAAATGTCAGCAGCTGCCTTGCTCCAACAGGTAGCAACCGACTTTTGTGAGGAAAGAACCTTATACTTTATGGTCCCATAACTGTAAGCTCTACCCCAAATAAATACCCTTTATAAAAACCAACCGATTTCTGTTATTTTGCATCAGCACCCCTCTGGCTGACTAATACAAGGGTAGACATCATTATCCTCATTTAGAAAAGGAAACAGAAATACATATTGTTTAATGCACTTTTCCCAGGTAATACCGGACTTGCCAGAACATGGGCTTGAACTATGGATGCCTGACTACAAAGCCTGGACTCTTTCTACTAAGCTACAGAGGAAGGAGGAAAAAGTGAGTGTGGCACTAGAAATATGGAATTCGGAGTTAGATTTATTTTAAGGATGTCTGGCTATTAATGGTGAGAAAAAGAATAGGGATGAGTCATACAACTTTGGGGTTCATGATGAATAAGTGACCCCCACTTTTTTGATGTTCATGATTTTTTTTCCCATTATTATAGAAGTTGTGAGTTTACAGAACAATAGTGTAGTAATTACAGGATTTCCATCAGCAACCCCCACCACCACCAACACCTTGCATTGGTGTGAGACATTTGTTAGAATTGATGATAGCACATTTTTATACTTGCAGTATTAACTAAAATCCAAGGTTTAACTTAGGGTTCTTTGTTGTTATTCTTTAATCATATATACCAAATAACATTTCCCCTTTTAATCACATTCACATATATATTTCAGTGCTGTTAACTCTACTCACAATGTTGTGCCACCATCACTAACATCCATTATCAAAACTTCTCCATCATTACAAATTGGAACCCTGTACATTTTAAGCCTTACTTTCCCATTTCCTTTAGGCAATCTGTCCCCTGGTGATCTAGATTCTAGATTCTGACTCTACGAGTTTGCGTATTCTAAGTATTTCAAATCAGTGACATCATGTGTGTCCTTTTGTTCCTGGCTAATTTTACTCAATATGATGTCTTCAAGATTCATCCATGTTGTTGTGTGTATCAAGACTTCTTTCTTTTTAAGGCTGCATAATACTGCATTGCAGTATGTACCACATTTTATTTATCCATTCATCACTTGACAGATACTTGGTTTGCTTTTAGTTTTTGGCAACTGAGAACAATGTTTCTATGACCATCAACATAAAATATTTGTTTGAGTGTCTTCTTTCAATTATTTTGGGTATATACAAAGTAGTGGGAAGGCTGGGTCATATGGTCTTTCTATATTTAGCATTCTGAGAAACCACCAAATTGTCTTCCACAGTGGCAGCATCATTCTACATTGCCATCAGCAATGAATGAGTATTCCTAATTCTCTGCATCTTTTCCACACTTGTCATTTTCCTTTTTTCTTTCTGTTTTTATTAATAGGAGCCATTCTAATGGATATGAAATGGTATCTCATGTTTTTGATTTGCATTTCCCTGATGGCTAATTCTGTTAAGCATCTTTTTATGTGCTATCTGGCCATCTGTATATCTTCTTTGAGTGACATGTGTTCAAGCATTTTGCCCGTTTTTACTGGGGTTTTCACCTTTTTTGTTGCTAAGTTGAAGGTATTCAGGTTATTAAACCTTTATTAGATATGTGATTTCCAAATATTTTCCCCATTGTGTAGGTTGCCATTTTACATTCCTGATAAAGTGCAAAAGTTTTTAATTTTGATGAGGTCCAATTTATTTATTCTTTTGATGCTTGTGCTTTGGGTGTAAAATCTAAGAAACTGTTGCTATCACAAGGTCCTGAAGATGCTCCTCTATGTTTTGTTCTAGGAGTTTGATACCTCCCACTCTTATACCTAAATCCTTGATTTATTTTGAGTTGATTTTGTATATGGTGCGAGGCAGGTGTCCTCCTTTATTTTAAAAGTGGAGAAAAAAATTTCCCAAATCATTTGTTAGGAGATTATTCTTTCCCAATTGAGTGATATTTGTCCCTTTGTCAAATTTTATTTGGCTGTAAATGTGAGCATTGATTTCTGAGCTCTCATTTCAACTCCTTTGGTCTATATTGCTGTCCATGTGCCAGAACCATTCTGTATTGATTACTGTGGCTTTGTAATAATTTTTACCATAAGGAATGTGAGTCCTCCAACTCCATTCTTCTTTTTCAAGATGGCCTTAGCTATTAGGGGCCCCTCACCCTTCCAAATGAATTTGATGTTTTGTTTTTCCATTTCTGCAAAGAAGGATATTTTGTAATTTTGATTGACATTGCACTGAATCTATAAATTGGTTTGGGTAAGAGTGACATCTTAACAATTTTTAGTCTTACAATCCATGGACGTGGAATGTCCTTCCATTTATTCATGTCTTCTTTGATTTCTTCTGACAATGCTTTCTGTGGACAAGTCCTTTACATCCTTGTTTAGATTTATTCCTAGATATTTGACTCTTTTTGGTGCTATTGTCAATGGAATTTTTTCTTGATTTCTTCCTCCAATTATTTATTGCTTGTATATAGAAACACTCCTGATTTTTGGATATTGATCTTGTACCCCACAACATTGCTGAATTCACTTATTAGATCTGGGAGCTTTGTTGTGTATTTATCAGGATTTTTCATATATAGGTTCATATTATCTGCAAATAGGGAACGTTTTACTTCTTCCTTTACAATTTGGATGCCTTATATTTCTTTTTCTTGCAGCCACAAATACTTACAGTAAAATGCTGAAAAACAGTGGTCTCAGTGACCAAAAACGTTGTTCCTGATCATAAAGGAAAAGCATTCAGTCACTCACCATTAAGTAGGATTTTAGCTATGGGTTTTTCATATACGAATTCTATTACGTTGAGGAAGTTTTCTACATTTCCTTAAGTTCTAGATGTTTTTACCAAGAAAGATTGCTGGATTTTTGTCAAATGTTTTCTGCATCAATTTTTATGATCATGTGCTTTTTATCTTCATTGTGTTAATGTGGTTTTTTACCTTAATTTACTTTCTTATGTTGAACCAACATTGTATAACTGGGGTAAATCCCATTTGATGATAGTGTATAATTCTTTTAATATCCTGTTGGATTCAGTTTGCTAGTGTTTTTTGAGGATTTTTGTATCTATATTCATAGGAGAAATTATTTTTGGTCTGTAGTTTTCTTTTATTGAGATATTTTTATCTGGCTTAGGTATGACAGTGTTGTTGGCCTTGTGGAATGAATTAGGGAGTGTCCCTCGCCTTTGATTTTTTGGAAGATTTTGAGCAGAATTGGAATTATGTCTTTTGGAACTTTTGGCAGAATTCCTCTGTGAAGCAATTTGGTTCTCGGCTTTTCTTTTTTGGTAAGTTTATGATTACGGAGTCAATTCTTTGATAGTGATTATTTTATTGAGATCCATTTCTTCTTGAATCAATGTATGTAGTTTGTGTTTTTATCACAAGTTGTCCATTTCATCTAGGTTATTTAATTTATTGGTGAACAATTGTTCATAATATCTTCTTATAGCCCTTTTTATTTCATCTGAGTCAGTAGTAATGGCTCCTATTTAATTTCTGTTTTTTATTATTTGTATCTTTTTTCTTTGTTTTCATTGTAAGTCTACCTAAAAGTTTGTCAAACTTATTGATCTTTCAAAGAACCACCTTTTGGTTTTGTTCATCTTCTATATTAATTTTCATTTAACTCTAGTCTAATCTTCGTTATTTCCTTCCTTATGCTTTCTATGGATTTAGTTTGCTCTTCTTTTTATAGTTTTCCATTTTTGAGGTTATGCCTCTGAGTTGAGTTTTCTTTTTTAATATAATCATTTAGAGCTATAAATTTTTCTCTCAGCCTTGTCTTCACTGCAGCCTATATGTTTTTTAAATAAAATTTTATTGAAATATGTCATTCATACATGAATATACATAAACAAAAAGTATATAGTAAAAATTGTGAATTTGCAAAAGAAACATGCATATCATCATACATATATCTCCCCACCACCAACACCTTGCATTCTTGTGAAACATTAGTTACAAACTATGAAAGAGCATGGTCAAAATATTACTACTAACAGTAACCCATATCATACATTTGGTGTATTTTTGTTATGCTGTATTTTCATTTTCATTTACCTCACGATATTTCCTAATTTCATTTGTGATTTCCTCTTCAAACTACTGGTTGCTTCAGATTATGTTGTTTAATTTCCACATCTTTGTGAGTTTTCCATTTCTCTCTCTGTTATGGATTTCTAGATTCATTCTGCCATGTTGAGAGAATACACATTGCATGATTTCAATGTTTTTGAATTTATTGAGAATTTTTTTGTTACCCAACATATGGTCTATCTTAGAGAATTGATATATCTGTACCCAAGTACAATGTGTATTCTGTTTTTATTGGGTGAAGTGTTCTGAATATGTCTGTTAGCTCTGGTAGATTTAGAGAATCAATAAAGTTTTGTATTTCCTTTTTGATTTTCTGAATAGATGTTCTATCCATAAAAAGAGTGATATATTAAAGTTCACTACTATTAATGTAGAACCATCAATTTATCTCTTCCAATATGTCAGTATTTGCGTCATATATTTTGGGACTATTATGTTAGACACGTGTCTTTATAATTGTTATATCTTTCTGTTGAATTGCTCTCTTTATCAGTATATAAAGCTATCTTAATGCCTCTTATTTGTTTTCTTTTTTTTAATAATTTTTATTTTTATTTTTCAAGGAGCTTTAGATTATATGAATGTTACATCAAAAATATAGGGGAGAGGGATTTGGGAACATGATATCAGATTGGGCAAATAAGGCATGGCACGCTCACAAAAACAATGGAGAAAGAGCCAAAAACTGATCACAGGACTGGCTTTAGGAGTCAGCAGACCAAGACAGTGCTTTACTACTCCCAGGCAGGTGAAGGAGAAAGAGACAAGTAAGGCGAAAAAACAAACTGTGAGTTACTAAATCTTCCATCCATTGGGAAGGACTCTGTATTAGACAGCCAAAAGGGTGCTGATGCAAAATACCAGAAATCTATTGCCATTTATAAATGGTATACATTTGGGGAAGAAGTTTACAGGTACCAGGCCATAAAGCATAAATTTCTTTCCTCACCAAAATCTGTTGCCACGTGTTGGAGCAAGAGAGCTGCTGATGTTTACCAGTGTTCAGGCTTCTTGGATTCCTCTCCTCCCAGGGCTCTTTTTCTCTCTGGGCTCAGCTCCTCTGTTTCCTCCACAAGGCCAGCTATAGATTGAGGCTTTCTATGGTTTGCCTCTCTCCACAAGGCCAGCTATGAACTGTCAGGCAAATGGCTCATCTCTTTCCTGGCCTTGCTTTTCTTTCCTTCCTCACAACCAATCTCCTCTGTGTGCTTACTTCCCTGGGCTCCAGCATTAAAACTCTGCAACAGAACTCCAACATCAAAGCTCCAACTCTGTCCTTTGCCAAGTCTTTTATCTTTGATTCCCCACCCACCATGGGTTGGAGCTCAATGCCCTACTGGCATAGCCCAAGCAAAGCCCTAATCATAACTTAATCATGCCCAGATGAACAGACTAGTTTACAAGCATAATCCAATACCTATTTCTGGAATTCATAACTGTATCAAATTGCCAAACTGCTACAGGCTCCTTTCCCCCACCCACTAGATATACAGTGGAGTTAAAATGCCTATTGTATTGCAGCTGATGGAGAGGAGAGCAGACCTCTTCCTCCCCATCAGCTTTTAAAGGGGAAAAGGGAAGGAGAGTTGGGAAGCTGTTCTTCAGTGAATTCAGCCAACAGATCTCACTTTGATTTTGGCTTTGGCCAGACAAAAATCAAAAGATACACCTCCATGGAAAGCTGCACCAACAAACACCATGTGCTGGCCAGTCTGGAAGCTACATAGACAAAAACTGCTTTTAGAGCTCTCTTTACCCCAATCCTGGAAGAAAATTTGTGCCCCATTAGTGAGTCCTTGGCATGATTTTGGTAACTTACACTGGGCAATTTTAAAGCCTTAGGATAAGTTAAACCAAATACCAAAGAGCTGTGAAAAAATAATAACAACAGGAAAGAAAGAGAAA
The DNA here is from genome assembly GCA_026826555.1 of Tolypeutes matacus. Lineage (NCBI taxonomy): Eukaryota > Metazoa > Chordata > Mammalia > Cingulata > Chlamyphoridae > Tolypeutes > Tolypeutes matacus. The sequence goes on from JAKSZT010054458.1 coordinate 10,259,958, forward strand.
TTGGACATTAGAGTAAATTAACCATTATATAAGATGCTGAAATATAACTCAAAAATTACAATCTATGCTAGGAAACAGGAAAAAATGGCCCAGCCAAAAGAACAAACCAAATATCCTGAAGAGGTAGAGGATTTAAGGCAATTAATCAATGATAATCACACAACTCCCCTAAATCATTTTTAAAAACTGAAAGAAAATATGACTAAAGAGAAAAAGGATATTAAGAAGACACTGGGTGAGCATAAAGAACAATTTTAAACTTTGCAAAGAAAAGTAACAGACCTTATGGGAATGAAAGACATGATGGATGAGATTAAAAATACATTAGAGGAGATGTATGCAAGATGGCATTGGTTTAGGAGGGCACTCACTAACTCACTTTCAGAGGACAGCTGATTGGGGACAGGGTCCTTCCTGAATGGTCTGTGCTGGGGGTGCACGGAAAGAGAACCCTGGGGACATCTATCTGGAGAGAGGTGGACAGTGAGGTGGATTGCTGAGGAAAGATTCATGAGTTTTTCCCCTGGCTGTGGTAGTCGACAGAGATGACTGAGCCCCAACCTCAGGGTAAAAGCCTGGGATTAGCCGCGACTCCCGCCAACAACATGGTGAGAGGGAGCTTTCTCCCAGAGTGGGAAAGTTCTGGCAGAGGGTCGAGACGGGTTTCCTTTCTGTGGATTTGGCTGCCTGGAACCCCTTGCAGCTTTGGGGAACAAAATAGCTGGCTTGAAGTGGCACCAGGCTAAGGGGGTGGTGAATCTGCTGAGGAAGTTTGTTCTACCTAGCTGCCCAGGGATATGGCCTGACCCCTGCTGGCAACCCAGTGAGAGGGAGCATTCTCTGAGAGTGGGAGGGTTCTGACAGAAGGTGGAGAGTAGTTTCCTTTCTGTGGGTTTGGTTGCTTGGACCCTCACAGCTTTGGGGAGCAAATAATCCAGCTTGAAGCAGCACCAGGCTGAGGGGAGAGGCAAATCTGCTGAAGAAGCCTTATTTACCTAACAGCATGGCGATACTGAGGCTTGGCTCCAGAGGGGCGGAGTCAGCCAATTTTATCATTCTGCACTGACAAGCATCTGAGCTTCAGCTCCCCTGGGGAGGCCAGGAAGTGGGAAGTGCTGGATTAGTTCTCACTAGCCTATTTAAGATCCCCTTGGTGAAGGGGGTGTCTAGAAGAGGCCTTCTGTTGGCCTTCTCTTGGGTCCCTTATTTCTCCAAGAAAAAAAAAAAAGAAGTCATTTAAAAAAAGAAAAAGAAAATTTTTTAACTTAGTTTAATTGCTAAAATCTGCCTCAAAACCTGCAGATAGAACTTTGCAGGGCAATTGACTGATGAGCACAAGCAGACTGAGAGGTTCCACAAGGGCCCAAGAAGGAACACTGTTGTTCCTTAGCTTTGTTTGACTGCTTGCTTGTGTGGCTGTTTGATTTTTCTTTATTTGTTTGTTGTCTCTTGCTTTTCTTTCTTCTTTCCGCCACCCCACCTTTTTTCTTTTCTTTTTTTTTAAATTAGGTGCTGCTAGCTTGTCTCCTCTTTGCTGTGCTTCTACTTCTGTGACTTCCCATTCTCTGTCTATATTGATTTTGTCTCCCAATGTTAGCTCTCTTCCTTCCTTTGTCTTTCTGCCTTCTGCTATCTGTTGTAGTTCTTACATACCACCTATTTTCATTAGCCCACAATTTCAAGGGTGTTAATTTCTATTCTATCTATTCTGTTTTCTTCTTTTTTTATAATTATTAACTTTTTCCTTTCAGCCCTTTCTTTACTCTTTCTCTCTCTCCTCATCATTCTGGCCTTCTAAATCATTATATATATTGTCCTCTATTTGGTTTCCCAGTCCATTGTAGGTATTCCACTATTTTTCCTACTACTCTACACTGCCTCCATGAGATAAATATTTATTTTACTAGTCTTATATGGCCCCTCTTCTAACTTTTATAAATATTACTATTATCTTTCTTCCTTTTTCACATATTTTGATTCCTCTAGCCCTAATCTTTTGCCTTCAAGAGAACATAGAAAGAAGCAAGGAAATAAAATAAGAAGAACAAAATGTCAAAGAGAAAAGGTAACACATATAGAGAGCCACCAGCTAAACAAAGCTCTACAGCAGAGAGAGAAGCTAATGAAATGAATAAAACCATCAAGATAAAGTGATGACTAGAAGGCAAGAAAAAACTACAAGCCACACTGAGGAACAGGAAGACATGGACCAGTCCAATGAACAAACTAAAAACAAAGAAGAGATGTAGAACATCCAACAACTATTCAAAGCTTTCCAAACAAATATCTTGGACCAACTTAATGAAGTGAAGGAAGAGATTAAGGATATTAAGAAGACACTGAGAGAACATACTGAACAAATTGTAAATATATGGATATGATGGTGATCAATGGCACAATTCAAGAAATCAAAAAGACACTGGATTCACATAACAGCAGATTTGAACAGGCACAAGAAATAATTAGTGATGTGGAACACAATACATCTAAAATTACATAGGTAGTAGAACAGATAGATAAAAAAGATAGAAAAAAATCCAGCAGGGACTCAGGGATTTAACTGACAACACGAAATGCACAGACATACACATTATAAGCATTCCAGAAGGAGAAGAGAAGGGAAAGGGAACAGAATGAGTGTTGAAGGAAATAATGCCTGAAAACTTCCCAACCCTATTGAAGGAGATGGATGTACATGTCCAGGAAGCACAGCACACACCAAACAGTATAAATCCCAACAGGCCAACTCCAAGACATATACATGTCAAAATGCCCAATGCTCAAGACAAAGAGAAAATACTCAAGGCAGCAAGAGAAAAGAGAACCGTCACATACAAGGGAGCACAATAAGATTAAGTGCTGATTTCTCATCTGAAACCACGGAGGCAAGAAGGCAGTGGTATGACATAGTCAAAGTACTAAAAGAAAAAAACGTCCAGCTACTAATTTTCTCTCCAGCAAAAGTGGCATTCAAAAAGGAGGGAGAGTTCAAAATATTCACAGATAAACAGAAATTAAGAGAATATGCCAATAAGAAACCTGCACTTCAAGAAATACTAAAGGAAGTTCTACAAGTTGAAAGGAAAAAAACAAGGGAAAGAAAGTTGGAGGAAAGTGTAAGAACAACTAAAACGATAAAAAGAGAAATAAAAACAATACATGACATACATTAACCCAAAGAAAATATGGCTGATGTGAGAAATTCTTTGCGAGTAATAACATTGAATGTTAATGGATTAAACTCACCAGTCAAGAGACACAGATTGGCTGAATGGATAAAGAAATACAATCCATCTATATGCTGTCTACAAGAAAAAAACCCTCGATCCAAGGATGAAAGGAGGCTGAAAGTGTATGGTTGGACAAACAATTTTACAAGCAAGCAATAGCCAAAAAAGGGCAGGAGTAGCTATCCATATATCGGAAAAATAGACTTTAAATACAAAACTATTATAAAAGACAAAAATAGACACTATATATTAGTAAAAGGGGTAATCTTTCAAGAAGAGAGAACAATCATAAACATTTATGCTCCTAATCGGAGTGCCTCAAAATACATGAGGCAAACTATAGGAAAACTATGTGGAGAAATAAATGCCTGTACAATTATAGTGGGGGACTTTAATACACCATTATCACCATTAGACAAAACATCTAAACAGAGAATCAATAAAGAAACACTCTGAATAATATATTAGAGGACCTGGACCTAATAGACATATACAGAACACTACACACAAATACAGCAGGATTTACATTCTTCTCAAGTGCACATGGATCATACTCCAATATAGACAACATGCTAGGCCACAGAACAACTCTCAGTGAATTCAGAAAGATTGAGATTATACAAAGTAATTTATCTGACCACAGTGGAATGAAATTGGAAATCATTAAGGTCCAGAGAAACAGATTAGGCACAAAGATATGGAAGTTAAACAATACACTCTTAAACAAACAGAAGGTCAAGGAGGAAATCTCAAACAAAATCAGTAACTACCTTGAAATTAATGAAAATGACAACACAACATATCAAAACCTATGGGATGCAGCCAAAGCTGTCCTGAGAGGGAAGCTCATAGCCATAAATACATATATTAAAAAAGAAGAAAGAGCTAAAATTTAAGACCTAACTGCACACCTGGAGAAAATGGAAAAACAACAACAAACTAAACCTAAAGGAAGTAGAAAGAAGGAAATAAAAAAGATTAGAGCAGAACTAAATGAAATAGAGAATAAGAAAGCACTAGAAAAAAATCAACAAAACCAAAAGCTGGTTCATCGAGAAGATCAATAAAATTGACAAACCCTTAGCCAGACTAACAAAGAAAAAAAGAGAACAGATGCAAAACACAAAATAAGGAATGAGCAAGGAGATATCACTACTGACCCCACAGAAATAAAGAGTATCATAGGAGGATACTTTGAAAAATTATTTGCCAACAAGAATGATAATTTAGAGGAAATGGACAAGTTTCTAGAAACTCACAAACAACCTACATTGACAAAAGAAGAAATTGATGAACTCAACAGTCCAATTACAAGTAAAATGATAGACTCAATCATCAAAAACCTCCCAACTAAGACGAGCCAAGGACCAGATGGCTTCACAGCTGAATTTTACCAAACATTCCAGAAAGTGCTAACACCAATCCTGCTTAAGCTCTTCCAAAAAAAAAAATAAAGTAGAAGGAATATTGCCTAACTCATTCTATGATGCCAACATTACCCTAATACCAAAACCAAACAAAGATACCACAAGAAAGGAAAATTAAAGACCAATTTCTCTAATGAACCTAGATGCTAAAATCCTCAACAAAATACTTGCTAATCGCATTCAACAAGATATCAAAAGAATTATTCCCCATGACCAAGTGGGTTTCATCCTGAATATGCAAGGATGGCTCCATATAAGAAAATTACTCAATGTAATACACCACATAAACATATTGAAAGAAAAAAAATCACATGAACATCTCTATAGATGCAAAAAAGCATTTGACAAAATACAGCATCCTTTCCTGATAAAAACACTACAAAAGATAGGAATAGAAGGAAACTTTCTGAATATGATGAAGGGTATATATGATAAACCCAAAGCTAACATCATCTTCAATGGTGAAATCCTAAAAGCCTTCCCTGTGAGATCGGAAACAAGACAAGGATGCCCACTATCACCACTCCTATTTAACATTGTCTTAGAAGTACTTGCTTTAGCACTGAGGCAAGAAAAAGATATAAAAGGCATCCAAATTGGAAAAGAAGAAGTAAAAATTTCATTATTTGCAGATGACATGATCCTATACATAGAAAGCCCTGAGAAATCGACAACAAGGCTTCTAGAACTTATAAAGGAGTTCAGTAAGGTTGCAGGCTATAAGATCAATGCTCAAAAGTCAGTAGCATTTCTGTACACCAATAACGAGCAATCTGAGGAGGAAATCAAGAAAAAAATATCATTTACAATAGTAACTAAAAGAATCAAATACCTAGGAATAAATTTAACTAAAGATGCAATGGACTTAGATACAGAAAATTACACAACACTGTTAAAGGAAATCAAAGAAGACTTAAATAAATGGAAGACTATTTACTGTTCATGGATAGGGAGGCTAAACATCATCAAGATATCTATCCTACCCAAACTAGTCTACAGATTTAATACACCCCAATAAAAATCAACACTGCATTGTTTAAGGAACTGGAAAAACTAACTACAAAATATATTTGGAAAGGTAAGAGTCCCTGAATCACCAAAGAAATATTGAAAAAGAAAAATGAAGTTGGAGGTATCACACTACCTGACTTTAAAACATACTACAAAGCTACAGTGGTCAAAACTGCATGGTATTGGCACAAGGACAGACATACTGACCAATGGAACCGAATTGAGTGTTCTGATATAGATCCTCACATATACAGTCATCTGATATTCGACAAGGCCACCAAGCCCACTCAGTTGGGAAAGAATGGACTCTTCAGCAAGTAGTGGTTGGAGAATTGGATATCCATATCCAAAAGAATGAGAGAGGAACACCATCTCACACCTTATTAAAAAATCAACTCAAGATGGATCAAAGATCTAAATATGAGAGCCAAAACCATAAAGACCTTGCAAGATAATGTAGGGTAAGCATCTACAGGAACTTTTAATAGGAAATGGTTTCATGAACTTCCCTCCCAAAGCCTGAGCAGCAAGAGAAAAAATAGATAAATGGGATCTCCTCAAAATTAAAAACTTCTGCACCTCAAAGGACATTATTAGGAAAATAAAAAGGCAGCCTACCCAATGGGAAAAAATACTTGGCAACCATATATCTGGTAGGAGCCTAATATCCTGTATATATAAAGAAATCCTACACCTCCCAAATAAAAAGACACACAACCTATCTAAAAAATGAGCAAGTGACCTGAAAAGACACTTCTCCAAGGAAGAAATACAAATGGCTAAAAAGCACATGAAAAAATGCTCAACATCGCTAGCTGTTAGGGAAATGCAAATCAAAACTACAATGAGATACTATTTTACACCCATTAGAATGATGGCTATTAAAAAAACAGCAGACTATAAGTGTTGGAGAGGATGTGGAGGAATGGGAACCCTCATCCACTTTTGGTGAGATTGTAGAATATTCCAGCCACTGTGGAAGACAGTTTGGCGGTTCCTCAGAAAACTAACAATAGATTGTCCATATGATCCAGCGATTCCACTGCTGGTTATATACCCAGAAGAATTGAAAGCAAACACATGAACAGATATATGCACACCAATGTTCATAGCGGCATTGTTCACTATTGCTAAAAGTTGGAATCAACCCATGTGCCCTTCAACAGATGAATGGATAAACAAAATGTTGTACATACATAGAATGGAATATTACTCAGCTGTAAGAAGGAATTAAGTGCTAATACACAGAATAACATGGATGAATATTGAAGACCTTAGGTTGAATGAAGCAAGCCTGGCATTGCAGGATCAACAATACATGACCTCACTGATATGAACTGAGGAAACTGAGCAGTCTCCGGAAACCATTATCTGAAAGATAGGTTAACAAGAGAGAGAAAGAGAAGAGAAGGTTGTGAGTCATCACCCATACGGACATAATCTATGGTAAAGTGATAGAGTATAGTTGCATATTGACGAATAGGACAGGTGGGTAATGATATTACTGGGTGCGGTGGTGCAGGGTCGACAGGTGGGCAGATTAAGAAGGGTGGGTTAGAATACCCAGGATACTGGGGGAAGAGATGGGAGAGGGACCAGGTGAACACAGGATTTATGGGTATGAGATTAAAAGTGCAGGGGTGGGAATCCTCTTATTACAATAGGACAAAGGAGTGTCACTAGTTTATGTTGTTGGTTGGGGGGGCAATTCAGGATGGGATGCATCTGGAGTAGGCTTCTGGGGAGTGTGTGAGTGTTCATCCTATTATAAGTTGTGGTGTCGGTGGGTGGAGACCCACATGGTGAGTGGGAAGGAGATGGGTCCCCATCTATGGGATGACCGATTCACCCAGAAAGAGACAGATGGGCAGGACAAGAAAGAGACAGATGGGAGGACAATCAGCATGTCAAGACCTCTTGTTGCATGTAACTATGAATCTTGTCATCCAATGAGTCAAGACAGGGGGGTGTCATGTGTCCCAGGGGGATGGGAAGGGAGTAACAGAACAGATCAAACAGGGGGTATTTAGTGGTCAGGGGAAATGTTTTTCATTACCTTACAGTGATGGACACAGGACACAGTAAATATCATCAAAAATTATTAAATTGTACCATCTAAAATGTAAACTGTACTGTAAACCATTGATAATGTTGAGTAGCTATGTTTCACTTCTGTATAACATAAAAATGCTACCATCCACATTCAAAAAGCTTTTAATATGGGGTGAAGAAAGGGAGAGGAGGTTGGGTATATGAGAGTCTCTAGTATTCTGTGTGTGACTTTGCTGTGACCTAAAACTTCTTTGAAAATTAAATGAAAATTTGGGAAACACGGGAGAGTGAGAGGAGGAAGGTGCCATGGTAAAGACTGGACACCCAATAATGCAGTGATAAAAAGAAAAATGTTAAAAAATTTTAAAAAAAAATTTTTTCCCATTTTTTTGAATATCCCAAGCCTTTAGCTTTATTTTATTTTTAGTGATTTTTTTTAAGTTTCCATTTAAATTTATCATTATTATTTCATTTTCCTTTTAATTTTATTTGGCTATTATATGGGCTTCATCTTTAAGGTAGTCTTGGATCACAGAAGGGTTACAATGGGGGCAGGAGAGGATCGTTGGTAGGGATTGTCAGGGATGGGGGTTTCATGGGAGGAAGTTCACCTGAATCTACATAAAAGATATATAAAATTGTTCAAATGATCAAAGGCTGGGTCATCGTCACAGTGGGTGGAGAATCACTCCATAAATGAGAGAATACTGAATTCCCAGCCTGGAGAGCTCTGCCACATTCTCCAAGGGAGCAGCAACAGTTCCCCAAGTCCAGGGGCAGTGTCTGGCAAAGGAGGATGGCCCACTAATGTGTTCTTGTTATTGATGACTAATCTTACCAGTCTTTGCTCTTGTAATTGAAATTTAGCCTATTATTTTGGGGTGCCTAAGGGTTGCCACCTGTGAGTCTCCTTGTTGCTCAAATGTGGCCTCTGTCTAAGCCAAACTCAGCATATGAATGCATTACCTTCCCCCCAGTGTGGGACATAACTTCCAGGGATGAGCCTCACTGGCAATGAGGGATTACTACCGAGTGCCAACTGTCAATATGACTGGAAAAAGACCTTGAATAAAAGGGGGAAAAGGTAAAGATAAATGAGTCATATGGCTAAGAGGCTTCAAAGAGAGTCGGGAGGTCATCCCCGAGGTAATGCTTACGCACACCTCAGTAGGATCTCATAGAACACCAAAGTGGATATCGTCCCAAACAGATGGGCTCCTGAGGGCTCTGGAGACACCCAGGTCATATATAAGGGGGGATAGCTCCAGAGATTGATGCCTTATCAGTGGACTGACTATACTTTGGAATCTGTGCTCGTGAGAGTGACAGAATTGGACTCAAATAAGTCCTCCCTGCACATGGTCCATCAGTGCCTTCTATTCAAACCTATATATGGTGCTGGTGTTTGTAGGTGTATTTCCAGAGACTGGAGCCTTTGGCCTGCCCACGTGCCAGCTGTGACTGGAATCTCAGTGGAGATGCAACTCCTACTCTACAGCTCAATGGACTCACCCAAGACACCTGGCGAGGAGTTGATGATGGACAATGGCCATCCCAGGGAATGGAGAGAGTCTGCAGCTGCAGGCAGGATAATCCCATCCATCTTATCCATGGGATATAAGCCCCCTCTCACTTGGAGGTGGAGTGGACATCACCATCTCAGACTCCTCGGGATTGGGGGAAGAGCTATGGACTAGAGTGGACTTACTGGTATTCTGTTATAGACATTGTGATTCACACAGTGGAAGTAATTACAACATTAATGTGGATCCAGTGGCCACTGAATGCTTTCGGGGCAGGGAGAGGGAAAAGCAGTTGTAATACAGGGGCTTTTTCGGGACCTAGAAATTATCCTGAGTAACATTACAATGACAGATATAGGCCATTTTACATCAGCATATAACATGCAGAACTGTGGGGGAGAGAGTATGGTCTACAATGTGAACTATGGTCCATGTTTAGTGGCAAAGCTCCAGGATGTGTGTATACATTGCAGGTGATGTGCCACACTAATGAAAGATGTTTATGTGGGAGGTGGGAAACATGGGAATCCCTGTAATTTTTGTGTAACATTTATGTAATCTAAGCATATTTTAAAATATTTAAATAAATACATTAGAGGCACATAAGAGCAGATTTGAACTGCTTGAAGACAGAATTAGTGATTTTAAGGCAGAACATCTGAACTGGAAAAGACAAGACTACAGAAAGAGAAGAGAATGGAAAAAATGGAACAGGGTCTCAGGGAATTGAATGACAACTGAAATGCAAAAACATACACAGTATTGGCATTCCAGAAGGAGAAGAAAATGGAATAAGGGCAGAAGGAATATTTGAGGAAATAATGACTGAAAACTTCCCTACCTTATAAAAGGCATTAATGTCAATATCCAAGAAGGACAACGCACCTTAAACAAAATAAACATGAACAGACTTACCCCGAAACACCTACTATTCAGAATGACAAATATCAGAATGATGTCTGTAAGAAAATTATTATTAAGAATTGTGAATTCATAAGCTTTCTAATCCATAGTCTCTGCCATTTTAGCCTAGAATTGGAAATAATTAACTTTCCCTTGTTATTTGGAATATTACAATGCTGCTATGCAAGCAATCCCATTATCCACTACCCAAAAAGCAAGTGTTTAAAAGAAACAAGTTACTAGATGTGGTATTTGCATGTCATGTTTGTGTAACATTAAGTTAAAGTTGATGTATATAGAAACCTTCATGTTCCTGTCAGTTCACCATGAAAAGAATAGAACAAAATATCCCTGGAGACACCGCATCACTCCTGTGGAGGGCCAGCCACCCCCTGTCAGATAGATTCGGTTAGTTTTGAATGAGATCATTCCTCATGAATTGCAAAAACCATTAGAATTCTGAGAGTCAGAACCCCTTAAAAAGTGATAGCCCCTAAGCGGCCAGTTGTAGTCTCACCCAGGAGTGGATGCTCTGCCTGGGACTGTTTAACCAGTTGGGACTCTGATCAGCTGCAAAAGAGCTTCCTGGCCTGACAAGAGATCAGATGTTGTGTTTTCCCCTGATTTGGTGAGTGGTTGTATATTCTTTTATTCTTCCCTATGTCTTTAATTAATTACTCTTCTTTTTTGTGATTGCTCAACTGTTATAATCATTTGATATAACCTGAAACTCATTTGATTGAATAAAGCTGCCTTTGCACAGCATTTAGAGATTCTGCCTCTTCCTTAGCAAAACACAGAGATAAAGAGAAGATTTTGAAAGGAGCAAGAGAAAATCAAAACATCACATACGAGGGAAACTCAATAAGATTAAGTGCCGACCCTTCATCAGAAACCATGGAGAAGAGAAGAAAGTGGTATGATGCATTTAAGGTATTGAAAGAGAAAAACTGCCAACCAAAAATTCTGTATCCAGCAAAGCTGTCCTTCAAAAATGAAGGGGAATTCAAAATCTTCACAGAAAAACAAAAACTGATAGAATATGTTACCAAAAGACAAGAATTATAAGAGATACTAAAGGGAGTGTTGCAGCCTGAAAGGAAAAAAAACAAGGGTAAAAGACCTGGAGAAGAGTGTAGAAATGAAGAATATTAGAAAGGGTAAAAAGATAAACTATAATATAATATGATAACCACAAGCCAAAGGTCAAAATGGATGAAGTAACTAATGCCTTTACAGTTATAACATTGAATGTTAATGGACAAATCAAAAGACACAGATTGAAAGAATGGACTAAAACGTATAAGCCATCAATATGTTGTCTACAGGAGACTCACCTCAGATATAAGGACACAACCAGGTTAAAAGTGAAAGGTTGGAAAAAGGTATTCCATACAAAAATAGTAAACAAAAAGAACTGGAGTAGTGACAATAATATCAGATAAATTAGATTTTAAATGCAAAATGGTTATGAGGGATGAAGCTGATCATTATATATTAATAAATATGCAATTCAACAAACAGAAATAACTATTCTAATTATTTAGACACCTAACCTCAGTGCCCCAAGAAATATGAAGTCACACTGGCAAAGCTGAAGAAAGAAATAGATGTGTCTACAATAATAGTTGGATACTGCAGTACACCAGTATTGGATAGAACATCTGGACAGTTGTTGGATACTGCAATACACCAGTATCCAATCTCAGTATTGGAGAGAACATCTGGGCAGAGAACATGACTAAAGAAACAGAGAACTGGAATAATATGAAAAGTGAAATAGACCTAACAGACATTATACAGCATTATGCCCCAAAGCAGCAAGGTATACTTTATTTTCAAATGCTCATGGATCCTTATCCAAGAGAGATGATATGTGGAGTCACAAGTCAAGTCTCAATAAATTTAAAAAGATTGAAATTATACAAAACACTTTTTCTGATCATAATGGAATGAAACTGGAAATCAATAATGGACAGAAAAAGGGAAAATTCATAAATATATGGATACTAAACATCACACTCCTAAACAATCAGTGGGTCAAAGAAGAAATTGCAAGAGAATTCAGTAAATATCTTGAGACAAATGAAAATGAGAACAGAACATATCAAAACCTATTGGACATTTCAAAGGCAGTGTTGAGAAGGAAATTTTTAGCACTCAATGATTACATTAAAAAAGAAGAAATAATTAAAATTAATCATCTAACTGCACACCTGGAAGAACTAGAAAAAGAACAGCAAACTAATCCCAAACTAAGCCAAAGGAAAGAAATAATAAAATTCAAATCAGAAGTAAATGAAATCGAGAACAATCAAACAATAGCGAGAACCAACAAAACCAAAGTTGGTTCTTTGAGAAGATCAATAAACTTGACCAAAATTCAGGTAGAATGACAAAGAGAAAAAGAGAGAAGATGCAAATAAATAAAATCAGAAATGAGAAGGGGTGATTACCACTGATCCCATAGAAATAAGAGAGATCATAAGAGGATACTATGAAAAACTGTATGCCAAAAAATAAGAAAATGCAGATGAGATAGACAAATTCCTGGAAACACATAACCCCCCCTACACTGACTTTAGAAGAAATAGAAGATCTCAGCAAACCAATCCCAAGTGAAGAGATTGAAACAATCATCAAAAACCTCCCAAAAATGAAGAGCCTGGGATAGATGGCTTCATAGGTGAATTCTATCAATCATTCAAAGATGAGCTAACACTAATCTTGCTCATGCTTTTCCCAAAAATTCAACAGGAAAGATTGCTATCAAACTCATTCTAGGAAGCCTACATCACCTTAATACTAAAACCAGGTAAAGGTACTATGAAAAAAGAAAATTACAGACCAATACCTCTAATGAATATAGATGCATTTATACTCAAGAAAATTCTTGCAAACAGAATTTAAGAGCACATTAAAAGAATAATATACCACAATAAAGTGGGTTTTATCCCAAATACGCAAGGTGGGTTCAACACAAGAAAATCAATTAGTGTAATAAAACACATTGATAAACTGAAGAAAAAAAAATCACATGATCCTATTAATTGATGAAGAAAAGATATTTGATAAAATATAGCACTCTTTCTTGTTAAAAACCTTTCAAAAGATAGGAGTAGAAGGTAGTTTTCTCAATATGGTAAAGTGCATATATGAGAAACCTACAGCTAGCATTGTAAGTGAAAGACTGAAAGATTTCCCACTGAAATCAGGAACAAGACAAAGAACAAGACACTGTCACCATTATTACTCAATATTGTGCTAGAAGTTCTAGCTAGAGCAATTAGGCTAGACAAAAAGAAAAAAAAAGCACCCAAATAGGAAAGTAAAACTTTCACTATTCGCTGATGACATAATCCTACACCTAGAAAATCCTGAAAAATCCACAAGAAAGCTACTAGAATTAATAAACGAATTCAGCAAAGTGGCAGGATATAAGGTTAATATGCAAAAATCAATAGCGTTTCAATACAGTACTGATGTGCAATATGAGGAGGAAATCAGAAAAAAACTACAATTTATAATAGTGACTAAAACAATCACATTTTTAGGAATAAACTTAACAGAGGACATAAAGGACCTTTATTCAGAAAAATACAAAACATTGCTAAAAGAAACTGAAGAAAACTTAAATAAACGGAAGGACATTCTGTTTTCATGTATTGGAAGACTAAATATCGTTAAGATGTCAATTCTGCACAAACTGATTTACAGCTTCAGCACAATCCCAATAAAAATCCCAACAGCCTTTTTTTTTGCAGAAACAGAAGAGCCAATAATGAAATTTATTTGGAATGATAAGGGGTCCCAAATACCCAAACATGTATTAAAAAAGAACAAAGTTGGAGGACTCTCACTTCCTGACCGTAAAGCATATTGCTTAGCTACAGTGGTAAAAAAAAAAAAAAAAAAGCATGGTACTGGCAAAAGGACAGACAGATTGATTAATGGAACTGAATCGAGAACTCATTGACGCTCACATGTACAGTCAAGTGATTTTTGACAAAGCTGTTAAGCCCACCCAGCTGGGCCAGAACAATCTATTCAACAAATGGTGCTGGGAGAACCAGTTATCCAAATCCAAAAGAAACAAGACCCTTTTCTCATACCTTATACAAAAATTAACACAAAACGATCAAGGACTTAAATATAAAATCAACAACCATTAAACTTCTAGAAGAAAACTTCTTCAAGATATTGTGGTAGGTGGTACTTTCTTAAGCCTTATGCCCAAAGCACAAGCAAGAAAAGAAAAAATATATAAATAGGGCCTCCTCAAAATTGTACACTTTTGCACCTCAAAGGACTTTGTCAACAGGGTGAAAATGCAGCCAACTCAATGAGAGAAAATATTTGGCAATCACATATCTAATAAGGCTTTAATATCAATGACATATAAGGAGATCATACAACTCAGCAATGAAAAGACATAGTATCCCATTTAAAAATGGGCAAAAGGCTTGAAAAGACAACTGTCCAAAGAAGAAATACAAATGATGAAGAAACACATGAAAAAAGTGTTCAACATCCCTAGCAATTAGGGAAATGCAAATCAAAATCACAATGAGATACCATTTCACACCTATTAGACTGGCCACTATTAAAAAGTCAGAAAACTGTAAGTGTTGGAGACTATGTGGAGAGATAGGAACATTTTTTCACTGTTGGTGGGAATGTAGAACGGTACAGCCACTGTGGAGGACTGTTTGGGTGTTAACAAGGAAGGTGAATATAGATTGCCATGGGACCCGGGAATACCAGTGCTAGGTATATACACAGAAGAACTGAGAGCAGTGACATGAATAGATATCTGCACACCAATGTTCATAGCAGCTTTATTCACGCTAACCAAAAGTTCGAAATAACCCGGGTGTCCATCAACTGATGAATGGATAAACAAATTGTGGAGTATACACAAGATGGAATATTATGCAGCGGTAAGAAAAAAATGAAGTCGTGAAACATATGACAACATTGATGAACCTGAGGACATTATGTTGAGTAAAGCAGCCAGACACAAAAGGACAAATATTGTATGATTGTTTTATTATAGACTAAAGATATTACGTGAAATATAAATATAATATGTGAAATATGAATATGGGTAGAATTGCATATAAAAGACCATTTTTCTCTGAAGTTCACAAATGTAAGTTAATAGTACAAAATATTAGTAGCAAAAAAAAAAAATTATACTAAGTGAAGGAGACCAGACACAGAGTACTACATATTGTGTGATTCCATTTATATAAAATGTAAATATAAATCAATTCATAAAGATGAAAAGAGATTAGTGGTTTTGTAGCTCTGAGGAAGGAATGTTAAGGGATGTAGAGTCTTTCTTTTTGCAGTAATGAAATTATTCTAAAAATATTGAGATGATTAATGTACAACTTTGTGATTATAATAAAAGCCATTGATTATACACTTTGGATAGAATAGCCAGAAACAGCAGCTATGTACAGTGGGGGAAGCATAGAGATATTGAGAGGTGAGGAATTTTCTTCTTTGTTTGTTTTTTGTTTCTTATTATTATAATAATGAAAATGCTCTAATAATGATTGAAATGATGGATGTACAACTATGTGATTATAGCAAATACCATTGATTGTACACTTTGGATGAATTGTATGCTTTATTGATGTGTATAAATAAAATTGATTTGTTGAAAAATATATATAGAGAGAGGAGGAGTGGATGTGGCTCAAGCAGTTGAGTGGCTGCCTCCCACATGGTAGGTCCTGAGTTCAGTTCCCAGTGCCTCCTAGAAAAAAACAAAAACAAACAACAAGCAAAAACAAATGAAAAAAACAATTCAGGGGAGCTGATGTGACTCAGTAGTAGAGCACTGGCTTCCCACATACAAGTTCCTGGATTTCTCAAAATCCCCAGCCCCCACCACCTCAAAAAAAAAAAAAAATATATATATATATATATATATGATTCTCATATACTCTACTCCCTCCCCTTCCCACACTTTCCCTTTTAACATCTTTCATTAGTGTGGTACATTTGTTACAATTAATGAGCATATTGAAGCATTACTACTAACTATGGTCTATAGTTTACATTCTGTTTTATACTTTGTACCATACAATTTTATAAGTTTTTACAAAATGTATAATGGCTGGTATTTGTCATTGTAATATCATGCAGAATGATGCCAGTATCTCAAAAATGCCCAATGTTAAATCCACTGTTCCATTTCCCTCTGCTCAGAACTTCTGTTGACCACTGCCTTTTTATCAGTATTACAAGTTCTTCCATTACCAGAATAATAATGTCTACTTTAGTCCATAGCTGCATTCTCCCCTTATATTTGTTCATTCCTCTGTCTTGAGGATTTTGGGATGGTGATGCCCATCTCTGCTTCCAACTGAGAGGGAACTTAGGACCCACGGGGCAGATGGATTGAAGTGTCCTGCTTGCAGTTGAAGATACTCTCTGCTTCTTGGGTTGGGCATTGTCCATCATCATCCTTTTGTTAGTTGTCCTGGGTGATTTTGATAAACTGGAGTGTAGGTATTGACTGAAATTCTGTTGAAATTCAAGGCTCAGCTGGCATATGAGTAGCCAGAAGATTTAAGTCTCTGGGACATATATTTAATAGGAATAGTGCTAAATATAGGTTCAAATAAATGGAAGAGAATGTATTAGTCAGCCAAAGGGGTGCTAATGTGAAATACCAAAAACAGGTTGGTTTTTATAAAGGGTATTTATTTGGGGTAGAAGTCTACAGATACCAGGCCATAAAGTATTAAGTTTCTTCTCTCACCACAGTCCATTGCCACGTGTTAGAGCAAGACAGCTGCTGGCGTTTGCCAGGGCTCAGGCTTCTGGGGTTCCTCTCTTTCCGGGGCTGCGTTTCTCTCCGGGCTTAGCTTCTGTTTCCTCCACAAGGTCAGCTGTAGACGATCAGGCGAACAGCTTGCTTCTCTTCTCCTGGGGCCTTCTTTCCAACATCAAAACTGCTTTTCAAAAGACTGCTTAAAAAAAAAAAAAAAAAAAGACTGCTTCAACTGTCCTTTGCCTTGCCTTTTATATTTGATTCCCCACCCACCAAGGGGTGGGGCTCAACGCCCTAATCCTAACCTAATCATGCCCAGATTAACAGATCAGTTTACAAGCATGATCCAATTATATTTTTGGAATTGATAATTACATCAAACTGCCACCGAGAAGAACTATGTGTAGGAAAATTATAGATGGATCTAATTCTGATATATTGGGGGAGATAGGTCATCATATATCCCACAGTAAGGCCTACTGACAGGGTGCCAAATTCTTGGGGCTGTCTGTTGTGCCATAGTGTCCAGACGTCTCCAGAGAACACAAGAGCACCCCTATTTGAGGCACTGTTTACTGTAGCAGACAGTGATATCCTCCTGAGACATGCATAAGTGTAACCTCTGGAATGACCTCCCGACTGCCTTTAAAATCTCTTAGCCATAAAAACGCATTTACATTTAATATTTCCCCATTTTGGTCTAGGTCTTTCTATGAATGCATCATTAGTTGGCTCTTGGTATTAATCCCTCAGTGCCAGGAAGGCTTATATTTGGGAGTCATGCCCCACGTTGGGGGGAAGACAGTGAATTTATATGTTGAGTCTGGCTTAGAGAAAGGCCACATTTGAGCAACAAGGAGGCCCTCAGGAGGTAATTCTCAGGCAATATATATTACCAGGCCAAGTTTCAATTTCATAAGAACAAGGTTCATAAGTACAAGCATCAATATCTCAATATCAAGGGTCTGGCGCATTTGTCCACCCTTCTTTGCTAGGCATTGTCCATATACTCCAGAGGTTCTTGCCATTCTATGAGAGGATGTAGCAGAACTGGCCAGTATGGGAATTCAATATTCCATGGGGTAGTCTGTGGGTCTTCACCCATTGAGACAACACCCCATGACCACATGAGCACACTCACACTCCATATAGGCACGGCCCAGCTGCACTCCGCCACACACACATATCACCCCACCATTGCCACCCGAGGCCAGAGACCCACTACCACAGCTTCAACCCTTTTGCAACCCAAAACCTCCCCAAAAACAGTCAACAAAAAAATAACAATAATAAAATAAAAATTAAACAACAAAAACAAAAAAATAATTTTTTTTTGCATTGTGCCTTTCCTCTCCATAAGAACTCTTTATCTTTCATGTACATTAACAATTTCTTTTGTATGTTCCCCCAATGTCTTTTTTTTTTTTTTCACTTTACTTTCCAAGAAGTTTTAGGTTATAGAAAAGTCACATAGAAAATACAGGGGATTCATATATACCCAACTTCCTCCCCCCACCCCTCACCCTTCTCTAGCAACATCCTAAGTGAGTACGGTATATTTGTAACAATTTATGGACAAATACCTATGCATTGCTACTAACCATGGTCAGTGATTTACATTATGGATTTTATTTAAAGTCTCTTTTACCTAATAGTAGTATAACCACCCCAGATCTCTTTTGGTTATTACTTATAGGGCTTTTTCTCCACCTTTCCACCTCAAGCTTACTTTTATCATTGAATTTAAGGGTTATAGTCTCTTGCAAACAACATATAGTTGGTTCATGCTTTTTTATCCATTCTGCCAATCTCTGCCTTTTGACTGGAGATGTTTAATCTGCTTACATTTAAAGTCATTACTGACTATTATTTAGAGCATTTTTTTCCCTTTATTTAAACACAGGCCATATCCAGTAAATATATACTCCCTCTTTCCCCTCTCCCATATCCTAGTAATCATTAATATACTTTTTACCACTGTGAATTTGCTATTTCGAGACCTCTCTTACAGTGACATCACACAAAATATGTCCTATGTGTCTTGTTTATTTCACTGTGCCTAATGTTTGCAATGTTATTCCATATGCAGCATGTCTCAGAATTTCATTCTTTCCTAAAACTGAATATTTCATTGTGTATATATACCACATTTTGTCTATCCACTCATTTTATGACAGATGCTTTGGTTGTTTTCACCTTTTATCTATTGTGAAAAATGATGCAATAAGCCCTGTTTTCACTTTCTTTGGATATATACATAGAAGTAGAAAGAGCAACTGTTAAAAGAAGTCTGAGTAGCATCAAATGGATGGTTTGTGAATTCATTTAATCTCATGTCCAGTCTTTTATGTGCTTGCAGGTAATTAGGAGAGGTTATTATCTTATACCTAAAGTTGCCATGTTCGCCTCTTTTTTCAGTCAGCAGCTCATCCAGAGTTCTTATATATTGTTGGGACATTTGTTTTATGACATAGGCAATAAATGAGGTCAAGGTTATTATCCAAAATAATGTTCTTTTTTATCTATTAGTTATAGTGCTGTTGGGTCCAGCTAATATTTATTGTGTTATTAGCTTCATTACTCACTTGAAAACAATAAGAATTTTCCACCCATATGGCAAGAATTAGTTCCAATTTTTTACCTTTAAATGTATATCCATAATCATATTTATTTGAAGTGAATAATCTCCAGTGTCCTCAATCAGTTTAGCAAGGTCAATTATTTTAGTTTTTCCCCATCAAATCTTATATTTGATCGATTTATTCTTATTCTGTTTCTATTCCAGTGTAACTGAGATCTCTGTTTTATGCTTTCAGTAGATTTTGTGGGGATAGTTTGCCAAATTCCAAATTTTCCACACAATTTATAAAATATAGTAAGTTGCAAAATAGCCTATCACAACTCACTTTTTCTTTTCTTTCTGGAGGAGAAAGGTGAAGGAGCACTTAATGAAAGTCAATATGAGCCATTGCCTACATTCTGGATATCATCAACTAATTTTATACTAAACTACACAATTGCTTCCCTGCATAATTAGTTTTATGCAAAATTTGGAGTTATTGCTTGGTGATGTCTTAGTGTGTTCTTCACAGTGAACATTTAATTTGGATAGAGAATTTTTGCCATTCTTATTATAATACTATTTCACTGAATTGCAAAATGCAAAGGTATTAACTTTACATTTTAACAAAAATAAGTATACATGGGAATGAAAAATAGTACAACTACTTTGCAGGACAGGTAGGCAGTTTATTTCAAAGCTAAACATGGGCTTATAATATGATCCAGCAATAGCACACCTAGGAAGTTCAAACAAATTGATAACTTATGTTAAGAAAAACTCGTACACAAATGTGTTTATAGCAGCTTTATCATTAATTACCAAAAATTGGAATTAACCAAGAGGCCCTTCAATAGATGAATGGATAAAAATGGTGGTACATTCATACAATGGAATATTATTTCAGCAGTAAAAATAAATGTGCTATCAAGCCACATACACACACACACACACAAATACAGAGGAACCTTAAATACATATTGCTAAGTGAAAGAAGCTAGTCTGAAAAGATTACAAATTGTATGGCTCTAACCTTATGACATTCTGGAAAAGACAAAACTATAGAGCCAGTGAAAACTCAGTGCTTATCATGGGTTCAGGAGGAGGGGAAGGATGAATAGGTGGAGTACAGGACATTTTTAGAGCAGTGAAACTGTTCAATATCATTCCTTGATGGTGGATACTTTACATTAAACAGTTGTCAAAACCCATAGAACTGTACAGTTTGAAGAGTGAATGCTAATATAAACTATGAAATTTACTTACTAATGATGTATCAATATTGGTGCATCAATTATAACAAATGTACCACACTGATGAACTTATAATGGAGGAAATTATGTGTTTGGGGGAGTAAATGGGAAACTCTGTACTTTCTATGTAATTTTTCTGTAAACCTAAAACTGCTCTAAAAATAAAGTCCAGAATTAATAATGAGATTAAATGTAAGGACTCATTATATATTGTTTATGAAATCAATGTGATGTTAAATTTGGAATAAGAATGTTGACCTCTTTGAGTAAGCTAATTTATGTTGTTAATTATATATAAATTAATAGTTAAAGTCTGATAAACTGCTCTCAAAGACATTTATTCATCTATTGCTTGGCATCATAATATTCTCATCTCTGTCTCCTTGATATTTTATTAGGTTGTTTTCTATTTAAATTAATGCTTAATAGTATTAATATAATATATATAATATATCAGTTCTTAATTAGCTATTTATGTATTTTAAATTATTTATTTGCCTGGTAGATTGAATTATGTACTCCAACAAACACATGTTCTTTTTATTTTCTAAAATCCATGCCACTGTGGTTATGAACCCATTGTAAATAGATTTTTAATTAAAGTGTGGTCAGAATGAAGGAAGGTAGGCATTAATCCATTTTATTGGAGATTTTATTAAGAGAAGAAAATGGAAGCTAGGAGTTGGAGAAGGTCATAAAGAAAGAATTCAGAGGTCAGTGGAAACCAGAAGAGCAGACTCAAAGAGAGAGGGATTGCCATGAGACTGAGGAAAGAGACAGAAGACAAAGATCCCCAAAGATTGCCATCAGCTAACAACAGAATCCTATAGACTTAGGGAGGAATCAAGCCTTGCCACTCATTATCTTGATTTTGTCAGAAGAAAACTTAAAAAAAAATCTTTCTATATTTTTCAGAGTTTTGCTTTGCATAATTTAACCTTTAACGCACCTAGAATTAATTTTTAGATATGTGAAAATCAGGCATGAAACATTTTGCCATAGAATCAAGCAAGCATTTCTTCACAAGTTTTAAAATAATTCTTGCTTGGCCCACTGATTTGCAATGCCTGCTCTGACAGGAACCGTGTCCACTTGTTCATATCTGTGTTATCTATATTCTTTCATTGATCCCTCTGTACATAAGCTAAGTTCTAAATTACTATTACTTTAGAATAATACTTTTCTTATTATTCATGTGTTAGGCAACTTCAAACTACCTCCATCTCATACTTCAATATTTTCTTATTCTTGTATCTTTTCAATTTAATAAATTGTTCATTAAATAGGATGTAAAATATCTATTGCCTTTTAGATTGGATTATTAATTCTTTTTCTTATATGATTATACTGCCTATGACCTGAAATTCAGTGCTGAAGTAGTGGTGATAGCAGTCATTCTCAATTTTTTGCAAAGGAAAAACGTTCAATGTTTCACCATTACATATGACTTGATATTGTTTTATAGGTAGCATTTATCAGATTAAAAACTCCCCTTTAAATCTCATTTTCTATGAGTTTTCATCAGTAACAGTATCAGTATCAAATACCTTCTCCTAATTGATCTAGATGATGCTAAATATATATTTTATGGTGTTTTATAACTCTTGTCTTACTTCAGATAAACCCAGCTTGCTCATAATATTGTTAGTCATAAAATAATTTGTTATGAGTCTGTTTATGAATTTCCTTGAATTGCCCCTCAATACAAAATATATAATGAGATAAACCAAAACCCACAGATAATGTATACAACAAAGCTGAATAGAAAATAATGTTCAAGACCTTGAAACCATGACCAGTATTCTATAAGCATCAATGTGGGAGGAAGCAGAAAGATGAAAATTATGTTTGTAATGGCTCTACTAAGAGTAGAGCCCTCCCAATAGAAAACAGTTACCAACTGGAATGTGCATTGTGCCAACCTGAAAACTGCCTCCATGCTGTTATAACCGAATCCTCACATCAGTGTAAGGTGACCATGAGGGTATTAGAGCACTTCAGACCAATTAACTTCAAAAATTAAGAAATGTAAATGTCCTTTCAAGTCATAGTCTTCCCAATCTAGAGAAACTGCTTGGAGCAAATTCTAAATTGAGTGGAACTAAAATATAGTGAAAGGAAAAATCTGTTCAGACAAAAGGGACATAGAAGACAGTTATCAGAAAGCATGGTCATTTTTCTTGTTACTCTGTGAACCCAAATATAGAGATAGACCTAAAGTGATTATTGTAGAAATTCTTTCCTGGTTCACACTCTTCCTTAAAAGTTTAGTGAAACTCATTACTCCAGAAAAAGAGCAACAGGAAAGGATTGCAGTCAAATCTTATACAAAGCATCCATAGGGTTGAAAGGCAATACAAGCAAAGTTTTGCCATGAATAATAATGAAAGTTTCCAAGGAAGATATGCCCAAATAGTAGATAAAAATACAATCTTACATTTTAAATAAATAAATTATAAAAATTATATAAGATTTGAAACAACATAAAGTTTAAAAAATCTTAGAAATTATATTAGAGAAAAGAAAGATTTAAAAATCTCTCATAATATTCAAGAAATAATTATATATTAAGAGATAAATATACTTCAGAAAAATGCCATGATATATAATAAATATAATTAGAACAAAATGTGAAAAATTGAAAATAAAAATAATTTGGTAAAGGGAAATACTCTAAAACACTATCAATATTGTAAATATATCAAATGAAAATTATAGAAAAACATAATGAAAGAACAGAATTCATTTACATAGCAAAATAGAAAATAAAATTCCAAGACAAAATTTAACAATAAATAAGTAAAACCTACATGAGAAAAACTATAAAACACCTCCAAAAGTCACAAAAGTAGACTTGAAAAAAGATAAATTAATACTATTTTCTTGAGGAAAATCTATCATAAGATGTCTGTTCTGCCATAGTATATTTTACACATTTAACATAATAGATACACTAATGCCATCAGTTCTCTTCTTCTCCCCCACACTCCATAGCTAGGCAAGTTGATAAAATTTATTTTAAGGAAATACAATCCAGAATAGTCAGGAAAATATAAAAATAAGTAAATAAGAGAATATTGGAAGTGGGAGAGAGGAAGAGATGTGAGTTGTTATTCTTCACAGATTAAAGCAGTTCAGCTTAAAATCCAAGACAATTTGATTACAAAACTGTGTTTTCAGCCACTGCATTATAGCCATATTTCTGACAAGTGAGGATACAATTTGGAAATTACTTTTCCTACCAAATAGAGCAGAACTCAAAACCAGCCATTAATCCCCAAGAGAATGGCAAGTCCCAAATGATTTCATGAAATTATTCTCAGAACGAGAAAAAATTGGGGATACACACATAAAAGAGATAAGCCATTTAAGAAATCATTAATGAAATTGTATTGGCAAGAAACACAGGAGATGATTGAAATATTTTGAAAAATTAGTTAACAGCTCTTCTTCAACTGTAAATTTTCTTGGTGGATGCTCCTAAGAAATGATTTCAAGAAAGTAACATTGACCCAGATATTTTAGACTTTTATTCCAATTATCTATTGCTGTGGACCTGCTGTCTATCAAAATGTAACACACTTCATTAGCAAATCCCAAATTTAATGGGCTGTAATAATGAAGTAATGGCATAAATAATGAGAAAATGGCTTAAAGAATGAGAAAATTATTATTATTATGGTTCTGCAGGTTTGCTGCTCTTGAGTGGAGTCTATTACGTGGTTGCAGGCAGATGTTGACTAGTGCTGGATTTGCAGGCTCAGCTGGGTTGCAGGCTCAGGTGGGTTTGTTACCCCAAAAAGATCCTTCAATTATGTGTATGGTGATGGTCTGGGATGTGTTGAACAGTTGCGAGTTGGTCAGATATCTCTCTCTCCATGTGGCTCTCTGTGCAGACAGTTTGGGTTTCCTTACAGCTGGATAAACTCAGATTAGTCAGATTATTTTAGGGTGGCTGCCTTTTCCCAGAGCAAACGTTCTAATACATTCACATGCAAAGTGCACATTTTCTTCCGATCTAGGCCTAGTAGTCCCAGATTGCTTATTCTGCCACATTCTATTGTACAAGCAATTCACTAAGGGCAGCCCTGCTCTGTTAAGTCTCAATGAGAGAAGAAGCTAAGGATTTGTGAAGATCTTCTAGAATCGGACTTCTGGCCACAAATTATTTACATCCTTCCCCCATGGAAAATACATTCCCACCTTCCCAGATCCCCAGGGTCTCACCCATAATGGGATTGGTTCAAAGCCCAAGATCAAGTTTTCTAAATTAGATCCAGGGATGGATAATGTATAGTGAACCTCTGATATAAGTACTGTAAAACAACTCGTTTTGATATGATGACCTATGTAATAAAGAGATAGATTATTTTTCCCCATACATACAAAGTACCATTTCAGACAGATACAACAGTTAGTGCATACATGTGTTCAAAATGAAGGAACATGAGACACATAGTGTTCACTGGTCCCATTCTGTTTATCTTGATGAGCATATTCAGTTGGTTAGTTTCTCTTTCTAGTCTAGGGTTTTATTTTTGTTTGGTTTTTGTCTTAGGAGTCCTCCTTAAAACTTTGTTCCCTTTATTCTACATCCTTGTAGTTGCCCATGGTCAATGGAAAAAAAAATTAGATTCACAAAAAGGGAAGAAAGAAAAAGAGAGAAAAAATAAAAAAGGGAAAAAAGAACAGAAAAAAAAAAGAGGCATAAAAATAAATAACAAGAGTGAAAAATAGTAAATAGGAATAAAAATTTTTAAAAGTAAAAAAAAGGAAACAGGAAAAAATAAAATAGTACAAAATAAAAGGCCAGATAAGTGAGAAGAGAAGAAATACAAATGAGGAAAAGGCAGAAAGCAAGGATGAAAAGAAGAGAGGAAAAAAGAAAGAAAAAAATAGAAAAAAAAGGAAGGAAAGAGAAAAAAAGAAAAAAAATTAATACAAGAAAAATAGGGAGGAAAAAAAGAAAAAAGGGGAAATATGAAAGACAAGGTAAATGGGAAGAGAAGAGAAAGTGGAAAAGAAGGAATGAAAATAAGGAGAAGAAAAAACAAACAAGCCAAAAAAAAAAAAAAAAAAAAACAGAAGGAAACAAAATCTGGGTCTCCCTCTCAGACCACCAGGATCCACTAGGCTCCTCCTCTCAGGCTGTCTGTTTGGGCCAATTGAGCACCCCCCCCCCAGGAAAAAAAAAACAACAAAAAAAAAACAGAACAATATAGACCTCCCTTTCAGGCCACCAGCGACTTATTCCTCTACTCCTCTCCAGCTGCTTGTACCTGCCAATCATTCACCCCACAGCTAGCCTCTCAGCCAGTACCCTGATAAAGGGAAAAACAAACAAAATCAAAACAAAGCGCAAAACAAAGCAAAAAAAAAAAAGGAAGGAAGAAAAGGAAAAAGAGAGGCAGAAAGCACAAACAACCCTCAGCTAAGTTCCCTGGGCTCTTCGAACTCTCCAGGCTCTCCCCTACCCTATAGAGGCTGGACACAGGGTCGCTTGTGGGATTGGTCCTCAGCAGCTCCCTTCTCCCCCGGAGCTAGCTGTGTGACTTCCCCTCCCCCAGAGCCAGATGGTCGTTTTCCCTCTCCCTTGCCTGGCCAGTATGTTCCTATCTTGGGGCCAGCTGGGCAACTTTGTTTTTTTCTGGTGCCCAGCTGGTAACCCCTGACTATCCAGTTGCTGTCGCCTATCATCCCTACAACATCCTGGCTATCCTTATGCCTGGCAAGCATGCCTACCTTCCCACAGTTTCTTGAAGAAGAGTGCAACCTGCTGTTCTCTACTCTGCCATTTGGATACTCTCTGGTCCTGTTCTGAAATCCACTTGGTAATGTATTGTTTGTTCTTTGATTAAGGACCAATCCTGTTCCATTGCAATGATGCTTAACAGTCTTTGCCTTGGTGCTTTTGACCCGTGCTTTCAATTTCTTAGTCCTCCTTCCTTTTCCATAAGAAATGCCTCCATGTTGGTAATTGAAGAGTCTTGGTCTGCTTCCTTCCCATAGATATTTGGGACCCAAGAATCTAATAGATGACTCATTGCCCAGGGGCCTCTTTAACTTTCTGCTATCTCTGTTCTTTTCACTTAAAGCAGATTAACTCCTTTAAAAACGTTATGGGATTTTCAAATATCAAAAATATTTCACTATATTAGAAAAAGACCACAGTCACATTTTACTGAGATAGTCTCTTTTCTCCTTTGGGCTGAGAGCAAGGGTAATGTTACACAGTCTTTGAGAGTTTATTTAGTTGAAAGGTTTTAAGAGAGATATCTTTAAGATTTTTAGGCACTAACCTCAATACTTTTGAGGTTGCAACAAGTATCTTACAGCAATATCCTTGTCATCTTTATGCCAACGAAATGCTTTGATGCTAGACCCTGAATTTGATCTTTCCCTTGAGGTCATTTCTTACTTTAAATGTTATTTTCTGCTGAATGACTCAAAATGGGTAAGATCTTTTTTTCAGTCCAGGATGTCCTTGCTTTTTTATACTTCCCTTACAATGGACAGTTCATTTATTAGTTCATCACTGTCCATTATATCATAAGCAGCTAGAAGAAGCCAGGTGAAACTTGCAATATGCAGCCCAGAAATCTCCCCTGTCAGATCATGGAATTCATAGGTCATTTTATATTTCCTACCTCCCATGTTACCCAAGGATAAAGTATTGCTTAACATTCTGCCATAACATAAAAGGGTCACCATTTTTCTAACTTTCAATAACAATTTTTTCTCTGTATTTCCAGATTCCAGAAACTTTCTCCTTAAGGCTTTCAACTTTTGCTAACAATCTCATTGAGGGTGTCCTATCTTCTGACCACTAATGTATCACAATGCCAATGTTACTTTTTTTAGATTTTGATAACAAGAGCACCCTAATTTCAGACTCCAGATTCTATTATTATTATCTATTGTTATATATTAAAGCAATCCAAAATATAGTGTATTAAAAAAACGAATCATCATTTATCATTGTTCAGTGAAGCTCTGCTGAAAAGTTCTTACTTGGAAACCTTATGTAGTGGCAGGCAGATAGAGATTGGCTGGGTCTATATTTATCTACAGTCACAATTGGGCTTGATGTCTAAAATGGCTTCCTCATTCACATACTTTCTGTTTGGCCTGAGATAGATATCTTGTACAGGTGGGGGCTGACTGGACATATATTTCTCTATAGCTTGAGCTTCATCACAGCATAGCTGTCTCAGGTTAGTCATAATTTTTACTTGACAGCTGTCTTTTCCTCCATAGAACATGCTGTAATAAACTAAAGCAAAAGCAGCAAGGCTTCTTAGGATCTAGTCTCAGAAAATCCAGCATACAAATTCTGCAACAATCTATAGGTCAAAGAAATCACTAAGTATGGCCCTAACAAGGGGAGGGGGAATTAGCTCCCATCTCACAATGGGGAGCATAACAAATAACTTATAGTTATCTCTAATGTATTCCATATTTGTATGTTATGTTAAATTTTACTCAGTTGAAATGGGAAGCCTAAAGGGAGTTTTGAGTATAAAAATGACATGATCTAATTTAAGTTTAACAGGGTCATTTTAGATACTGTGTGGAGACTAAATCACATTGGGGCAAGAACAAAAAAGCAGGGAGTCCAGTTAATAGGAAATTGCAGTTATTCAGACAAGTGAAAATAGACACTAGCTTGAATTAGGGTAGTAGCAGGCATAGTGAGAAATGTCAAAATTTTATATATAAGAACTATTACATATAATATACATATGTGTGTAGATATATATAATTTTAAGATATGGCTCTCAAAATTTGCTGGTGGTCCAGGTGCAGAGTATGTAAAAAAATAAGAAATCAAGTGTGAAACCAAAGCTTTTGGGCCTGAGGAACTAGAAGGATAGTGCTGTTATTTGCTGACATAGGAGAAATTATAGAAGGAGTTAATTTGGTGGGAAAAGTTATATGAATGGATTTTTGTATGAAGTTTGTTTTTTTATTATTGTAATAATTGCATTTATCCAAATTACTGAATTATTTTGGCACTCTCTTAAATTTTGTACCTGAGATGAGTGTCTCTTTTGTGTCACTATAGTTTCATCCCCACCTGAAGCACTCTAGTATTTAAATTATGTGGAAATAATGATGACCAGAAAAAGGAACAAAGAAAAGTGGCCCTAAAGTTGGTAAAACCAGATGAGTGGGGTGTGAAGAATCCAAGAAAATAAAATGTTTCAAAGAAGAGAGGAATGGACAGGGTTAAATGCTGCTGAAAGTAAATTAGATGAGGATAGAGAAATGGAAAATGGATTTAGCAACAAGGTTATTAGTGACATTAAGAAGTTTAGTTTTAGTGGAATGATGGCAATGAAAATCTAGAGTGGATTCAAAAGAAAGGAGGAAAGAATTTGGAGAGACTGATAATGTTCAACTCTTTCTAGGACTTTTTTTGTAAAAGAGAGAGAACTAGGATGGCATATGAATGTGGGATCATGAGCCTTATTGATTTTTAAAATGGGAGAATATTAGGAACATTTATTTATAAATTGGTTATATGATATTTGTATTCTAAAAGGTCTGATCCAATGAAAAGAGGGAAATAATGATATAAGAGAAAGAGCAGGGAGAGCTCCTAGAGACATATTCTAGTTTATGTAAGAACATGGAACGAACTAAGAACATGGACAGCTAATACATTTAAAAGAGGAGAAAAATGTAGAGCATATAGAAGCAGATGTGGTAGCTATAGTGGTACAAGTTAATCTACATTAGCCTCTAACTGCTTCTCTTCTCTCTATGAAATAGGTAGTGAAATTGTGAGTTAGGAATATGGGTTATGAAAGAAATGTTGGTGGCTTGAGTAGAGAAAGGAGAGAGGGCAAAATAATAATAATAAAAAAAACACAAAACTGCCCATGGCTCAGGGGAATGGATGAGATATGGATTAGGGAAGTCTAACATGTTATGCCATAGGTCCACTTGTGGAAGCTGGAAGAAAGAGATACAGTATACATATTTGTTAGTGTAACAGGGGGTTCTTCCTTAAGGGACCCGGATTCTCCTTTATTCAAGGTGTTCTGTGTCTGAAAACTGTCTCAAGCCTGGGAATTGATAGAGGGGCTGTGATTCTCTATTTTTGTGATTCAAGTTTTATTCTTATTCATTTGACCTAGAACACTTGTGCTTATAAAGATCACGTAAGAATTTAGTAAACGGCCCATCTATTTCTTTTCTAGGGACACCATGATTAACTAGCCAGTGTTATAGGTCCCTGTGAGTCAGACTCTTCTGATTACTGCTTTGACTCTGCTCTCCATTACAGTAACCATGCCTACCTTGCCTTTGGTGACTAAGTACCACTGCTTGCCGCTAACACACTAGGATCCAGCTATTCACATTTTCATTTAAGGATTTCAGTTTAATGGCAGCAGTTCCTACTGTAATTTCTACCTACAGAGAAGAGTGAACACAGAGCTTTTCAAGGATGCTGGTGCTCCCTTAGCAAATGGATTTCTCACAGTTGTGGTGAAGGTTGTGTCTTCTGGTTCCTTTCAGGCTGGTTGAGCATGTCTCACCTGATAAATCCACCCTAACATTCCAATTTCCCTAAGTCTTTTTTCCTCTACAGTATATCAAGGCAGTT
The DNA here is from genome assembly GCA_026826555.1 of Tolypeutes matacus. Taxonomy (NCBI): domain Eukaryota; kingdom Metazoa; phylum Chordata; class Mammalia; order Cingulata; family Chlamyphoridae; genus Tolypeutes; species Tolypeutes matacus. The sequence continues at coordinate 10,290,320 of JAKSZT010054458.1, forward strand.
CTGGCATTTGAATGCCATTTAGTGTAGACCACAGGTCTAGTTATAGGTCTGGAAATAAAGAGAGGTTGTGGGGTAGGTCCCGAAGAAAATCAACAGTGTTTTGCAAGGCTGTTACCTCAGGGTAGACCATTACACTTTCCTCAGGCGAATCAGGGTCAACCTACTCAGATAGGAGTGGAAGGGCTGCTTTCAATGGCAAAGAAAAAAACTCAGCAGAGCTTAGGTGTTCCATATCCACCACTTTATCAGGATCTGCCCATTTGTTTCCATTTCAATCAATAAATGTTCTCGTTCTCACTTAATGTCCTTGCTTTAATAGCTGGTACATTTAAAATTCAATTTGCCTTATAATTTAGCCACTTGCAGGATGGGACTCTGTCTTTGATTTTCAGAAATCTCATCTCTGAAGCTACAGGAGACAAGCGTTTCTTTCAATGCAGACATGGAAACTTTCAGGTCATTTATGTGGTGCTTGACCTGGAAATTTGAAGCCAGAAGCTCATGCTCTTCTTTCTTAATTTTTTCCCGTGCAGTCAGGAGCAGTTGCTTAGTTTCATTACACTCATTAGTTTGACAAAATGTTCTAAGGTATCAAAGTCATGGTCACTCAGAACCTTACCTCTTATAAGCATTTAAGTGGGATTATCTGCTGGTGAAATTTTGCACATCTCTATTTCGACATCACTCACACCGTAGGCGATCAGTGCCTTCTTTACCAGTGGAAACAGAATCATCAGTGCCTGTAAATCTAATCAGATTAGAGAACCAATACCAGAAACCCCATTAACAGTAAAATGCCATGTTTTAGGAAGTGATGATATCCTTCTGTGGCATTACTATCAAAAAAGAAATACATGCAAGGTTATATCTATATCTTTATATCCTTATCTGTCTATATCTATGTATCTATAACTTTACAATTATAAGAACTGTTAGATCCTACAGAGTTTTCAAAGAAGTCTAGACGATACTCTTTAAATACATAAAATATGTGAAATTATTTCCTCCACTCCAACTATATTGAAATTTTCCTGTATGCCGAAGATATTCTACTGTTTCAAAGTCTTTAATTTTGCAATTTCTCCTTTTGGAATAAATGTCAACATCTTCCAAGATCTATATAAAATGTTTGTGAAACTAACTCCAGTTCCCAGGTTGAATTAACTTCCATTCCAAAGCACTTTCACAGCACTCTGTAATGATTTCAAAACTTTTAAAATGACTAAAATGCTCTGACAGTCTCTCCCTGGAGCCTCCCTAGAGAAAACAACTATAGAGTAGGAATGAGGTTTTGTTGTTGTTGTTGTAGTTGTTTTTATTTTTATTTCCAAACACCTAACACAGTCTTTGGCACATAGCAGACATTCAGAAATACTGTTGAAATAATAATGAAGAATGGATCATGTTCATTATAGTTCAGAACATATGAAAGATGGAATGTGAGATGACCTTTGGAAGTTCCTGGCAGCCACATGATTGTGAATGTATATTTTGTAGAAAAATATTCAGAGTATATTTGAAACTGTTTTTGAAATGGATTGATAGCTCATTTTGCGGGTTATTTTGAATATTTCACAAGCAGGCAGAATATATTAGCATTCATCTTGGAATGGAAGTGGCAGCATATCTATTTCTGAAATTCCAATGCAAGTAATCAGTTCATTGGTAGTGGGAAAATGCAGGTGGGTAACAAGCTAAGCCTTGAAACTTAACTTGAATTGTCTAGCCTCATTTGAAAAATCCCTTTGCAATGGATCATTGGTTCCTGCTAAGGACTTTTGCTCTAAAAATGAATGCTTTACTAATTCTTGCATAACCCATCTCAAGGCCAAATTCAAAGGAAAAACTGGTCTGAAAAAGAGAGAGCAAAATAAAAGACAAGAAAGATTTGTTTTTTGAAAATACAACTTCTGCTTTCTCCATTTGTGGAAAAAAAACTCCCAGTGTCTGCTAGCCATTCATTGTTTACATATTTTGGATGACCCCCACTGGGACCCAGAAATTTTCACCCACACACATTTTATTTATTTTCTCCAAAAAACACGATAACCTTATTTTCCAGAGACCAGGGCCACAAGTAGTTCCTGGAAAAACCTATTTGTATTGCTCCCTTACTGAGTTACAGGTGTAAAACACCATAATGTATCTTCTTAACCCAAGGGCAAAACATTTTCAGGATGTATAGTTTAATTAATACCAGGCTCTGACTGAGAAATCTGTGGGATAGAATATCATATATTCAGATATATCTTGCTCAAATTTTCAATACTAAATATATCTATATTATTTTCACTATGAAGTTGAAAACTTTTATGTTGTTATACCTGCCAAAGAGGCATACTTCTAAACAAGAAATGTATAATTCTTTATTCTAGTTATTATTATTTACTGCAGACAAGATAATAGGTGATGATTGCAAAAAACAATCTAATTACAATTAACCTATTAAAGAAGATATATTATTGTTTCAATAAGTCTAGTCATAAAAATAATGTCTTATCAGATATGCATAGGCCTGTTATCCACATAAATAACAATGCTTAAGAAATTGCATGGAAGAAATACACTTTCACAGAGCTAGATTTGTGCTTACACTACCCAGAGTTTGACTAGAGTTCTCAAATACTTAGATTTCTCATTAAATTTAAGAATATCTCTATAAGAGAAAATAGCTCAATATATTTTTATCAACATGTAATTATGTCCTAATCTTCTAATTGTAAACAGAGTAATAATAATCTAAAACTTCGATTTTAAGTATATTCCTCTAAACTAGATATGATTACATACAAGAGTTAGGTGATGATGGATGATAGATATGAGATTAAATAGATCCATAGATACAGATACATAGATAGATGGTAGATGATAAAAAGATGGATAACACATAGATGATAGAAACACAAACATAGATATGGGTATTTGAGAATTACACACATGTTTATTTAAATACATCCAATCTAAACTAAATCTAATTTACAGATTTCTCTGTTAAACTCATCTAATAAATCTAATAAGTCATTGATCGATGCATAAATCTTCTTTTGTTTTTTTGTTTGGTTTTATTCTTTTATATAATCTATGGATAACTTTTCATTGTAAAGATGACATCTGGTATATTCAGACCAAGAAGAAAACTCCTAGTTTATGTGTTACCTTATATGTTTCCCTGTGTTAAATATAGCAGCACTTTGTACCTCCAACTCATGCAAACTGTGTTTTATCAGTAGACTTCATGTTGAGTACTTTTATTAGCTTACATGGTAGACTTATGAAAAAATTCCCTAAGTATCATATAACTCAATTTCAGCCAAAGCAATTGAAATAATTCCAGTTAAGACTGAGACAATTGATATTTATATTTATCAAGTGTTTATTAATTTCAAACAATTTCCATGGAAGAATGACTGAATTTCCACAAATACCTTGAACTCTTTTATGTTAAGGACATATTGATCTGGGTAAATTTCAATGGCATAAGCCATTTTGAGCATGCCTGATGCCACAATCTAATTTTTTAAAAATACAAGTCTGATTGATAAATTTTAGAACTTCCTAATTTTTGGCAAACAGCTTTATTTAAAGTGGTACAAAAGCATTAAAGATAACTATCAAACTAACTAGATAGAGATACTAGAATAAGCAACGGTGATTTTTTAGTTTTTAATAAATCTGAGACAAGATTTCCTGAAAGGCCCTTTAGAAAAATTTAGAATTTAAATTTGAGAAATGTTTGTAGTTGTAAGGAAATAAAATATACAGATAGAAATACCTCCTTGTGGTAGGTTGAATTATGTACCCCAATATAAATATGTTCTTAATCTCAGTCCGATACTTATGGATGTGAACCCATGGTACATAAGAACTCATGAAGATTTTATTTTTGATGATATTGCGGCCCAAATGAATGAGGGTGAGCCTTCATCTATATTACTGGTGGCCTGATAAAGAAAAGAAAACCATTACCAGAAGTCAGGGAAGGCCACACTGGAGCCAAAAGGCAGAATCAGTAGAAACTGGAAGAGCAAACACAGGAGAGAAAGATCGCCATGTGAAAGGATGCAGAGAGGCAAACCAAGGGACACCAAGGAGTGGCAAGCCAGTGCCAAAATGCCACAGGCTCCTGGGAGAAAGCACAGCTTTGCTCATGCTTGATTTTGGGCTTCTATTTTCTGAAAGAGTGAGATAATACAATAAATGTTTTTATTTAAGGCAACCTGCTGTGTGGCATTTGTCATAGCAGCCTGGCAAACTAAGACCCCACTCCATTCAGAAACTTCCTCATCAGCTAAATCATAGAATCTGTAGCATCTACTTAAGATTTATGCATAAAAAAATTAATTAAAAAGATTTATGCATATGTCCCAAAGTACACACACACACACACACATGTACATATATACACAAGTATACATCTCAAAATAACTTTCGTGCTTACACTAAATGTTCTTGGTCAGAAACTTCAGATACCACCCAGTAACAGTTTCTAGCTCATTAGCCACAAATTATCAAATAATTCAACCAATTAATAAATTGTTCATAGTTGTAAATTCCTGGAAATCTATAAAACAATTCCTTACTAATTATGGAAAAACATATTTTTTATATTTACATGATATAAATACTTAAAGACACCATCAGAGTTTGAATCTTTATTTCCATTAAGCATATCATTTAAAAATAAGTTTTAAAAAACTGGCAAATCAAAACTTTAAAAGGAAGAGAAGGAGTCTTGAAACCAGAAGTGATCTCCCCTTTTTATTTTTTTTACCTTTACCAACACCAGCTCTGACTTTGCTTCCACCAGGCCATAAGAGCATGGGTTTTATATTGTTACATTACTCTTGGATTTTATATTTCAAGTCTTGACTAGAATAATATGAAATATATCAAAATTGGAAAATAATTAGGTGAATTAATTATATTTACAGTTTGCAATGATCCTGTTCAGAAAAGCATACATATCTGAAATAACAAAGTCTGTCTTCTTCATCTCTCTTACCTATAAAAATAAGTCAGTAAAATACCTTCTAGTCAATGAGGATGAAGGGGAGGGCAAAGGAATGTGATTGAAGAGGTACATTATAATCTCTGTAATGAAAGACTACATATACAAGATACTATTCACAATTCACTTTATCACTGATACTTTGTATCTATACATAAGAGTCTGTAAATTTGCATACAATTTAATTCAATCAATGAACTTAGAATAGGATAAAATATTGAAATATATTAACCAATTATTCATTGCCTGATTTATCTAAATACCAGTTCTTTATTGCCATATCAAAGTAAAAGAAGAGCTAAAAGGTCAGTAAACTTGCTATTTCTTTATTCATTTAAGGCTTATGCAGAGTGTCAGGGTCTTCTGATTGGGTTCTGATACTCATGGTTCTTGAAGGAATTAGGAAATAAAGTCTCTTCTCCATGTGCTCAATTATATTATTCACAACACCAGGTATACAATACACTATGCATTTATAGTCTTCTTGATAATAGCTTCTTTTGGGCTTAAGAACTATTTTTATAACATCTACTTCAGTATTTGTTTTCTGTCCCAGAACAACATATAGTTGTTCTGTATGAACTAGGAAGAAAATATTTTTAAACTTCCTTTGACTACCAGGAAAGGCAGAAAGAAACAAATTTTAAAGAAAAAAATACTAACTCTGTATTTACTTGTTGCTTTTTACATATCTGAAAGACAGTTTAAGGGACAGCATGCTCACATAAAAATAGGTAATGGTTTTCAGGATAACTCATTAGGAAAACTAAATGCTCCCTGTTTGTCCAGTCTTATTGTACACCAGGGGGATGTCAACAAAGTACAAAGGAATCATGCTCATCAGGGGTTACTTTAGGTTAGAAGTTTACAAAAATTTCAAGATACTTGAAGTGAAGAAACAAATGAAAATATATTGCAAACAACAGAAAAAATAATGATTACGCATTATATAGCATGAAATATACCTTTTGGCCTGGCATTCTTTAGAGTCTCAACCAGACAAAATGTATTAGAACAACTGAACCTGGATATATTCATTTATTTGAATACATCCACGATAATGTTTCTGCATACTGCTCCTTTGCCACATAATACTCCAACACACATTAAGAACAAGGATATTCATTTATGTAGCCATGTTAAATCCAATTTTCAAATTCAGGACATTAAACAATGATATAAAGCATATAGTCTATATTCCAATTTTTTAGTTGTATTAGTAATGTCCTTTGGGTCATTTCCTCTCCTTTTAGATCTAGTCTAGTGTCCTGTATTGCATTTAATTATCCTTGTCTCTTTAGTTTTGTTCTCTTTTTATTAATTATAGTATCTTATACACAATATAAAATTCCATGTTTCAGTCTCAAGCATACAATTCAGTGTCATAAATCTCATTCACAATGTTGTACTACCATCACCACTACCCATTATCAAAATTTTTCCATCACCCAAATAAAGACCCTGCACTCATTATGTATTAACCTTCCATTCTACTTACTATCTCTCCGAATTGGTATACTCTAGTTATTTCATATAAGTGGAATTATGCCATATAGGTCCTTTTGTGTGTGGCTTATTTCACTCAGCATAGTGACATAATCTTCATCTGCATTGTAGTATGTATCAGAACTTCATTGCTTCTTACATTCTAGTAATATTCCATTGTATGCTTATACCCCATTTTCTTTAGTCATTAATCTGTTGATGAACACCTGGGTTGCTTCAATCTTTTGGCTATTGTGAATAATGTTGGTTTGAAAATTGTATAAATATCTGTTTGAGTTCCTGCTTTCAATTATTTTGGATATATACCTAAAAGTGGGTTTGTAGGATTATCTAGTAGTTCTATATTTAACTTTTTGAGGAACTGCCAAACTGTTTTTCATATCAGCTAGACTATTATATTACCAACTAACAATGTGCATGGTTTTCCATCTCTTCATGTTCTCACCAGCACTTATTTTTCAATGTTTAAATAATACCATTCTAGTGCATGCAAAGTAGTATCTCATGGCAGTTTTTGTTTGCGTTTTTTAATAGCTAATGATATTGAGCATCTTTTCATATGTGTATTGGTCATTTATGTATCTTTGGAAGAAATCTATTTTTTTTTTTTTTTAAGAAATCTATTTTTGATGTCACATTGTAAGAGTTCTTTATATATTCTGGATATTAAGACATTATCAATCATCCATTTTCCAAATATATTTCCCTTTCTGTAGGTTGTATTTTCACTTTCTTAATAATGCCCTTCAATGCACAATAGATTTTAATATTAATGAAGTACAATTTATATATTTTTCTTTTGTTGATCATGCTTTCAGAATAAAGTCTAAATATCCAAGGACCTGAAAATATTCACCTATGTTTCTTATGTATATTTTATTGTTTAGCTTTTACATTTAGGTTGTTGGTCCATTTTGTGTTAATTTGTGTGCTGTATTACTTAGGTTCTCTAGGAAAATAGGACCGGCAGTAGATAGCTGTAAATATTATGAGATTTTTATAAGAACTTTCCCACTTGATAGTGGAGATGCACAAGTCCAAATTTTGTAGGGCAGGCTGCAAGATGGGAACTCTGGTGAAAATTTTCATTAAATTCCCCAGAAGAAGCTAGTTGGCTAAACAGAGTTGGAAATTTTGTCTTCTGACTGCTGAAATCATCACTTCTCCTTCTAAAGCCTTCAGCTGTTTGTTTGAGTCTTCTCTCATTGTTGAAGGGAATCTCCTCAGTTGACTGCAGATATAATCAGCCATAGAAACAATCAACTTACTGATGGGTAGTCTTTAAATTTTTTTTTTAAGATTTATTTATTTATTTACACACACACACCCCACCCCCCCTCCCATCACTGGCCACCCATACCAATTGCCCCATGGCCTGCCACTTCCCTGGTACCAGTGGAAGACTCTCTCACTGTCTGCCTGCTCCGTCTGCTCCATGGCCCCCATGGCTTGCTCTATGCTTAGCAAGCTTACCATTCTTCTTGTTGCTTCTGGATGAGGAGTGCAGCCTGGGCCACTCCCTACTCCACCCTCTTGGATCTCCCCCCTTTTGTTTATCTTAATGTCTTCACCACTTCCACATTTTTGAGAGACAATTTTGATGAATTTGGAATTCTTCATTTGTGATTTTTTTTTCTTTTAGCTCTTAAAATATTTCTTCTCATTTTCTTCTTGCCTATATGGATTCTGATGAGAAATCAACAGTTGCTCTTACTGAGGATCCCTAGTATATGAAGTGTTGAATCTCCTGCAGGTTTCAGGATTCTCTCTCATTGGCATTTGACAGTTTAATTATAATATGTTTCTGCATGTGTCTATTTGAGTTTCTCCTGCTTGGAGTATTTTGAGCTTCACAGACACATTTATGCATGTGTTTCAATAAATTTGGGGAACTTTCAGCCATTAGTTTTTAAAATATCTGCTGCTTTCTCTTTTTCTTCTCCTTCTGGTACTCCCAAATTACATATATTACTACTGTTGATGATGTCCCCCAAGTCTCTTAGGCTTTGTTCTCTTTTCCTCTTTCTCTTTTCTTTCTGTTCCTTAGACTGAATAATTTAATTTGCATTATATTCAAGTTCACTGGTTTTTTTCTTCTGACAGATCCAGTCTGCTGTTGATCCCTTCTATAATTTTTTAAATTTTATTTTAGTCACTGTTGTCTTCATCTCCAGTATTTCCATTTTGTTCCCTTTAATGATTTCTATTTATTGAGATTTGCTTTTTCTTCAACTATTATTTTCGTGATTTCATTTAGATCTCTTCCCTCCCTCCCTCTATTACTCCCTCCCTCCCTCCCTCCCTCCCTCTCTTCCTCCTTCCCTCCCTCCCTCCCTCCCTCCTTCCTTCCTTCCTTCCTTCCTTCCTTCCTTCCTTTTGCTTTTTTACCATATCCAAGCCTCTATTTTTTTAAGTCTTTGTCTGGTACATCTGAAGTTTTGTCTTCTCAATGATAGATTTTAGCATTCTTTGTTCTTCCTTTGCAAGGGCCATCATTTCCTATTCCTTAGTATGGTTTGAAATCTTTTGGTGCATACTGGACATTTTAATATTTTAATGTGTTATCTTTGGAATTTAATCACTAAGGGGTCCTTTGTTAAGCTTCCATCCTGATAGTGTTGTTACTAAGATTTCTTTGAATGTTCAGAAGTTAAAAAGAGGCAAGGCAAGGCAAGTCAAGGCAGGGCAGGGCAGGGCCAGCGGTGGGGAGGGAAGGAGAGAGGGAGGGAGGGAGGGAGGAAGGGAGGAAGGAAGGAAGGAAGATAGGAAGGAAGGAAGGAAGGAAGAAAGGAAGGAAGGAAGGAAGGAAGGAAGTCTTTGCTAAGTGGGCCATGTGAGTGATCTCCTGTATTAGCAATGGTTCTAAAGCAGAATCCTCTGCTTTAAGAGGATGCTAATAGTGCCTTTTCCTGGGCATATATGCTTGCCTTTAGGAATTTCCCTATTTTCCTGAATTTAAATATACTATTTCCCCAGGGAAGTAGTCTTTCTTCCCAATCCCATGTGCTATGTTTTAAAGCTGATAATTCTTTGCCCCAAGAAGCAACAATTTGTTTGTTTCCTTATAACATATTATCTTCCCTACAAGCTATTTCTACATACTGGGAAAAGTTCTAGGGCAGCAAGACTGCAACAAGTGTCCTGGTTCAGTCCTTTTAGCTACCATTAAACAGACTGATATCGATATACATGCACACTAGTATCTGTATGATCATAATTCGGCTCCCTACAGGACACACACTGGGAGTATGGGCCAGCTTCACACCGAGAAAGGGAAGGGTTAGGGAAATGACCAGCAATGGCACCAGAAGTTTTTCTTTTGTTTTTAAGTTGCCTTTATCTTCTTTTGGAACTTTCCTATTTATTGTAACCCTTTAACTCTTTTCTGGAACACTGAGAAAGATTATTCTACCTGTTTGTGCTTATTGTTTAAGTTTTCTGTGTGAGTTGTTTCACTCTACCACCTTGGTAACATCACTCTTCTCATGTTATGTACTATTTTTTGAAAGATGTATTTTATTTATTTATTTACCCCCCACACCTCCTTTTTTTTGTGCTCACTGACTGCTCTCTGTGTCTGTTCGCTGTGTCCTCATCTTCTTTTTAGGAGGCATTGGGAACTGAACCTGGAACCATCCCATGTGGAAGGGAAACACCTAATTGTTTGAGCCAACTCCGCTCCTGCTTGTGCCTCTCATTTTGTTTCTTCATTGTGTTTCTTCGTTCCATCATCTTGTTGCATCATCTTGTTGTGTCAGCTTGCCACACCAGCCCATCACATTGGCTTGCTGTCTTGCTTGTCTTCTTTAAGAGGCACCAGGAATCAAACCTGGGACCTCCTACGTGGTAGGCGGGTGCCTAACTGCTTGATCCGCTTCCCAGTACTTTTTATTTTTATTTTTTTTACTATTTATTACCTTACAAACCCATGGGCTTGTGAAGGCATGACTCTTAACCACTCTGTGTGGACTTCACTAAGACAGCTTTCCACAATATGCTAACCTAAATTTAACTTGAACCCTGTTTTGTAGAGAGAAATGTATGGTAGGGGATTGCCCCAACTCAGTCTGTCTTCTTTCCCTGTGTCCCTTAAGTAAACTCTGCTTTAGATTATGTTAACCTGGCTCACTTAAGTAGATGATAAATGAGAGCTGACTCCTTTCTTGGGAGGACCTAAAGATTTAAAACACATCCCCTAGCAGGTAGTGACCTGTGACACATTCCTTCCTTTTTTGCCCTTATCATATGTGTGTATATTCACTCTACAGTGAAGATGCTTAGTAAAGCATGTCCATTTAATGACATCTGACTAAACTCTTGGCTAAACAATACAAGTTGTACAGAGAACAGCTCTTGACATTGGCCAGCAGATTGAGACACACTGGCCATATGAGACTGATAACCATTATTGAAGCTGGCCTTCCTCTGTCTCTTCTTTTTGCAACTAAATGTGTATTTCTATCAGTGCTAATATGAATTGTGCTTTGCTGGCATCTCCAAAAACTACAATCCACAGCATATGTTGGGACTTTAGGACAGCTGTTCCTGGTGGCAGGCATTCTTATGCTCTTTGCTACACTCCAGGCAATGGGACCACTCTCTTGGAGATGGTAGTAGGTATCTATCTTTCTGACCAACAGTTTGGCACAGCAAAAAGAGTGATGACAATTTGATAGCCCAACAAAATGTCCCCTATTTGGACTGGGTGGAAAATGGGCAGGATTATTATCTAAAATGAGTCTGGTCTGGGTTAAGCAACCTCCATAATCTCAGAAATCGATCTTTCTGAGATGAGTCCCTCTGTTCTTCTATCAAAAAGACATAAATATTTATCTTCACCATTAATTAAAACCTTTACTTAAAATTGTTTATCACCATGTTTAAAAATATCTTCCTTGAGGTTTGAAAACGTGAGGTTTGTTTAAAAGCAAAAATATTCATTTAAACTTTTCAAATCATAAAATAAACTCTTCCATGATCAAATACCAACACACTCAAATACACACACACACACACACACATTCGTTTAAGTTCTACAAGAGAGATTGCTGACCAAATATGATACCCTAAAAATATATCCCAAATGAGTGGATTGCAAATGAAGACCTGGTTTTATAACATTGGAAAGGATAGTAGAAATTGTCTAGCCCAACCTTATAGTAACAGTTGAAATAACTGAGGACAAAATATATCAATTTATTCCATCACACAGCTAATGAGTGACAAGGCAAGGGTTGTAAATATTTGGTTTTATAGACTGAGCGTACTGATTTCTTGCCCTTGCTGGGCAAGACCTCTGCTCATAACATAGAGTGTCATAAAAATGATAAAAATGACAAGGACTTTAACTTTCCCTTTCTCTCTATAAAGATCATGCTGAGAAATGTGAGACTTATCCCAACCTGCTTTTCTCCTTGGAAGTCTTACTTTTGCAGCCTGATGGGTGACTCACACAGCATGAGTCTGTCTTGAGTTTCAGGCCGTTTAATTCTCAGACCCATCTATTAAAAGGTTATGTGGGCGAGAATAATTAACTCATTTCTTTGCCATGGAAAACCAAGACATTATTTCTAATATTATCCAATGTTGAGGAACTATGAAATTATATACAAAAGGGGCAGCAGGGATAATAATACTGTTTTAGAATACTGTTGTAAAGATCAAATGAATTAATATATGTGAAATTGACACATAGTAGGAATTCAGTGACTCACAATGTCTTCCCTATTTTTCAGCAGATTATAGAGACAAAAATATTGAAATAACACAGACACTGAGTCTAAAAGATAAGAGGAAAAAAATGAACATAAGAGATTATGAGCTATTGAGTCTATTTAGATAAAAGAGACGTTCAAGACCCATAACACTGACACTTTCTCAAACTTGTCCTGTATGCTGCATTGGATGCATAACTATTTTGATATTCATTTAAAATTTTAAAGCTGGAACAGACCTTGTGCATATTTAATCTGACCAAATTTTCTCAATCTTGGCACTATTGACATTTTGGTCCAGAAAACTATTTATTTCTGGATTCTGTCCTGTGCATTATTGAGTGTTTAGTCTCATCCTTAGCATTCACCCACTATATGACAGTAAGTGGTAGCATTCCTGCCTCCAAGGAGTTATGACCAAAACTGTCTCCAGTAGTGCCAAATGTCCTCTAGGGGACAAAACCTAAGTAGAGAACCACATGCCTGACCTGATCATTTTGTCTACTGTTGCCTAGAGTAGTCTTTATAAATAGGCTGTATATGTCAAGGTTTTCCAACAACAACAACAAAAGAATGAACACATTGTTATATATAAAATGAATAAATAATACAGATATATGATAAGGAATTTGCTCATATGAATGTGGAGCCTGGCAGCCCTAAATTCTTAGGCTGGAAATTCAAGGAGTGAAGTATATACTCTTAAGGCACAATTCCTTCTTCTTCCCTAAACCCTCTGTTCTTTTCCTTTAAGTTACCCAACTGATTGGATAAGGCCCATCCGTATTATGAAGGGTAATCTCCTTTACTAAAAGTCATCTAATTGTAGATTCTAACCTCATCTACAAATTATCTCTATAGCAATATAGAGGATAGTGTTTGAACAAACAACTGGATACCATAAACTAACACATAAAATTAATCATCACATAGGTTGTGAAATGCAGTGAGGAAGAGAAGAATTTATAATGAACTAAGGAATCAGGTGAACTTAGTTTTGGTTCTTCCATCACCTTTTACCTTCTACGTAACTTTGAATAAGTCATTTACCTTCTATGTGGTTCAGTTTCCTCATGTAATATAGGGGAAAAAAATGCTTCATTTGCATTATTCATGGGATTCCAGAAAATTTAAAAGTCTTGGGGGCAACCCAGGCCCCACACATGTTCATGCACACAGAAATTTATACATATGCACTGTGCTGCTGACACACATGCATATTATTATCATCACAATTCTTAATTACAGAGCTAGATTTAAACCCAGTTACCTTCTTCATAACGGATTCAATCTACTGAAGCAACAATTCTTGCTGCCTCTGAATCAGTTATCAAAATGGGCTTCAATCACTATCTACATCAGAATTACCTGGGAGTGATTGCTAAAGTGCAGATTCTCAGTTTATTTAATTAACATGGCTGGAGTGGGACTTTAGAATCGGCATAGATAGCAGAGCAACCTAGATGATTCTCTTGTTTCCTCTTATTTGGGAATCATTGCCAAGCTGACAATTTTCATATTTTCCTAAAATAACTTCTGTGATTTTCAGTGTTATATATTCTCAAATCAATATTCATCAAGCATCTATTATTTGCAAAATAACATCTCATTCACAAAGTTGGTAGTCACTCCCCTGCTAAATTTCTTATATGAGTCTTTCTTTCTACAGTATAAAATGCAAAGACCATATCATGATAGAATAACTTTCTATGATCTGTCCCCTTGTCTACTGACCAGCCTCTTTTCCTATCTCTTTTCTTCCTTCATCCTGACTTCCATCCTGCTCTTCATAAATCATGTCCCCCCGAATTCTTATCCCAGTACTCACATTTGTAGATCCTATAAAACGAAACTATCTGTAACTCTCAAAACACAAGTGATTCTCACAAATCACATGCTTTACAAATATTTGCTCCCTATTTTCCATAATATAATTTCCTATATATCTTTCAGTCCTGTGCAAAGCACTTGCCACTGCCAGATACCCTTCTCTACCTCTCCAAAAGTGATTCATACATACTTCCCTTATATTCCTGCCCCCTTAAATGCATCAATTATAGGTCCTGGTAAAGTGTGTTTGTGCATGTGTGTTATGGATGATTCTTTCCAGACCAAAGTGTTCATTGATTCCAGTAACGGTGTATTTCCATCCAAGCATACAGAACCATGACTGACACATGTAGGGGTCTGATAACTATTTGGTGAAAGAAGGAAGAGTGCTGTGAAAGATACAAGTAAAATTGAGATAAAATCATATCTCAAAGAGTTTACAAAATGATGAATGAGATGACCGTGTCCATAGATCAATATGGCACAGGATGTAATGAGTACTCTACCATCTTAACTGAGTCCATAAAACACTATGGAAACACAGAAATGGGACAGATTTTTCTCTCCATTTACATTCACATTTCTGTTCCCAGTTAAGTCCAAAAGGCCTCTTTCATAATCTGATTGTATTATCTCATTTAATCCACAAATAGTTTCCTGAAGAACACCTAGGCAAATTAACTACCATTTTAGTAGTTTTCAAATATTGTTATTATCAGTATTATCTCTGCCATAAGACTGACCAATCTTTCTGAGGGAGTTATTTTTTCACACTTCTTCTACCAATAATCTTTACTTTATGTTGTGAGAATATTCCATCTTCTTGGTATAACCATCTACATTATGCTTACATACCTCTCCTACTTCTACTACTATAGCCACACACAACTAATTTCAGCATTTCTTCCAAAGCAGAGATACCATTTAATTCTCTGATTCATTTAGACACATGCAACTTCTAGTCAATGACATTTACTTAAAACTTACATCTTGTAGGACCATGTGTAGATATAAAAATAATAAAGGGACTAGGTTAAAAAATTTTGAACTCTCAGAGGACATACCTTAGCACAAGGTCACCAACTGAAAACAAAATCATTTCCAGACAGTTGTGGATAGGATCTCTAACTCTCTTGTTCTGATATGGTTCTGTTTCAAATGCCTTGTTTCTTTTCTTTATTTTTATGCACTCTGTCCCTATAAACTGAACTGCTGGTGTCCACTGCAATTCTAATACCTTCTCCTAATCTTACCTACTAAATAGCTATTATTTTATGTTGAAATAAGTCAAATCTATGAAAATAAATATGAATGTTAGTAATTGTACAGCGCAGACAGATGGGAAATGCATGAATTTATTTAAATAGCTCATGTTATAACTTTACTTTATAGATTCACCTATCAGACTTTTTTTTTTCTTTAATAGGCGATAGGCTTTGTTAGGATGGCATCATCCATTAAATAAATCATTCATAGATCAGTTAGCTAAAAAGGGCTCTTTTCAAGTCCTCTCAACCAAAATAAATCTCTTAAAAATCTAAGGTAAGGAAAAGAGTAGACCTTTTCTTGCTGATTTATATTCAAAAAGAAAAATAAAAATCACCTTATTATATTTAATATAGTTACTGATAAGCAATGGGGCATTTTCATTTATAGACAGTACCTTCAAGTGGTTGCTTAGAACTTCCTTTTTTTATCAAAGATGCTGGTCAATACTTTATAGCTTTTCTGAGCTTATGCATTCTGATCAAACTTTGGAATATAAAAGATTAAACTTCTCAGCTAATTACATGCCTGAAGGCACATTAACAATGCAAGTGTCAATGCTCTGTTAAAAATTCATTTGGCATTTTTAGCACAGTCCTGATAGCAAAACTTTGAAGGCAACAAAGTGGAAAGAGTTATATTCTTATTTTTTGAGATAGCCAAGGAAATTTGAAAAAATTGGAACTTGTTTAATTCATATTATGGAAAAACACAAGGTAGTGTATAATCAAAATTAGTTTTTACATGGTTAAATATTTCATGGATCATTGAATTTTAGCGAGGTCTTAAAAATCTTATGGGCCCACCTTTTTATTTCACTATTGGGGTTACTAAAGCTTAGAAATATTTTGACATTAGTTCGAGGACAGAGGGAGATAGAACTAAAACTCCAAACTATTTGTTACTAACCCAGAGAGATTTTCATAATATGACATTGTCTCTGAGGATTGTAGAAACCTAATTTTAAAAAGTATACATAAAATATATGCATCTAAATTTTATAAAATACAGTATTAGAGTCTAATTTTTAAAGTTTAACTTCTCCACAGAATTATAATTTTCCATCTAAACATTAAATCTGATATGAAAAGATATTACTAAGAAGGGGAGTAATTTCCAGCTTATGTGGAAGAATGCTTTACCTAAATTAACCAACAAAATGAACCATAATTTAGTATGTAGAGAAGGTACATACTAAAAGATATGAGAATACAAATAAATCTGTATATGTTTTATAATTGCATATGAAAAAATAGAAATCATCAGAGATAAAAATTACATTCTAAACACATCTACTTTATTACTGATATTTTATATACAAATGTTCTATTTATCCAAGCAATTAGAAACATTAATGCATATTTCCAATTTTCATATTGATATAGTATGTACACGATTAAGCTTCATATTTTCTAAAATAAATCTTCTTATGGAATACGGCAGTTTCATTTTCATGAAATTCTGACATTAACTAATATAGTAGAAAGGAATCTAGTCTTAAAGGCTTGACCCTAGAATCATTTTAGCTCTAAATTATCAGTGTGATTATGAGCACATGGCTTATATTCTCTGCTCTCCTTATATTTATAAAAGGAGGATTATTCTAAATAAATTCAATTTTCTTTATTCTCTTAAAGAGAAAGAGTGAGAAATTGAGAGATATTTAATTCTTTAAGACTTTTGCACCAACAATTCTCTCAAGGCATTTCACAGGCTTGACTGGCTTCTCTCAGCACTATGACAGAGTCAAAGTCTTCCTTGAGACTGCCTGATCAGACAGCTGTTCAGCAAACTGAGATACGTATTTTGTATATTTTTTTTTCCTAGAGGTCCCTACAGATGTGACAGAGCAAGTGAGGGAAGACTTATAAACAGTTGCAGTTGAAAACTGCTGAGAGATAAAACCACAAATAAATATTTCCTTAAATATTTTTTTTTCATTACGCCCTAAACTTCCCAGCTAAAATGTTACTTGTACAAAGTGCTTATAGTTATAAATAGCTTTTGATATAGCAGAGAGAGTTGGAAAGGAGAAAGTGAGTGATTCTGAGCAAACTCTGGCCTAACAGTCCTGTCTTCACTTTGCAACTAATTTTACAATCATGAGGGCTTTAGTCAATATAAGCCACAATGTATATGTGTAAAATAAGTAGTTCTTTCAACTATACAAGAAAAAAATTGTTGAGGGCACACTGGTGCTATATACCATGCTAGTTTTCTTAGAGTAGAAAAATTTTAAAAAGCTGCAATTCAATAAGGGAATATGAGAAGTGAAATAACAATTGCAACCTCTGGAGAGGAGTGGTATGATAGAGTATCAGGGAATGGAGATCCCAGATGAGCAGACACATATTTTAAAAAGGTATCTATTCCAGGATAATTAGAATTTCAAATGAAAATAAAATTATCAGTACCAATCCTTAATCAAGATGTGTTTGTACAGGATGGGTAGAGAGGGGCAGTTGTGTAGAATGTATAATAGGACGATTATATGGATTAACATTCCATGATTTTAAAATTATTAACCATTTCTTTTATTCCTCAACAGCTTGTAAATCCAAGTCACTTTAAAAAGAATCCCCTGAAGTCTAAGCTCTTTCAATTCAAAATACTCTGAGTCTCCAAGCTTGATTTCAGAAAAATCACTTTAATAATTTCCATGTAATATTATTTTTCCCTTTGTATAGTATAAAACCCTTAATTTTTTTTTCATTCTTAGTTTAAATCACATATCTGATCACATTCATTTAGGTATATAGGGATTGTCTGTTAAATTAGATGCTAATTTTTCATTAAAATTCTTTCTGCTACTGATTCAATGTTGATATTTACATATACAATAAATATAAGATTAATTTAAGCAAGGAGAAATGTATTTGATGGAGTTTAATATGATAACCATATAATGGATCCACTGTGAATACGGAAAATATGTTTTCTTAAAATAGCATGTACACGATATTTCATTCTTCTGAGGTTTATTTTTATTTCATCTGTCTCCTTAAACAGAACAATAATGTGTCATGGTGAGCTTCAGATGTCCTTGGAACAAGGCTGTTTTCTCAAACGTTAACTTTCCTGCTTTACAAGAAGGTATGTATGTGCACTTGACAATAACATTGACCTTTTTCACGGTGGCATTATACCACCACTTCCTATTTAATTCATTACCACCTTTTGACGTTCTCTGATTCCTGTTTTTTAAAAGCTTTCCACCCTCTAATTCCAAGCCATGTACTTTTAAAAAATTGTTGAAAGCAGTGATCTACATTAACTTTTCATCAGGTTTGTGATTTCAAATCTTTAAATATTCTGTGCTTCTGAAGCAAAACAAAACCAAACAAAAACAGAGTGATAAATTTGGCTAGAAATAATTTTCAGTGTAAACATAGAATTTTGAATTTTCAAGAGATCAGAGTCATTTATTTGAACAATATCGAGGAATATAATTCAACTAACTCACCTTTACATAGCTCATTGCTAATTGAGAGTCTAAGCTGTTATATCAAAAATACCCCACAATGCATTGATTCAAATAAAAATATTTTTTTTTGGTCTCATATGGTAAAGTCCAGATGGATCTACACAATTAGTTCTTATAGGAATTCTGATTCCTTTTATCTCGTTCTATCACCTGGAGAGTAGTGTCCCCAGATGCACAAGCTGCTGCTGCTTATACAATCATGTTCACATCCCAGCCTGCAGGAAAGGGGGCGAGTGCAAGTGGAAGACAAGAAATTGCCTCAAAAACTATGGTTTGGATTTCATTTGCTATCATTAGTAACATACCCACATCTAGATGCAAAGAAGGTTCAGAAATCTAGCCTCTGACATCACAGTCCCATGCCAACTAAAAGGAAGAAGGGGAGATATCTTTCTTTTAGTTGGTCCTGTGATTATAGGCTTTATAAACAAGTTGCTAAAAACTTGAAAAAACACCTATATTTTTAAACCAGCATACCTGATTTTGATTTATTGTTTACAGTGGCACTTTTCAACTAGTCAATGCTTAGTAATTTAAAATGCTATTAAATTTAAAACTAGCAGAAGTAACTTTGAAATAATTTCAATTGTTATCGATCATATTGCTAAATGTAATTGAAAATTTCACTCAATTTCCAATCAGAATAACTGAATAAATCTTTAAACAATATTTTTGCTCACTTATTAGAAAAAAAATGTTGATTTTTCTAGATGTATTATTTCTATCTCATGTTTCTCTTTTGGTAGTGAATATTTTTTCAAGATAAAGGAAATGAAATTATAAATAATATTTTTCTGCACATATCTTCAAACCTAACAAAATAAGACATACAGTTTTTGAAAAACATATTTTTCTTGAAAATTATATCAATTTTTTAAAAATATATGAGAACATATTATCAATAAGTCTTTGAAGCAAGACTAAAAATAAGAAACAGTTTAAAGCAGTTTTTTCTTTCTCTAGAGAGATTATAATCCAGATTATATTGATATTTAAATTCATTAATTTAATAAATATAATAAAATGTGATCTATGTAAGACTAAAGTTGTGCCATAAGAAATACATAGCTTTAAATTTCTCAGTCTCTTGTTTCCTCCCTCTATGTTTCCCTCAGCCAAAGGTGTCTCTTCACTGACGTAACATCACAATGCAGAACAGTGTCAGGTAGTTAACTGGCATTGAATTTCAACAAAATTCAAAACAGGTGTAGATGCCTTATAATGCGTTTTCTTAGTTTTCTCCTATCCCTATATACCTCTCTGCAGTACATCTATTCTTAATTACTCTATAACTTTAATAGAACTCAGAATACCGCCCCCCCCTTCAAATTTCATTAAACCACCCAGATCTAGGTTTAAACTCAACTGAAAACCAGATTTTCCCCTCAACCTTCTCTCCTCTGCTTCTATAGCTTTATGCCTTCCCCCCATCACAAACAAGCAAAAAAAAAATGTATATACATTTAAAATAAGGATTTTATCTATCTAGTCTATCATATGCACCAATCATCTGTTTCTTTCATCTGTCTAATCTACATTTTAGTCTATATACCAATATATCTAACCTATCTATTATCTATCATTTATCTATCATCTATCTATATTATTCATTTTATTATAAAGCTTTCACTTTACCCAATTTTTGGAGCTAGTTGGACTATGACATCATACATTTGTCAAAGTCTATAAAACTGTACAGCACAAAGTGTAAATCACAATGTAAACTATAGACTTTGGTTAGTAGCAGTCCTTCAGTACTGATTGATCAATTGATCAATTGTAACAAATGAACCATATTAATGTATGATATTAATAATAGGGGAAACCATGTATGTGAGAGTGGAGGGTGTTATATTTTTGGTGCAATTTTTCTGTAAGTCTAAAACCACTCTAAAAATAAAGTATATGATTACAAAAAATAAGAAATGGTAGTATATACCCAAAAGAATCAGCCAATGAAGTTGAAATGGATGATTCTGGGGAAGGAGGAGTTGGGAGAAGTGGTGAGGAGATAGACTATTGAATTTTGTCATAACAAACAACATAAATTATTTTATATTATTTGCATGTATAATTTGGTTTAAAAGAAAATAATGAAAATAACATACAATTAAAAAAATACACTGCCACACATTAAAAGGATGCTATAACTTCTAAATAAAAGTTCCATAAATCTGATCCCTCATTTTGAGTATGCATAAAGCCATACTACCTAAATAGTTATGTACTGTTTAGAAGATAGAAGAAGAACTGAAAATTGTCTAGGAGACACTTCTGAATTCCTTTAAAATGGTTGTTTAATTTAAAATATTTAGCCTCAACAACATGAAGGGGAGAATGATGCTATCCAGAAGAAAAGATGCCTGGAAAGATAGAAAGTAGATTATGAGGAACATGGAGCTAACGATTCCTCCGGTATCCAGACCTAAAAAGTGACAGCTTTGTCCACTGTTTCTTAGTCCATTATTTGTCTATTATATAATATCCACTGATGCTTATTTCCTTTTCAGTGACATATTTTGGATATATGACATGAAGCATATTTAAGTGGGAAGGGATGATGGCATGGTATGAACACATTTCCTTTGGCTTATCTATAATCAGATTGTAATAACCAGGAGGTAAGACCCTTTATTTTTGCAGAAATCTCTGACAACTGTGTTTCATAATCAAAATATTGAAAATATATAGAAGAGAGTTACTGTTGAAAATATTTATATGAATGGCTCCTAAAAAATTACATCTCCCAGTAGCTATGCATTCACTTTCCACAATGTCTCTGGGCTTTACCATGTGACTTACATTGGCCAAAGGAACATTAACCATTCCAACATAAACAAGCACTTCCTAAATGCTTATACATTGAGGTTGGTCCTCTTGGAACAAACCATGTAAGAAAGCACAAGCAGTCCTATAGGAAGGCATATATAGGAAAACCAAGGTGACTTGCCTGAAAACCATAGCAAGCTGATGGTAAAGTGATTATGGTCATCCAGGACCAGTTGAACCCCCACCAAAGTTCCAACTGGTATCAAAAACAAGATCGAGCATAGCTCAATTAAGCAGAGATAAGCTGTCCCAGTGCCCAAGTTGGCAACGTACAGAATAGCAAGCTTATAAATAGTTATTATTTTAAACAACTAAGTTTTGGAGTTATGTGATTTTTAGCCATAGACAATAGATACCGAAACTGATACTGGAAGAGGTGTGTTGCTGAAGCAAAAAGCTTCAATCATGACATTGGTTTCAGGATCAGGAGGCAGGTAGAGACTGAAAATGCATATAAAAGTAAATTGTAAGTATACAAATAGTTACAAAGTAAATGTGAAAACTGTTAGTTCAAACTGAAAAAAAACTGACTCATGTTATAGTAGGCACAAAAATTGAGAAAAACGTTGCTTTTGAAATAGGAAGATTTTTAAAGAAACAAATGTAAAGTTATTGTAGAGAAAATATTGAGAAAATTAGTTAGGTATTTCTAGGTATATATGAGAAGGAACTTCAAAAGACATGGCCTAAAAAAGTAACTCTTCATTTTGCAGATAGAATTTATAGGAAAAATAGAGAACTAAGTCCTTGGTAGGTTGTAAAATAAAACTGTTTATATCCCGTCCCCTGTTTCTCCATTAGACAAAATATTCTCAAAGGAGAAAATGGCCTTAGGGTAAATAGCAAATAAAAATTTGACAGTAAGACCCCTTGTTAAGACTTCAGAAAGTTTTAAAATGATGCCTAGAAGACCGTCTCATTTAGACAAAATTATTTCTAAGACTCTAAGTGCATAGTCCTTCAGCAATCTGACAAACCAAAAGCAGAGAGAGGACCTTCTTAAAACATGTATGGATGAATTTGGTGTCATGGAATAGACATCAGTAAGATTCATGGGTAAAACCTAAAGTACTTAAGAGAATTGTATTTTTAAAAGTGCCGATGATTAGACTATAAAGTCAATGAGATGATTCAAAATTAATGAAAAAAAAAAAAAACTCTGTTTTTACAATTTTCTATGATAAGGAAGCACAGTAAAAGTTGCTCTGCTGCAAATACAGGTCATTACTTATGGAAAAGGAAGGATCTCTCAGATGGCAGAGCCAAGAGTCATGGGGAAGAAATTATAACTTTGATGTGGAGGCAGTGACCATTGGAGGCTCTGGGGACAGGGAGAGGGAAAAACAGTTGTAATACAGG
This sequence comes from Tolypeutes matacus, assembly GCA_026826555.1. NCBI lineage: Eukaryota > Metazoa > Chordata > Mammalia > Cingulata > Chlamyphoridae > Tolypeutes > Tolypeutes matacus. The sequence goes on from JAKSZT010054458.1 coordinate 10,313,316, forward strand.
TTTTTTTCAGGACTTGAGAATCATTCTGAATGACATTGCAACAACAGATATAAGCAATTTTATATTGTCACATAACATGCAGAACTGTGTGGGACAGAGTGTAGACTACAATGTGAACTATGGTCCATGTTAGTGGCAAAGCCCCAGGATGCATTTATCAATTGCAATGAATGTGCCACACTAATGAAGGATGTTTATGTTGAAGGGTGTGGGAGGTGTGGGGAGTGGGAAATATGGGAATTCCTATATTTTTTATGTAACATTTATGTAATCTAAGTATCTTTTAAAAAATAAAAAAATACATATATTAAAAAAGAGTCATTGAGAACAATTGAATAGCGAGTTCTATCAAATGGCTACAAATGGGTACCAATCAAAGAAAATTTTCTATTTCTAGGAAAAGGGGCCTGACAATATAAGTCTGTCTGAATTTTAAAAATCTATGAACCAATGTCGCTATGTGCTTTCCACTCCTTTATCTTGTCTTGTCTTACCTTTGTGTATGGGATATCCAGGGAAGACATTTTTTTTTCATTTAAGTTCTCAAGTATCTTGATAAAGAAGAGAAATACTCAAGTAACTATACCCATGAGCTTCACCTGCATCCTGACCTGATCCAAATCCTGAGTTCATTTGGTCTAATGCATTATTTTATGAGATTTGGGGTATTTTGGGAAAGGTTAAGTATATTTCACATGCAATAGGGTTGTGAATTATAAGGGCCAGTTCCTGTAGTATGTTGTTACATTAAGAGGTACCAATGAATCAGGTCTCTCAGTTTCCATATCCTTGTGCAGTCTCTTTGCATGATGGCTCTCATCTTGGTCATTTACTTGCTTTGACCAATGGGAATCAGCAAATATAATACAATTAAAGGCTTGATAAGCACTTGCATTTTAGGATGTGTCTTGTTTGGAGCTCAGTCATCACATGAGAAAGACTAAGGTAAGCAGTTGGAGAGGCCATGTAAAGAATAACATAGATAAGTTAATTGAGAGCCATAGTCAGATGCCACACATCTGTAAGAGGCAATCTGTTATCAGGTTGTCTTCAGCCAACCTGTCACCTGACTGCAAACTCATCAGTAAACCCTGTTCACATTACCAGGAACAGAGACAAGCCATTTGGTATGACGCCTACCAAATTGCCAATCCACAGATTCATGATCAAATAAATGGTTGTTTTAATAGGCCACTAAATGCAGGAATGGTTTATTAGGCAAAAATATACAAATGGTGCAGATACTAAAGGAGCCTTATTAGTGTCCTAAACACAAAGTATTTGCTTACTTTCATGGCCAGATAAATGGAAACTATATATAACTTTTTGTCTATCTGAATATGGATTTACATAATAGAATAAAATGATCACAGAAAAATTCATTCTCATTACCAATAAAAATTAATCCATGTCTAATATATTGGTGTATCAATATATTAGAAGAACATAAAATGTAAATTCCTCACCCTAAGAATATTTAAATATTTTCACAAGGCTTATGAGATAACCATCTATCCATCTATCTGTATCTATCTTATCTATCTATCTATCTGTTTATCTATCTCTATTCGCCGATGATCATCTATTTCCAAATGTAAATATTGCCAGGAATTATTAATGGAAAACTGACATAAATCCTTACAAATAACTTGAAATATGTTAAGAAAATTCTGATTCATTTTGCCTTATCACAGTGCTTATAACAAACATTTAGTGAGCTTTCATAAATATTAGTTAACATTATTTTCAAGAATATTATTATATTTGCAAAATCTCCACACATGATATTATCTGTTTCATCTTTATCTAGTTCCTTCTCAAATATAATTGACTCTTGTATTTATTTCATTCATTCTATGGTAATCAGGATATATTTCTTATGATGATTCTTAAAAATGTGACTATTTTTGTAAAACAACCCTGCAAAGTATATAAAATGCATTGGCAATAACAACTTCATAAGGGTGCTTTCATTTTAATTAATTTGCAACTCTGAAATGCTCTAAAAGATAGCTTCTTAGTGATAAATCTTGAAGCATGGCAAGCTTACAATAGTTTTCTATGCTCATCAAATATGAATTGAGTAGATTATTATGATGGTAGTTTTGAAATATAGTACACCTGTGTGAAACAATATTACAATAGTCTATCTTCATTTCACATAATATCAATCATTTAGTATTCAATGGAATGTCTTTACTTTAAATTATAATAATGTTTTCCTAATTACAAAATAAATAAGACTGTGATTGAATTTGTATTTCCTGATCTGTTGAGCCCTTTTATCCTTTGTGGAAAGTCACTCATGCACATAATTACTTCACACTTTTAATGCTAATGATGAGATCATAAAAGGAGTCTTTTAATTGAAATGTAGATAGACACAATAATATATTTCATGTAAAGAGGTTAAATCATCTTAAGGTAAAAATGAAAATAGCATAATTTCTTATGTCATTTTAATATTCAATGTGCTCATATATAAGGCTTGGTTAATTATTTGATCATTGCCCATAAGTGGAGGTCTCACCTCCCCTCCACCTTTGCACTGTGTCTATTTAACTTTGCCAAATTTTTGTTATGTGAGACATAAAATATGTAGATTATGGGCACAAGATAACAAGATTGGATAAACAGAATCAAGGAAATTGAGAGGGTCAAAATATAGCATATATCATAAAACATCATTTGCCAAATTCTCAAAACAGCTTGGAAATTAAGCTACCCTATACTATTTGAAGTGAAGTGAAGCTACAGCTCTTTATGCAAGTTCATGTTTCAGCCCTTCCTTCCCAACCCAAACCCCCCAAAAGTAATCTATCCCAAACTGCTGAGAAGCATATGGATTATTACCAAAATTTGGAAATGATAAGGAAAAGAAAAACTATAAACCATGGCTTTTGTATAGAAACTGCTCTCAGTCATCTTTAGCAAACTGTTTCCAGCAGTTCATCTCACCTTTTCAAATTTATTTCTACTTATTTAATAGTTTATGTTGAGATCTAATAAATAAGATTTAGCCTGCATCCTCTAAATAAAATAAAAACCATTATGATGATCATAAAAAATAATTGGTGCTAATTTTTAATGAAAGATGTATAAATGGGGCCTCTGGATACATAGAACAGGATTATCTCCCTCTGACTCTGTGATCAGGCAGAACTTCCCAGATAAGATACTGCTCGGAGTATAGTTTTGATGAATTAGTGAAACATAGTTGAAAGGGATTAAAGCAACCTGGGCAGGGGTTGGGAGGTAGCATGTGTAAAGACAAAAGTTAATTGTCCTTAGTGTGGTATTCTTCTGTGTGAATAATGGAAAATGATGCTAAATTTGATTAGGGAAGTGAAACTCAATATTTTTATTTATAATGTTACTTCTTTATATCCTTTGCAGTTTGGATTTCAAAATATGTTTAAATGTTTATGAGTTGAGGGAGAAGACAGTATCATATATGATTTATTTTGTTATTTGATCACATGAAATAAATTATGATGAAAATGAAACAAATTATCCAGAAATATTTTGTCAATAGTAATAAAATGGTTAGAAAAATGCCTGGCACATGATGCTTAAAAATATTAGGCAATATATTTACCAATTGTAGTAATTGTAATAGATATCAGAGAGTTGCTATTAGCAGTGTTGACATTATAATAACAAGAATAGTGTATGGTACATCCTGTACATGTGAACCAGCCATGAGATTACAGTTATTTTGGCCAAATAAACAGTTGCATACTGAAATGAATTGATCATTTTGTGGCCAAAATCTATCTTCTACTTGTTAATCCAATAATGATTTCTGGAAAATTTGGAAATTAAATAGCAGTTTCCACTAATAGATGACATTCAGGACAGTTTCTTCAAAAAGGCATGAAATCACAAACTTTGTTGTTTGATACACAATGGTATTCATATGTTTACAACAAATAAACAACGTTTCATCCTTTGCCTGGAAGGTGGGGATAGCAAGGTGATGGGGAGACATGTGCCATTATTTACTTTTTAATTGTGCAAGACTTTATTATAAGTGCCCACAATAAAGAGAACTCTTGACTCTTGCTAACTTTACTTCAAATATGGCTGGCTCATTATATTTCTTTCATGCATGGTTGTTGGCAGAAGCAGACATAACATTTTAACATGCATTGAGCCTGCTTCAAGCATTTTAATTGGTTTAAAACTGTTGGTAGCATCTTTTACTGTATTAATTTATTGCTTCAGCTTCAGTCAACTGAAACCTTTGCCAGATGGTAGTGAAAACACTGCATACAGAATAAGAGATTGAACATATTTATATGATGCAAATGTCTCTTCTTCATTAAGTATTCATGAGTTTTCTCTTAATGATTATATTGAAAAAGTACCACAAAGATAAAGATTCCTGCCTTGTGGAAATTAGTAATCTAATTTTGCAAAATGACAGTTTTGTTTAAAAGTGATGGAAGGCACGGCTTTTAGGTAGGTAGATACTAACATTCATACAGAAAGAATATCCTTCCTCTGTTTTTGTTTTGCTCAGATTCAGTGAAATTCAAAAGTGGCAGTCCTAAAAATAAATGCTGATCATGCTGTGGAATAAAAGAGCATAGTGTTTGTTTATGCTATACTTTAATAATACTTATGATTAATTTGTAGGTAACATTCATTTAGTTGTAGAAATACACTATATAGTGGTTATATAATCATCAGTGTGTTTCACAATAGCATTATCTTCAAATTGTTCATATTAAAAAATAGTAAGTTATGCTCAGGTAAAGTCTGACACTTTAAAATCACACCCATACACATATGCACACCCACACACTCACACATGAAGAGTACTAAGATCGTATTAAACCAATATTCAATTTCAATCTATCAAAATTTTGTAGCTTTTAGAGTCTCTTGCACAAGACTGAACATAAGCAACTTAAATGCAAATTACATTGGCAGTACTTAAGGGAAGCAGACTGTGTACTTTTGAATACCTTGTCTGCTGGAAACATATCTGTCTATCATCACAAAGGCAAAAATGCATTTAAAAATGATCACTATATACCTATTTATGAGTTGCTCCCAGATGTCCAGGGTCAAAACACTCCTGACTTAAACTGTACCTAAAAACAGCAAACTTTTGTGTATCCATCAATTTCCATTGTCTAGCAATATGTGACTTTATGATATGGTCCATTAACTGCCCATAGGGCACTGCTGCCTGAATCTCTGCATAGAGGCAGAAACTTATCTCATGATATTTGCTTATAGGTGCTAGTACCTATGAGAATTGCAAAACCAGTGAGAAAAAATAGGAAAAAAATTCTTAACAGAAATTTCCTTCCAGGGATCCAAGGAATCAAGAAAAGTTGTATTTTGTAACAATGGATTATATATCATTTAAAATAAAAGTGTTATAAATTGCATCAGAACAAGAATGCAGACTTATTGATAATAATTTCTTGTTGTCGGCGACCTCCGTGGGTACCCCTATGGTTTGCTGCCTCCGGGTGGTCTCCTGGTGACTCAGCAGCCAGTCAGGAGATGAAAGAGGGGGAGGGGAGAGGGGAAGGATTCTTCAGCTCGCTGAGCTCAGGCGTCCCCGGGCGCAACGAGTCAGGGGTTCGGGGTCTGAGTTCCGTGGCCACAGACGAAGGTTGGGGGAGATGGCTGGGGGACTGGTAGACAGCGATTAACGAATACGGAGACCACTCAAACTCCAGAGACAAGGTTGGGTTCCAAGTCTGAGTTTATTAGGCAGGTTTCAGTATTTATGCTGGGCGGGGATGAGGGAATGGGGAAGTGCGACTAGGCAGTTTTTCATTGGTAGGGATAGGCTTTATGCCTATAAAAGTTTAGGAGGGGAAAGGAGAGGTGGAGCTGCGCAGCAGCAGGCATCTTATGGTGAAGGGTGTGGAGCAAGAGGCTATAACAGGTATCAGCGGCTGATTGGCTGTAGTCTGGAAGGTTTCTGCAGTTTTTGCTTTATCCCATCAGGCGCTGAAAGTCTCTAGACAACCCTTGCTCTCCCTACAATTCCTCCCTTCTTAGAATATAAGGAAGGGGGAGCAGAGGTAGGGGTTTGCCATGACTGAGCCTGTCTTAGGTTGCCCTTTCCTGAGGGTCTTACCCGTCGTTGGCTGCCAGCCAGGCTCTTAAACATAGAGGGGTTTTGATAGAGGAGTTTTTGCAGACAAATCTTTTTTGGCGGCCGCTGACAACCCGGCATCATGGGAGGGCATGACTTACTCGTGGGGCATGGGATGGGGTAGGTAAGGGTTTGGTATTTGGCTGGAGTGGGGCCGTAGCGATAAGGAAGGGGAGAGGAAGAAAGAAGAAGAAGAAGAAGAAGAAAAAAGGGGAAGGGGTTTATAATTCGGTGTTACCACTCAGGCGTTGCATCTGCAGATGTTATGGGGGCTGTTGCGGCAGCCGCTGGTACTGTGGGTGTTGAAATTGGCAGAAGGTTAGTAATGAGATACTTCTTATTTGGTTGCAGATGCACTTGCTGACCACTGGGGCTAATAGTAGGAGGAAAAGGATGGTTATGAAAGGGGTAATAAGGGGAGCCATCCAAGCTGACAGTAGAGAGTTGAGCCAGGAAAAGAGTGATTGCTGTGTGTTGTATTTGTTGGCTAATTCATTACGCAGATTAAATAGTGTTTGGACGTTTTGTTCTACTATCCGGATTCGTTGGCGTAGTAACAGCACTCTTCCTGTAAGAAAATACAAGTTCCACCTTTCTCTGCTGTTAGAACATCTAGGGCATGGCGGTTTTGGAGGGCCACTTGTGCGATTGATGTAAGTTGTCTTTGCAGGGATTCTAAGTACTGAGCGGTGGAGTCAATGTTGATCTTCAGTGTGTTACTGAAGCCTTCGGCCATAATCACACTATGCCCTAGAGCACCGCCAGCTAAAGCGGTGGCTACGACCGAGGTGGTAAGGCTGGCGCCTATAAGGAGGGGGAGGAATGCTGCCCTCTTGGGGCGAGGGGGTGTTATTAAAGAACTTACTTCATATTTGGTATAAAGGATTAACTGGGGGACTAGAGAGACTAGCAAACAAAGACTAGGGGAGGATGTATTAATGCAGGGGGTTAGGGAGGAGTTGCACCAGAAGCGAAAACCATCTGGGGCGGTTGGGGTGGATGTTACTGTGATGTTATTTGCGCAGGGGTAGTCATTAATATTGGGGGTATGGTTAGAGGTAATGTAACATGTTATATTTTCTTGCGAGGCATTGAAAAGGGGAATGCCGGGATAGGCAGGCTGTTACAGGCCTTGCCATGTGTGGCATTCGAGATGTTACTGTAAAAAGGGACAGCGGCCATGAGGGGGCAGCTGAGGGAGGTGCATAAGAAGCAAGAATTAGTGTTGGGGGCCATACCTGAGGTGTTGAGGAGTTTTAGGGTGCTGCTAAAGATCTGGATCCAAGTGAGGGACAGGTATGGGAGAGAGCTTGGGCAAGCTGCTTTTCTGCTTTTAAAATTACTTCCTTGGCCTTTTCAAGGGGTGCAGTTGGTGTAGAGGAGCTCTAGAGCTGGTAATACCTAGCGATTTCAATGAAGCTTGATGGGGTGCTTATATATTGTGAGGAGTATAGTGCTACTTTGACTCCGTTTTGCCATCTGTTGCCCCAGGGGTCTGAACCATTATATAAAAGGAGGCACTATTGACCCAGAAGAGGCCTTTGGACTGCTGGATGCCCTCGTTTCAGGCATCGAACATGATGCAGGACCAATACGGGCAGCCTCCATATGTGGTACCGTATCCGTATTGGTTGCAGTAGCTCTGCGTTTGGACGTGGGGGAAGCAAGCATAAGGGCGTCTATGGTCAACAGAGAGGAAGTTGTTTGTATCAACTGCAATGGTAGTTGGTCTGATAGGGATGGTAATGGCTGACTGGCACCCCGCAGGGGGGCAAGCGGCAGAACCAGTAGAGCTACTTACGGTTTGGTGCTTGGTGGATTTGATTTCTCGCATGGTAAATGTCCAGGCGTAGACGTTTTTTTCATCGGTTGGAAGCAGACACAATAGGATTTGTAGGAGGAGCGGGAGGAGGGAGGTCAGCGTCAACATTGTTAGCTAAGGGTGGAACCGTAGGCTCTGAAGAAAGTGCTGGCCAAACACACCAGCTGGGGAGCCAGATAGGGTGCTCTGAATTTTCTGGAAAGACACAAGCAAAACCTCTTCCTTGGGTGAGGAGAGGATGGGGCCCATGCCATGTATGGGTGAGCAGGTCTTTCCACTGCACTAATGGTAGTGGTGTGGGACTGCCACTGAGGCCTCTCCAATGGCGGGAGGCTGGGGAGACACCTGCTTGGTTGAAGGAGAAGAAGTTTAGGGTGATGAGCGCCCTATCGAATATTTCTTTGGGGACTGTTTCTGTGGCCTTCCGCCCTTTATTGAGCTTTTTGATCATTTGTTTAAGTGTGGCATGGGAGCACTCGATGATGGCCTGACCTTGTGGGTTGTAGGGGATTCCAGTGACATGGACAATCTTACAATCTAAACAGAACTTTTGGAAGGTGGAGGACGCATAGCAAGGTCCATTGTCTGTTTTTATTTTCCATGGCACACCCATTGAGACTATGGCTCGTGGGAGGGCGGATGTGGCATGCCTGGCCCTTTCCCCTGTGGCTGCGCTTGCTAGAACGTACTGAGAATAAGTATCAATGACAACATGCACATATTTCATTTTTCCAAACTCAGGTACATGGGTGACATCCATTTGTCAAAGGGCGTTAGGCCATAGCCCTCGAGGATTTACACCCTGTGGTTGTAGAGGGCCGAGTGGCAAGAATGGGCTGCAAGAACTGCAGGCCCTAACTAGGTGTTTGCATTGTTGACATGTTAGGCTGGGGAACAGTGTGTGTAGAGAGTGAGCTGACATATGGAAGTGTGAGTGGAGCAGCCTGGCCTGATCAACTAGCGAGGTGGTGAGGATTATTGGCCTGCTTGTTTCCTTGGGTTAGGGGGCCGGGGAGGTTGGTGTGAGAGCACACATGTTGCAAGTACAAGGGGAATTTCCGATTTTCAAGGATGGATTGGGTGTGGGAGAGGAGGTCATCTAGGGGGGTGTGTTTGCCGTTGAAGACAGCCAATGGGAGTGCTTTAACTGCTTGGGCAGCATAGGCACTATCAGTAAAGATGTTTAGGTGTAGGTCATGGTGGCACAAGAGAGCATTATAAATGGTGAATAGTTGGCCAAATTGAACAGAACTGCCATGTTTTTCTTTCCAGATTTGTCTGGGTAGCCTTCTCGTTTGAAGACGAAGCAGCTGAATGGTTTGTTTGCATCGGTAAAGATGAGGGGTGCTTTAGGGATTGGGGTGGAGGAGGGGAAGACAGAGGGGCGGGTGGCACAGGGGAGTTGCACTAGGGCATTGAGGAGCCTGTGTTTAGGGATATGATTATCAACTTTCCCTGGGAAATTGTCTAATAGAAGCTGCATGTCCAGTTCGTTTGCAACAAGGTGGTTAGTTTGCTCTGTTGTAAAGGAGAGGACTAGGGTGTCTGGTTCTACGCCGTAGAGGCGAACAGCTGTTTTTGCAACTTTCTGCCCAGTATGCAGATGGCGGCTACATGGGGAACAATTTTTCCCATTTGACTGTACGCGAGGTGGACTCAGTATAGGGGGCCTGTCTGGAAAAGGACCCCAGTAGGCAATCCTTTAGTGGCCAGGATGATGGCCAGTAAGGGGGTATTGGGATCGAATCTGTTTAAGGGGAGGTCTTGTATCTTTGCATTGAAGCTTTGTATGCAGGTTTGGGCGGAGCTAGTTATGGCCCGGTGGCTTGCTGGGTCAGGGTCGTCCTCCAGTAACTCGAAGAGTGGCTTAAGTTCAAAGGTGGTTATGTTTAGGTGAGGTCGAACCCAATTTATGACCCCACAGATCTCCTGGAGTTTTGCCAGGGTGCAAGTGTTGGGGAGTTAGATGGCTGGGGAAATGGGGGAAACCCTGTCGGAGATACGGTACCCCAGAAACTCATATGGGGAACGGGTTTGGACCTTCTCAGGGGCAACTTGTAGCCCTAGTTGGTCAAGGTTGGAGAGGAGCACTTTAAAGTAGGTGGTGAGATGCTTGGAGTCAGGGTGAGCTATCAGAACATCATCCATGTAGTGGATCACCTGGCAGTATTCGGTTAACGGCTGAATGGCCGGGCGAGTATAGAGTTGACACAAGGTAGGGCTGTTTTTCATACCCTGGGGGAGCACTGTCCATTGAAATTGTTCTGAGGGGACAGCGTTGTTAACAGATGGAACAGTGAAGGCAAAATATGGTCGATCTTCGGGGTGTCTGCCCCACTGGTCCACCCAAATGGGACTGCCAGTATCCCATTTGAGTTTTGGTAGGATGGGTTTTTTAACAGTCATTAGCGGTGGAGCAGTGGCCCTTAGAATTGGGAGTGTTGGTTAGTGGTTAATGCAGTTCCGAGCTGGGTGAAGATGTCTCTGCCCCAAAGGGTGTTATCCAGGTGAGGCAGGATGAGGGGCTGAAATTTACCTGAGCGTCCCTCTGAATCGCACCAGTTAAGTGATTGGCGCGTCTGTTGGGAGGCTCGCAGTCCCTCCACTCCCTGTATGATAAGACCGAAATCTAGTGGCCAGGAGGGGTCAACGTCCTTGGTGGAGAGGACCGAGATATCTGCTCCCGTATCTATTTGTCCTTTAATTTTTTGCCCGTTCAAAGCCAAAGTAAGCCAGGCTTTGCTTTGGGTAATGGGAATTGTCCAGTACATCCCGACTGGTTTGGGTGGCTTATGGGATGGGGCGTGTTCGGACAACCAGTTTCCACCATATAGCTGCTGCACAAACGCTTTCATCCCGCAGGTACAGTTATGATCAGCTAGGGGGAAAGGACTGGTTTTATCATGTGAGGAGGATATGGGGGGCTGGACGTGAGGGGTTTCCTCTCTTAGGGGAAAGGCTGAGAGGTGCCCCGAAGTGAGTTTAAAGGCTGCAGCGGGCGACCTTCTATATCTGAGTTAGATCGGCAATCCCATTTCCAGTGGAATCCTTTTCGACATCGGGGGCATTTGGAAGATGGTTTGCCTCCAGCTTGGGTGGGGGGTGGAGCAGGTGGGACTGGTGGGGCAGGTTTGTTTGGGCACTCTCACGCAAAGTGCCCATTTTGGTGGCATGAGAAGTAGGCACCTGCGCGTGTGACTGCGTTTATAGAGACGGCCAGCGCTTTTGTTAAGGAAGTGGCCAGAGAGCTAATTGCTTTATCCTGGTGTTCAGCGAGGGAGGCGGCTAAGACGGCAGCAGAGTTGGAGCCAACGTCCCTGCAAGTGAGGACCCAGTCCTCGGGAGTACCGTTTCTTAGTGGGGCGATAGCCTTTCAGCACTCGCTGTTTGCCCCTTCCCACAGCAGGCTGGTTAGGAGAGCCTCTGCAGAGGCTGCGTGCGCGACTTTGCGTTCTACAGCCTCTTTAACCCAGGTATAGAAGTCAGCAAAATTTTCATTGGGTCTTTGCACTAACTGAGACATTGCGATAGGGGCGCCCTTGGGGTTTAGTTTGTGAAAGGCCCGCTGTGCACAGAGGCGGACTTACTCAAAATAGGTTTCATCATTATCGGCTTGTGCTTCGGGAATGGAATAATTGCCCTCGCCCTTCAGCGCGTCAGCCGTTACTGCAGATTTTGATGCTCTAGCGCAGCGAGCTATGGCTTCGGCCTCATCACAGTCAAGAGCTTTCCAAGTGATGTAGTCGCCGGGTGTTAGGATGGCGCGGGCTACGTTTTGCCAATCAATGGGGCAGTTAATGTGTAAAGAAATATTATTCAGTAGCATCTGGGCATACGGGCTGTTGAGGCTGTCCTCTTTGACGGCCTTTCTGAGGGTGGTTATAGATTTGAATCATGAGGATACCAGTGCTCGGGGCTGTTGGCGCAGCGGTGTTGATTTACTGGAAACATATGGGGCGGGGATGACTTAAGGGAAGAGGCAGTTGTTTCCTGGTTCAAGGCAGCTGGCTTTCTTTGGGGGAGGGGGGTTTCTGCAATGGAAGGTTTCAATAGAGAGGGGATTTCGGTGGGAAGAGGTTGTTTTGTGGGAAGGTAGTCTCTGCATGGGGCCTCACATTGGCTGAGGGCAGGGGACGTGCCAGTATGGCTCGGTAGGAATGGAGCCAAAGATGGGTAAAGGGGAACTGCAGATGAGTGGGGGGGGGGGGGAGCTCGGCGCCCAGGGGCTTGGTGAGATTTAAGAGAAGTTGTTCTTCCTCACCGGACTCTTTATCAAGGCCGGGGGAAGGAGTGCTGGATCTTCAGGTGGTGCGCTCCTTAGGCAGACATAAATGGCGAGCAAAGCAGGGATAAGACCTAGTGGGAAGTTTTTTCCTTCATGGACTTCTGCTGAGTGCACACGTTTTAGAAGTTTGGCCCACGTTTGGGGATCCCATAGGGAGGTTGTAGTGAGCCAGGGATTGAATCGCACAATTATGTCCCAATACTGAACGAGCTCTTTTTCAGAAATCTTAATTCGCCGGCTGGCTAAGAGGGCATGGAGGATTTGGGCCTGAGGGATTCTGGCAAAAGAGGGAAGGTTGCCCTTGCCCATGGGGGAAGATGGGGAAACGGGGTTACTCACCTGAGAGAACGCACGGAGCGATTACCACCAGTCCGTCAGGTCTCTGTTCAGAGCCAGCTGTTGTCCGCGACTTCAGAGGGTGCCCCTATGGTTTGCCGCCTCCTCCAGGTGGTCTCCTAGTGACTCGGCAGCCAGTCTGGAGACGAAAGAGGGGGAGGGGAGAGGGGAAGGAGTCTTCCGCTCACAGAGCTCAGGCTTCCCCGGGCGCAGCGAGTCAGGGGTTCGGGGTCTGCGTTCCACCGCCACAGACGAAGGTTGGGGGAGATGATGGCCCAGGAGAGCTGGTGGACGAAGAGTAACGAATACGGAGACCACTCACACTCCGAAGACAAGGTTGGGTTCCAAGTCTGACTTTATTAGGCAGGTTTCGGTATTTATGCTGGGCGGGGATGAGGGAATGGGGAAGTGCGACTAGGCAGTTTTTCATTGGTAGGGATAGGCTTTATGCCTATAAAAGTTTAGGAGGGGAAAGGAGGGGTGGAGCTGCGCAGCGGCAGGCATCTTATGGTGAAGGGTGTGGAGCGAGAGGCTATAACAGGTGTCAGCGGCTGATTGGCTGTAGTCTGGAAGGTTTCTGCGGTTTTTGCTTTATCCCGTCAGGCGCTGAGAGTCTCTAGACCACCCTTGCTCTTCTTACAATTTCTAGTATTGAAAGAAAGGAAGAGGCAGAAAATATAAGAGAGAAAGAGGGAATAGATAGATAGATAGATAGATAGATGATAGATAATTGATAGATGATAGAAATAAGATAGATAGCTATCTATTGATATAGACGGTGATGTTGATATAGATGTAAATAAAAAATATATATCTGAGAACAGATGCTTTCCAAAATTCCCAGTTGTCATGGGATCATAATTTCAAACTATTCTTTTTGTTAAAGAATTCACTTGTTCTGCATCATGCAGTACTTATGCTTTATAAAAATAGCTTGCTCTGCCTGTTTTAATACTCACAAGACTGAGTCATTATTCTTATTAGTATTATTTATATGTTTTAAACTCTACAGTGATTTAAAAAAGCAGAGAGAAGTGACTTGAAAAATACATTGTATCAATCTAGACATTTCCATAATGAAACACACACACCTCTTTTTTCCCTCTTCCTTCTGCCATCTGCCAGAAATGCCATCCTTTATGTCCAACCTTCAAGACACCAGTTAATTCAAATATCTGAAAATAATTGTAAAATTTTTCACAAATAATGAAGTGTGGAAATTATTTTCTTATTAACATTAATTATTCTCTAAGCTTTCTAATTATTCAAGGTTTGACAAGATTCTCTGTTAGGCTCTGTGACAAAGAAAGTCCTATAATTCACAAAGTCTAAATTTCACAGTAGCCTTCTTGTCTGCTTATTTTATCGACCTTCCTGAGGGATTATTTTCACATAAAGAAGTGACGGATTTTATGTTTATAGATGAAAGTGTGTTGAGATATATATGGTCTTATTTAAGAACCATCTCATTCAAGATATAGAGCTTCTCCACAATCCCAAATAGTTATCTGTATCCCCATTGCAGGTCATCTGTTCAGTCTCCAAACCCAGGCAACCATTGATTTTATTTTCTATTTAAGTTTCTTGAAAAGCAATTTTTAATTTTGATAAATAAAAAGTTTATTATTTCTGTTCCTTTTATTGTGTTTTTTTTTTTTGTGCATGTGCAGCTTATTAAAAATATTGCCTTATGTGTTCTTCTAGAAAGTTCATAATTTACATTGAACTCTATGATCCATCTGAACTTAATTTTGGTAAATGATGTGACATACAGGGTCCAGATTCATCTTCTTAACCTATGTGAACATTCAATTTTACATGACCATTTGATGGAAAGTCGATCCTTCCCAAAAGGTTTTCAACTGTCATTTTCTTGTACATTTTAGAATCAATTTATCAACTTCGACATAAAAACAGACTGCTGAGGATATTGATTAGATCACGTTGAATCTGTAGATCAGTTTGGAGAGGATTGATAGCACAACAATCTTGATTCTTACATAAATCAATTAATTTCTCTCTTAAATATAGAAGAAGCCATGCACACATTTGGTAAAATATATTTCAATTATTTAGACGTGTTTATTCATAATATCTTTTAAATAACTTTCTCAGATATGTAAACATGTTTCCTATCCCATTACTAATATTGTGAATTAGAGACTATTGGAAGGCCTTGACAGAAATATTTCAACCACAAGTGGTGCTGAGTGTTGCCAATCCCACTCCCTTTCCTACAATTATGATCTTCATTAAGAAGTAGGAATAAGAGTAAAAATATTAACTTGCAGGGATAGAAAAATGATTTAGAGTCCCAGGCTTATAAACCTTGTCATTATTGATATTTTGGGCCAAATGTTTGTTGTAAGGGCCTGTACTGTGTTTGTAGGAGCCTTAGCAGCATCCTTGGCCTCTACCCATATATACTAGTTGCATCCTCTTCAGTTGTATCAATTGAAAATGTCTCTAGTTCTGGCCAGTGATCTCTTGGGAGGCAAAATTGTCCCTGGTTGAGAACCAATAATTTAGCCCAACAGCTTGAATCTGTCTTCTTACTTGTCTTCTTTGTTTTAAATCTTGTGAGGTACTGAATGCCTGAATGCACAAAGCACAGAATTATGAGGTCTGATATAGAAGTAACCATATGGTATTTGGTGTAATAACATATTTGTGCATTCATCATCCCAGTCATTCCCAGAGCACTTTCATTATTCCAATAATAATAATAAACAAAAACCAACCCAACAAACAAACAAAACTCATGACCTCTCAATCTCTCTATGCCTCGCCTGATGTACATAGCTGCTATTCTTTTCACTTCTCTCTAGTATACTTGCATTTATATTTTATAAAAACACTCTTATATATGCAATATCCCCCATATTTGTGTTTTACATGAGGTTTTGCTATCTTTAACAGTCCCATGTTACAGTTTTTAGCTTTCCTGTTAGTAATGTACGTGACAATAGACTTCCCTTTTCAACCACTGTCATACCCATACAATAGCACTGCTAGTTATAAACACCATGAGATACTTTAACTGTTATATTCATTTCCAAAGATTTACAAACAACCTTTTTACCAATTCTGCACAGATTATCCCTCAGCTTTCCATTCTCTACCTCCTCTTTTCTGGTGATGTATATGCTAATGATTAACATCATGAGTTTATACAATATATTTAGTTCATAATAGAGCAATCATACAATATTTGTCCTTTTGCGTCTGGCTTGCTTCACACAACATAATGTCCTCATGTTCATCCATGTTGTCATATGTTTCACGACTTCATTTCTTTTTACTGTTGAGTATTATTCCATCATGTGTATACACCACAATTTGTTCATCCATTCATCAGTTGATGGACACCTGGGTTGATTCCAAATTTTGGTAATTGTGAATAATGCCACTGTGAACAGCTGTGTGCAGATATCTGTTCGTGTCTCTGCTCTCAGTTCTTCTGGGTATATCCCTAGCAATGGTATTCCTGGGTCCCAAGGCAAGTCTATATTCAACTTCCTTAGTCATTGCCAAGTCCTCCACAGTGGCTGTACCATTCTACATTCCCACCAACAGTGAAAAAGCACTCCTATCTTTCCACATCCTCTCCAATAATTACAGTTTTCTGACTTTTTAATAGCTGCCAGTCTAATCGAGGTAAAATAATATTGCATCATAGTTTTGATTTGCATTTCCCTAATCTCTGTGATGTTGAACATTTTTTCATGTGTCTATTTGCCATTTAATTTTCTTCATTAGACAATTGTATTTCCAACTCTTTTGCCCATTTTAAAGGGGTAGTTTGTCTTTTATTGTTGAGTTGTTTGATCTCTTTCTATATCATGGATATTAAACCCTCATTGGATACATGATTGCCAAATATTTTCTTCCATTGAGTTGGTTGCCTTTTCACCCTATTGACAAAGTCCTTTGAGGGATAAAAGAGTTTAAATTTGGGATTCCCTATATCTAATTTTTCTTTTGTTACTCATGCTTTGGGTATAAGATTTAAGAAACTACCACCTATCACAAGATCTTAAAGATGTTTTCGTACATATTCTTCTAGGAGTTTTATGATTGATCCTTTTTTATTTAGGTCCCTGATCCATTCTGAGTTCATTTTTGTATAAGGTGTGAGATACGAGTCTTCTTTTTTTCTTTTGGATATGGCTATCCAGTTCTCCCAGCACCATTTGATGAATTGACTGTTCTGGCCCAGGTGGGAGGGCTTGACCACCTTGTCAAAAATCACTTGACTGTAGATATAAGGTCTATTTATGAGTTTTTGATTCAACACCATTAGTCAGTGTGTCTGTCTTTATGCCATTGCCATGTTGTTTTTACCACTGTAGCTAAGCAATATTCTTTAAAGTCTGGAAGTGAGTGTCTTCCAAATTCGTTCTTCTTTCTAAAGACCTTTTTGGCTATATGGGGCCCCTTACCCTTCCAAATAAATTTGATAATTGGTTTTTCCACTTCTGCAAAAAAGGCTGTTGGGATTTTCATTTGGATTGCATTGAATCTATAATTCTGTTTGGGTGGAATTGACATCTTAATGGTATTTAGTCTTCCAATACATGAATATGGAATATCCACCCATTTATTTATATGTTCTTCAGTTTCTTTTAGTAATGTTTTATACTTTTCTGAATACAGGTCCTTTATGTCCTTTTGTAAGTTTATTCCTAAATATTTTACTGTTTTACTTGCTATTATGAATGGAATTTTTTCCTGATTTCCTCCTTAGATTGTACATCAGTAGTGTATAGAAACGCTATTGATTTTTGCATATTATTCTTGTATCCCGCCACTTTGCTGAACTCATCCATTAGTTTTATTTTATTTTATTTTATTTTTTTATTATGGGTAAAAATCAAAATTCTCACAATACATACAAACATTTGCAAAATGATATATAAATATATATGCATATATGTGTATTTGCTTACAAAAATGTTATTTATATATATATATACACATATATTTTAAGAGGTGCTTAGATTACAAAAAATATTACACGGAACCCACTGGGATTCCCATGTTGCCCACCTTCCACACCTCCCACCACATCCCACACAAACATCTCCCACAGTGTGGCCCACCACCCTCAATAAATTTACACATCCTGGAGCCTTGCCACCAATCATAGACCACAGTTCACACTGTAGTACACACTCTCTCCCACTCAGTTCTGAGTGGTGTGTGCTGATTTAAAATGGCCTACATCCGTTGCCACAACAGTACTCAGGATAACCTCCAACTCCCAAAGAGGCCCCTGTATTTCAACTGCTCATCCCCTCCCTACCCCAAAAGTGTCAAGTGGCCACTGGCTCCACCTCATTGTTATAATTTCTTGCATTTCTAGAATCACCATATGTGAACAAGAGAATACCATCAAGTCCACTCTAGTCCATAGTTCTTCCCCCAATCCTGAGGGGACTGGGATGGTAATGTCCACTCCAACTCCAAGTGAGAAAGGGCTTATATCCCATGGATATGGTGGGTGTGATGATCCTGCCTGTAGATGCAGGCCCTCTCCATTCCCTGGGATGGCCATTACCCATCGTTGTCTCCTCACCAGGTGACTTGGATGAGTCCATTGAGCTGTAGGGTAGGAGTTGCAGCAACACCTAGATTTCATGCACACCTGGCACATAG